>JARDYH010000021.1:0-307584 GCA_029215795.1 Anniella stebbinsi
GGGGAAGTCTAGGGGAAGTCTAGGGGAAGAAGGGGAAGTCTAGGGGAAGTCTAGGGGAAGCAGGGGAAGTATAGAGGGAAGGGGAAGTCTAATGGAAGAAGGGGAAGTATAGAGGGAAGGGGAAGTCTAGGGAAAGAAGGGGAAGTCTAGGGGAAGAAGGGGAAGTCTAGGGGAAGAAGGGGAAGTAGAGAGGGAAGGGGAAATCTAGGGGAAATCTAGGGGAAGAAGGGGAAGTATAGAGGGAAGGGAAGTCTAGGGGAAGTCTAGGGGAAGAAGGGGACGTCTAGGGGAAGTCTAGGGGAAGCAGGGGAAGTATAGAGGGAAGGGGAAGTATAGGGGAAGAAGGGGAAGTCTAAGGGAAGAAGGGGAAGTCTAGGGGAAGAAGGGGAAGTCTAAGGGAAGAAGGGGAAGTCTAGGGAAGAAGGGGAAGTATAGAGGGAAGGGGAAGTCTAGGGGAAGAAGAGGAAGTCTAGGGGAAGAAGGGGAAGTATAGGGGAAGAAGGGGAAGTATAGGGGGAAGGGGAAGTCTAGGGGAAGAAGGGGGAAGTATACAGGGAAGGGGAAGGTCTAGGGGCAGTCTAGGGGAAGAAGGGGAAGACTAGGGGAAGTCTAGGGGAAGCAGGGGAAGTATAGAGGGAAGGGGAAGACTAATGGAAGAAGGGGAAGTATAGAGGGAAGGGGAAGTCTAAGGGAAGAAGGGGAAGTCTAGGGGAAGAAGGGGAAGTCTAGGGAAGAAGAGGGAAGTATAGAGGGAAGGGGAAGTCTAGGGGAAGAAGGGGAAGTCTAGGGGAAGAAGGGGAAGTATAGAGGGAAGGGTTAGTCTAGGGGAAGAAGGGGAAGTCTAGGGGAAGTTTAGGGGAAGAAGGGGAAGTCTAGGGGAAGTCTAGGGGAAGCAGGGGAAGTATAGAGGGAAGGGGAAGTCTAATGGAAGAAGGGGAAGTATAGAGGGAAGGGGAAGTCTAGGGAAGAAGGGGAAGTCTAGGGGAAGAAGGGGAAGTAGAGAGGGAAGGGGAAGTCTAGGGGAAATCTAGGGGAAGAAGGGGAAGTATAGAGGGAAGGGAAGTCTAGGGGAAGTCTAGGGGAAGAAGGGGACGTCTAGGGGAAGTCTAGGGGAAGCAGGGGAAGTATAGAGGGAAGGGGAAGTATAGGGGAAGAAGGGGAAGTCTAAGGGAAGAAGGGGAAGTCTAGGGGAAGAAGGGGAAGTCTAAGGGAAGAAGGGGAAGTCTAGGGAAGAAGGGGAAGTATAGAGGGAAGGGGAAGTCTAGGGGAAGAAGAGGAAGTCTAGGAGAAGAAGGGGAAGTCTAGGGGAAGAAGGGGAAGTATAGGGGGAAGGGGAAGTCTAGGGAAGAAGGGGAAGTATAGAGGGAAGGGGAAGTCTAGGGGAAGTCTAGGGGAAGAAGGGGAACACTAGGGAAGTCTAGGGGAAGCAGGGGAAGTATAGAGGGAAGGGGAAGTCTAATGGAAGAAGGGGAAGTATAGAGGGAAGGGGAAGTCTAGGGGAAGAAGGGGAAGTCTAGGGGAAGAAGGGGAAGTCTAGGGGAAGAAGGGGAAGTAGAGAGGGAAGGGGAAGTCTAGAGGAAGTCTAGGGGAAGAAGGGGAAGTATAGAGGGAAGGGAAGTCTAGGGGAAGTCTAGGGGAAGAAGGGGAAGTCTAGGGGAAGTCTAGGGGAAGCAGGGGAAGTATAGAGGGAAGGGGAAGTCTAGGGGAAGAAGGGGAAGTCTAAGGGAAGAAGGGGAAGTCTAGGGGAAGAAGGGGAAGTATAGAGGGAAGGGGAAGTCTAAGGGAAGAAGAGGAAGTCTAGGGGAAGAAGGGGAAGTCTAGGGGAAGAAGGGGAAGTATAGAGGGAAGGGGAAGTCTAGGGGAAGTAGGGAAGTATAGAGGGAAGGGGAAGTCTAGGGGAAATCTAGGGGAAGAAGGGGAAGTCTAGGGGAAGTCTAGGGGAAGAAGGGGAAGTTATAGAGGGAAGGGGGAAGTCTAATGGAAGAAGGGGAAGTATAGAGGGAAGGGGAAGTCTAGGGGAAGAAGGGGAAGTCTAGGGGAAGAAGGGGAAGTCTAGGGGAGAAGGGGAAGTAGAGAGGGAAGGGGAAGTAGAGAGGGAAGGGGAAGTCTCGGGGAAGAAGGGGAAGTATAGAGGGAAGGGAAGTCTAGGGGAAGTCTAGGGGAAGAAGGGGAAGTATAGAGGGAAGGGGAAGTCTAGGGGAAGAAGGGGAAGTCTAGGGAAGAAGAGGAAGTCTAGGGGAAGAAGGGGAAGTATAGAGGGAAGGGGGAAGTCTAGGGGAAGTCTAGGGGAAGAAGGGGAACACTAGGGGAAGTCTAGGGGAAGCAGGGGAAGTATAGAGGGAAGGGGAAGTCTAATGGAAGAAGGGGAAGTATAGAGGGAAGGGGAAGTCTAGGGGAAGAAGGGGAAGTCTAGGGAAAGAAGGGGAAGTAGAGAGGGAAGGGGAAGTCTAGGGGAAGTCTAGGGGAAGAAGGGGGAAGTATAGAGTAAAGGGAAGTCTAGGGGAAGTCTAGGGAAGAAGGGGAAGTATAGACGGAAGGGGAAGTCTAGGGGAAGAAGGGGAAGTATAGAGGGAAGAGAAAGTCTAGGGGAAGAAGGGGAAGTATAGAGGGAATGGGAAGTCTAGGGGAAGTCTAGGGGAAGAAGGGGAAGTCTAGGGGAAGAAGGGGAAGTCTAGGGGAAGAAGGGGAAGTATAGAGGGAAGGGGAAGTCTAGGGGAAGTCTAGGGGAAGAAGGGGAAGTCTAGGGGAAGAAGTGGAAGTCTAGGGGAAGTCTAGGGGAAGAAGGGGAAGTATAGAGGGGAAGGGGAAGTCTAGGGGAAGAAGGGGAAGTCTAGGAGAAGAAGGGTAAATCTAGGGGAAGAAGGGGAAGTATAGAGGGAAGGGAAAGTGTAGGGGAAGTCTAGGGAAAGTAGGGGAAGTATAGCGGAAGTCTCGGGGAAGAAGGGAAGTCTAGGGGAAGAAGGGGAAGTCTAGGGGAAGAAAGCTTAGTCTAGGGGAAGAAGGGGAAGTCTAGGGGAAGAAGGGGAAGTCTAGGGGAAGAAGGGGAAGTATTATAGACGGAAGGGGAAGTCTAGGGGAAGTCTAGGGGAAGAAGGGGAAGTACAGAGGGAAGTGGAAGTCTAGGGGAAGAAGGGGAAGTATAGAGGGAAGGGGAAGTCTAGGGGAAGTCTAGGGGAAGAAGAGGAAGTCTAGGGGAAGAAGGGGAAGTCTAGGGGAAGAACGGGAAGTATAGAGGGAAGGGGAAGTCTAGGGGAAGAAGGGGAAGTATAGAGGGAAGGGGAAGTCTAGGGGAAGAAGGGGAAGTCTAGGGGAAGTCTAGGGGAAGCAGGGGAAGTATAGAGGGAAGGGGAAGTCTAATGGAAGAAGGGGAAGTATAGAGGGAAGGGGAAGTCTAGGGGAAGAAGGGGAAGTCTAGGGGAAGAAGGGGAAGTCTAGGGGAAGAAGGGGAAGTAGAGAGGGAAGGGAAAGTCTAGGGGAAGTCTAGGGGAAGAAGGGGAAGTATAGAGGGAAGGGAAGTCTAGGGGAAGTCTAGGGGAAGAAGGGGACGTCTAGGGGAATTCTAGGGGAAGCAGGGGAAGTATAGAGGGAAGGGGAAGTATAGGGGAAGAAGGGGAAGTCTAAGGGAAGAAGGGGAAGTCTAGGGGAAGAAGGGGAAGTCTAAGGGAAGAAGGGGAAGTCTAGGGGAAGAAGGGGAAGTATAGAGGGAAGGGGAAGTCTAGGGGAAGAAGAGGAAGTATAGGGGAAGAAGGGGAAGTCTAGGGGAAGAAGGGGAAGTATAGAGGGAAGGGGAAGTCTAGGGGAAGAAGGGGAAGTATAGAGGGAAGGGGAAGTCTAGGAGAAGTCTAGGGGAAGAAGGGGAAGACTAGGGGAAGTCTAGGGGAAGCAGGGGAAGTATAGAGGGAAGGGGAAGTCTAATGGAAGAAGGGGAAGTATAGAGGGAAGGGAAAGTCTAGGGGAAGAAGGGGAAGTCTAGGGGAAGAAGGGGAAGTCTAGGGGAAGAAGGGGAAGTAGAGAGGGAAGGGGAAGTCTAGGGGAAGTCTAGGGGAAGAAGGTGAAGTATAGAGGGAAGGGAAGTCTAGGGGAAGTCTAGGGGAAGAAGGGGAAGTCTAGGGGAAGTCTAGGGGAAGCAGGGGAAGTATAGAGGGAAGGGGAAGTCTAGGGGAAGAAGGGGAAGTATAGAGGGAAGGGGAAATCTAGGGGAAGTCTAGGGGAAGAAAAGGAAGTATAGAGGAAAGGGGAAGTCCAGGGGAAGTCTAGGGGAAGAAGGGGCAGTATAGAGGGAAGGGGAAGTCTAGGAGAAGTCTAGGGGAAGAAGGGGAAGTCTAGGGGAAGAAGGGGAAGTATAGAGGGAAGGGGAAGTCTAGGGGAAGTAGGGGAAGTATAGAGGGAAGGGGAAATCTAGGGGAAGTCTAGGGGAAGAAAAGGAAGTATAGAGGAAAGGGGAAGTCCAGGGGAAGTCTAGGGGAAGAAGGGGCAGTATAGAGGGAAGGGGAAGTCTAGGAGAAGTCTAGGGGAAGAAGGGGAAGTATAGAGGGAAGGGGAAGTCTAAGGGAAGAAGGGGAAGTCTAGGGGAAGAAGGGGAAGTCTAGGGGAAGAAGGGGAAGTATAGAGGGAAGGGGAAGTCTAGGGGAAATGTAGGGGAAGAAGGGGAAGTCTAGGGGAAGAAGTGGAAGTCTAGGCAAAGTCTAGGGGAAGAAGGGGAAGTATAGAGGGAAGGGGAAGTCTAGGGGAAGAAGGGGAAGTCTAGGAGAAGAAGGGGAAGTCTAGGGGAAGAAGGGGAAGTATAGAGGGAAGGGGAAGTCTAGGGGAAGAAGGGGAAGTATAGAGGGAAGGGGAAGTCTAGGGGAAGTCTAGGGGAAGTAGAGGAAGTCTATGGGAAGAAGGGGAAGTCTAGGGGAAGAAGGGGAAGTATAGAGGGAAGGGTTAGTCTAGGGGAAGAAGGGGAAGTATAGAGGGAAGGGGAAGTCTAGGGGAAGTCTAGGGGAAGAAGGGGAAGTCTAGGGGAAGTCTAGGGGAAGCAGGGGAAGTATAGAGGGAAGGGGAAGTCTAATGGAAGAAGGGGGAAGTATAGAGGGAAGGGGAAGTCTAGGGAAAGAAGGGGAAGTCTAGGGGAAGAAGGGGAAGTCTAGGGGAAGAAGTGGAAGTAGAGAGGGAAGGGGAAATCTAGGGGAAATCTAGGGGAAGAAGGGGAAGTATAGAGGGAAGGGAAGTCTAGGGGAAGTCTAGGGGAAGAAGGGGACGTCTAGGGGAAGTCTAGGGGAAGCAGGGGAAGTATAGAGGGAAGGGGAAGTATAGGGGAAGAAGGGGAAGTCTAAGGGAAGAAGGGGAAGTCTAGGGGAAGAAGGGGAAGTCTAAGGGAAGAAGGGGAAGTCTAGGGGAAGAAAGGGAAGTATAGAGGGAAGGGGAAGTCTAGGGGAAGAAGAGGAAGTCTAGGGGAAGAAGGGGAAGTCTAGGGGAAGAAGGGGAAGTATAGGGGGAAGGGGAAGTCTAGGGGAAGAAGGGGAAGTATACAGGGAAGGGGAAGTCTAGGGGCAGTCTAGGGGAAGAAGGGGAAGACTAGGGGAAGTCTAGGGGAAGCAGGGGAAGTATAGAGGGAAGGGGAAGACTAATGGAAGAAGGGGAAGTATAGAGGGAAGGGGAAGTCTAAAGGAAGAAGGGGAAGTCTAGGGGAAGAAGGGGAAGTCTAGGGGAAGAAGGGGAAGTATAGAGGGAAGGGGAAGTCTAGGGGAAGAAGGGGAAGTCTAGGGGAAGAAGGGGAAGTATAGAGGGAAGGGTTAGTCTAGGGGAAGAAGGGGAAGTCTAGGGGAAGTTTAGGGGAAGAAGGGGAAGTCTAGGGGAAGTCTAGGGGAAGCAGGGAAGTATAGAGGGAAGGGGAAGTCTAATGGAAGAAGGGGAAGTATAGAGGGAAGGGGAAGTCTAGGGGAAGAAGGGGAAGTCTAGGGGAAGAAGGGGAAGTAGAGAGGGAAGGGGAAGTCTAGGGGAAATCTAGGGGAAGAAGGGGAAGTATAGAGGGAAGGGAAGTCTAGGGGAAGTCTAGGGGAAGAAGGGGACGTCTAGGGGAAGTCTAGGGGAAGCAGGGGAAGTATAGAGGGAAGGGGAAGTATAGGGGAAGAAGGGGAAGTCTAAGGGAAGAAGGGGAAGTCTAGGGGAAGAAGGGGAAGTCTAAGGGAAGAAGGGGAAGTCTAGGGGAAGAAGGGGAAGTATAGAGGGAAGGGGAAGTCTAGGGGAAGAAGAGGAAGTCTAGGAGAAGAAGGGGAAGTCTAGGGGAAGAAGGGGAAGTATAGGGGGAAGGGGAAGTCTAGGGGAAGAAGGGGAAGTATAGAGGGAAGGGGAAGTCTAGGGGAAGTCTAGGGGAAGAAGGGGAACACTAGGGGAAGTCTAGGGGAAGCAGGGGAAGTATAGAGGGAAGGGGAAGTCTAATGGAAGAAGGGGAAGTATAGAGGGAAGGGGAAGTCTAGGGAAGAAGGGGAAGTCTAGGGGAAGAAGGGGAAGTCTAGGGGAAGAAGGGGAAGTAGAGAGGGAAGGGGAAGTCTAGAGGAAGTCTAGGGGAAGAAGGGGAAGTATAGAGGGAAGGGAAGTCTAGGGGAAGTCTAGGGGAAGAAGGGAAGTCTAGGGGAAGTCTAGGGGAAGCAGGGGAAGTATAGAGGGAAGGGGAAGTCTAGGGGAAGAAGGGGAAGTCTAAGGGAAGAAGGGGAAGTCTAGGGGAAGAAGGGGAAGTATAGAGGGAAGGGGAAGTCTAAGGGAAGAAGAGGAAGTCTAGGGGAAGAAGGGGAAGTCTAGGGGAAGAAGGGGAAGTATAGAGGGAAGGGGAAGTCTAGGGGAAGTAGGGGAAGTATAGAGGGAAGGGGAAGTCTAGGGGAAATCTAGGGGAAGAAGGGGAAGTCTAGGGGAAGTCTAGGGGAAGAAGGGGAAGTATAGAGGGAAGGGGAAGTCTAATGGAAGAAGGGGAAGTATAGAGGGAAGGGGAAGTCTAGGGGAAGAAGGGGAAGTCTAGGGGAAGAAGGGGAAGTCTAGGGGAAGAAGGGGAAGTAGAGAGGGAAGGGGAAGTAGAGAGGGAAGGGGAAGTCTCGGGGAAGAAGGGGAAGTATAGAGGGAAGGGAAGTCTAGGGGAAGTCTAGGGGAAGAAGGGGAAGTATAGAGGGAAGGGGAAGTCTAGGGTAAGAAGGGGAAGTCTAGGGGAAGAAGGGGAAGTCTAGGGGAAGAAGGGGAAGTATAGAGGGAAGAGAAAGTCTAGGGGAAGAAGGGGAAGTATAGAGGGAAGGGGAAGTCTAGGGGAAGTCTAGGAGAAGAAGGGGAAGTCTAGGGGAAGTCTAGGGGAAGAAGTGGAAGTCTAGGGGAAGAAGGGGAAGTCTAGGGGAAGAAGAGGAAGTCTAGGGGAAGAAGGGGAAGTATAGAGGGAAGGGGAAGTCTAGGGGAAGTCTAGGGGAAGAAGGGGAACACTAGGGGAAGTCTAGGGGAAGCAGGGGAAGTATAGAGGGAAGGGGAAGTCTAATGGAAGAAGGGGAAGTATAGAGGGAAGGGGAAGTCTAGGGGAAGAAGGGGAAGTCTAGGGAAAGAAGGGGAAGTAGAGAGGGAAGGGGAAGTCTAGGGGAAGTCTAGGGGAAGAAGGGGAAGTATAGAGTAAAGGGAAGTCTAGGGGAAGTCTAGGGGAAGAAGGGGAAGTATAGACGGAAGGGGAAGTCTAGGGGAAGAAGGGGAAGTATAGAGGGAAGAGAAAGTCTAGGGGAAGAAGGGGAAGTATAGAGGGAATGGGAAGTCTAGGGGAAGTCTAGGGGAAGAAGGGGAAGTCTAGGGGAAGAAGGGGAAGTCTAGGGGAAGAAGGGGAAGTATAGAGGGAAGGGGAAGTCTAGGGGAAGTCTAGGGGAAGAAGGGGAAGTCTAGGGGAAGAAGTGGAAGTCTAGGGGAAGTCTAGGGGAAGAAGGGGAAGTATAGAGGGAAGGGGAAGTCTAGGGGAAGAAGGGGAAGTCTAGGAGAAGAAGGGTAAATCTAGGGGAAGAAGGGGAAGTATAGAGGGAAGGGAAAGTGTAGGGGAAGTCTAGGGAAAGTAGGGGAAGTATAGCGGAAGTCTCGGGGAAGAAGGGAAGTCTAGGGGAAGAAGGGGAAGTCTAGGGGAAGAAAGCTTAGTCTAGGGGAAGAAGGGGAAGTCTAGGGGAAGAAGGGGAAGTCTAGGGGAAGAAGGGGAAGTATAGAGGGAAGGGGAAATCTAGGGGAAGTCTAGGGGAAGAAAAGGAAGTATAGAGGAAAGGGGAAGTCCAGGGGAAGTCTAGGGGAAGAAGGGGCAGTATAGAGGGAAGGGGAAGTCTAGGAGAAGTCTAGGGGAAGAAGGGGAAGTCTAGGGGAAGAAGGGGAAGTATACAGGGAAGGGGAAGTCTAGGGGAAGTAGGGGAAGTATAGAGGGAAGGGGAAATCTAGGGGAAGTCTAGGGGAAGAAAAGGAAGTATAGAGGAAAGGGGAAGTCCAGGGGAAGTCTAGGGGAAGAAGGGGCAGTATAGAGGGAAGGGGAAGTCTAGGAGAAGTCTAGGGGAAGAAGGGGAAGTATAGAGGGAAGGGGAAGTCTAAGGGAAGAAGGGGAAGTCTAGGGGAAGAAGGGGAAGTCTAGGGGAAGAAGGGGAAGTATAGAGGGAAGGGGAAGTCTAGGGGAAATCTAGGGGAAGAAGGGGAAGTCTAGGGGAAGAAGTGGAAGTCTAGGCAAAGTCTAGGGGAAGAAGGGGAAGTATAGAGGGAAGGGGAAGTCTAGGGGAAGAAGGGGAAGTCTAGGAGAAGAAGGGGAAGTCTAGGGGAAGAAGGGGAAGTATAGAGGGAAGGGGAAGTCTAGGGGAAGAAGGGGAAGTATAGAGGGAAGGGGAAGTCTAGGGGAAGTCTAGGGGAAGAAGAGGAAGTCTATGGGAAGAAGGGGAAGTCTAGGGGAAGAAGGGGAAGTATAGAGGGAAGGGTTAGTCTAGGGGAAGAAGGGGAAGTATAGAGGGAAGGGGAAGTCTAGGGGAAGTCTAGGGGAAGAAGGGGAAGTCTAGGGGAAGTCTAGGGGAAGCAGGGGAAGTATAGAGGGAAGGGGAAGTCTAATGGAAGAAGGGGAAGTATAGAGGGAAGGGGAAGTCTAGGGAAAGAAGGGGAAGTCTAGGGGAAGAAGGGGAAGTCTAGGGGAAGAAGGGGAAGTAGAGAGGGAAGGGGAAGTCTAGGGGAAGTCTAGGGGAAGAAGGGGAACACTAGGGGAAGTCTAGGGGAAGCAGGGGAAGTATAGAGGGAAGGGGAAGTCTAGGGGAAGAAGGGGAAGTCTAGGGGAAGAAGAGGAAGTCTAGGGGAAGAAGGGGAAGTATAGAGGGAAGGGGAAGTCTAGGGGAAGTCTAGGGGAAGAAGGGGAACACTAGGGGAAGTCTAGGGGAAGCAGGGGAAGTATAGAGGGAAGGGGAAGTCTAATGGAAGAAGGGGAAGTATAGAGGGAAGGGGAAGTCTAGGGGAAGAAGGGGAAGTCTAGGGAAAGAAGGGGAAGTAGAGAGGGAAGGGGAAGTGTAGGGGAAGTCTAGGGGAAGAAGGGGAAGTATAGAGTAAAGGGAAGTCTAGGGGAAGTCTAGGGGAAGAAGGGGAAGTATAGACGGAAGGGGAAGTCTAGGGGAAGAAGGGGAAGTATAGAGGGAAGAGAAAGTCTAGGGGAAGAAGGGGAAGTATAGAGGGAATGGGAAGTCTAGGGGAAGTCTAGGGGAAGAAGGGGAAGTCTAGGGGAAGAAGGGGAAGTCTAGGGGAAGAAGGGGAAGTATAGAGGGAAGGGGAAGTCTAGGGGAAGTCTAGGGGAAGAAGGGGAAGTCTAGGGGAAGAAGTGGAAGTCTAGGGGAAGTCTAGGGGAAGAAGGGGAAGTATAGAGGGAAGGGGAAGTCTAGGGGAAGAAGGGGAAGTCTAGGAGAAGAAGGGTAAATCTAGGGGAAGAAGGGGAAGTATAGAGGGAAGGGAAAGTGTAGGGGAAGTCTAGGGAAAGTAGGGGAAGTATAGCGGAAGTCTCGGGGAAGAAGGGAAGTCTAGGGGAAGAAGGGGAAGTCTAGGGGAAGAAAGCTTAGTCTAGGGGAAGAAGGGGAAGTCTAGGGGAAGAAGGGGAAGTCTAGGGGAAGAAGGGGAAGTATAGAGGGAAGGGGAAGTCCAGGGGTAGACTAGGGGAAGAAGGGGAAGTATAGACGGAAGGGGAAGTCTAGGGGAAGTCTAGGGGAAGAAGGGGAAGTACAGAGGGAAGTGGAAGTCTAGGGGAAGAAGGGGAAGTATAGAGGGAAGGGGAAGTCTAGGGGAAGTCTAGGGGAAGAAGAGGAAGTCTAGGGGAAGAAGGGGAAGTCTAGGGGAAGAACGGGAAGTATGGAGGGAAGGGGAAGTCTAGGGGAAGAAGGGGAAGTATAGAGGGAAGGGGAAGTCTAGGGGAAGAAGGGGAAGTCTAGGGGAAGTCTAGGGGAAGCAGGGGAAGTATAGAGGGAAGGGGAAGTCTAATGGAAGAAGGGGAAGTATAGAGGGAAGGGGAAGTCTAGGGGAAGAAGGGGAAGTCTAGGGGAAGAAGGGGAAGTCTAGGGGAAGAAGGGGAAGTAGAGAGGGAAGGGAAAGTCTAGGGGAAGTCTAGGGGAAGAAGGGGAAGTATAGAGGGAAGGGAAGTCTAGGGGAAGTCTAGGGGAAGAAGGGGACGTCTAGGGGAATTCTAGGGGAAGCAGGGGAAGTATAGAGGGAAGGGGAAGTATAGGGGAAGAAGGGGAAGTCTAAGGGAAGAAGGGGAAGTCTAGGGGAAGAAGGGGAAGTCTAAGGGAAGAAGGGGAAGTCTAGGGGAAGAAGGGGAAGTATAGAGGGAAGGGGAAGTCTAGGGGAAGAAGAGGAAGTATAGGGGAAGAAGGGGAAGTCTAGGGGAAGAAGGGGAAGTATAGAGGGAAGGGGAAGTCTAGGGGAAGAAGGGGAAGTATAGAGGGAAGGGGAAGTCTAGGAGAAGTCTAGGGGAAGAAGGGGAAGACTAGGGGAAGTCTAGGGGAAGCAGGGGAAGTATAGAGGGAAGGGGAAGTCTAATGGAAGAAGGGGAAGTATAGAGGGAAGGGAAAGTCTAGGGGAAGAAGGGGAAGTCTAGGGGAAGAAGGGGAAGTCTAGGGGAAGAAGGGGAAGTAGAGAGGGAAGGGGAAGTCTAGGGGAAGTCTAGGGGAAGAAGGTGAAGTATAGAGGGAAGGGAAGTCTAGGGGAAGTCTAGGGGAAGAAGGGGAAGTCTAGGGGAAGTCTAGGGGAAGCAGGGGAAGTATAGAGGGAAGGGGAAGTCTAGGGGAAGAAGGGGAAGTATAGAGGGAAGGGGAAATCTAGGGGAAGTCTAGGGGAAGAAAAGGAAGTATAGAGGAAAGGGGAAGTCCAGGGGAAGTCTAGGGGAAGAAGGGGCAGTATAGAGGGAAGGGGAAGTCTAGGAGAAGTCTAGGGGAAGAAGGGGAAGTCTAGGGGAAGAAGGGGAAGTATAGAGGGAAGGGGAAGTCTAGGGGAAGCCTAGGGGAAGAAGGGGAAGTATAGAGGAAAGGGGAAGTCTAGGGGAAGTCTAGGGGAAGAAGGGGAAGTAGAGAGGGAAGGGAAAGTCTAGGGGAAGTCTAGGGGGAAAGGGAAAAAGAAAAGAAAAAAAGAAAGAAGAAGAGAAAAGCAAAAAGAAAAGAAGGGGGGAAGTATAGAGGGAAGGGAAGTCTAGGGGAAGTCTAGGGGAAGAACGGGACGTCTAGGGGAATTCTAGGGGAAGCAGGGGAAGTATAGAGGGAAGGGGAAGTATAGGGGAAGAAGGGGAAGTCTAAGGGAAGAAGGGGAAGTCTAGGGGAAGAAGGGGAAGTCTAAGGGAAGAAGAGGAAGTCTAGGGGAAGAAGGGGAAGTATAGAGGGAAGGGGAAGTCTAGGGGAAGAAGAGGAAGTCTAGGGGAAGAAGGGGAAGTCTAGGGGAAGAAGGGGAAGTATAGAGGGAAGGGGAAGTCTAGGGGAAGAAGGGGAAGTATAGAGGGAAGGGGAAGTCTAGGAGAAGTCTAGGGGAAGAAGGGTAAGACTAGGGGAAGTCTAGGGGAAGCAGGGGAAGTATAGAGGGAAGGGGAAGTCTAATGGAAGAAGGGGAAGTATAGAGGGAAGGGAAAGTCTAGGGGAAGAAGGGGAAGTCTAGGGGAAGAAGGGGAAGTCTAGGGGAAGAAGGGGAAGTAGAGAGGGAAGGTGAAGTCTAGGGGAAGTCTAGGGGAAGAAGGGGAAGTATAGAGGGAAGGGAAGTCTAGGGGAAGTCTAGGGGAAGAAGGGGAAGTCTAGGGGAAGTCTAGGGGAAGCAGGGGAAGTATAGAGGGAAGGGGAAGTCTAGGGGAAGAAGGGGAAGTCTAAGGGAAGAAGGGGAAGTCTAGGGGAAGAAGGGGAAGTATAGAGGGAAGGGGAAGTCTAGGGGAAGAAGAGGAAGTCTAGGGGAAGAAGGGGAAGTCTAGGGGAAGAAGGGGAAGTATAGAGGGAAGGGGAAGTCTAGGGGAAGAAGGGGAAGTATAGAGGGAAGGGGAAGTCTAGGGGAAGTCTAGGGGAAGAAGGGGAAGTCTAGGGGAAGTCTAGGGGAAGCAGGGGAAGTATAGAGGGAAGGGGAAGTCTAATGGAAGAAGGGGAAGTATAGAGGGAAGGGGAAGTCTAGGGGAAGAAGGGGAAGTCTAGGGGAAGAAGGGGAAGTCTAGGGGAAGAAGGGGAAGTAGAGAGGGAAGGGGAAGTCTAGGGGAAGTCTAGGGGAAGAAGGGGAAGTATAGAGGGAAGGGAAGTCTAGGGGAAGTCTAGGGGAAGAAGGGGAAGTATAGAGGGAAGGAGAAGTCTAGGGGAAGAAGGGGAAGTCTAGGGGAAGAAGGGGAAGTCTAGGGGAAGAAGGGGAAGTATAGAGGGAAGAGAAAGTCTAGGGGAAGAAGGGGAAGTATAGAGGAAAGGGGAAGTCTAGGGGAAGTCTAGGGGAAGAAGGGGAAGTCTAGGGGAAGAAGGGGAAGTCTAGGGGAAGAGGAGGAAGTATAGAGGGAAGGGGAAGTCTAGGGGAGAAGGGGAAGTCTAGGGGAAGAAGGGGAAGTAGAGAGGGAAGGGGAAGTCTAGGGGAAGTCTAGGGGAAGAAGGGGAAGTATAGAGGAAAGGGGAAGTCTAGGGGAAGTCTAGGGGAAGAAGGGGAAGTATAGAGGGAAGGGGAAGTCTAGGGGAAGTCTAGGGGAAGAAGGGGAAGTATAGAGGGAAGGGAAGTCTAGGGGAAGTCTAGGGGAAGAAGGGGAAGTATAGAGGGAAGGGGAAGTCTAGGGGAAGATGGGGTAGTCTAGGGGAAGAAGGGGAAGTCTAGGGGAAGAAGGGGAAGTATAGAGGGAAGAGAAAGTCTAGGGGAAGAAGGGGAAGTATAGAGGCAATGGGAAGTCTAGGGGAAGTCTAGGGAAGAAGGGGAAGTCTAGGGGAAGAAGGGGAAGTCTAGGGGAAGAAGGGGAAGTCTAAGGGAAGAAGGGGAAGTCTAGGGGAAGAAGGGGGAGTCTAGGGGAAGAAGGGGAAGTCTAGGGGAAGAAGGGGAAGTATAGAGGGAAGGGGAAGTCTAGGGGAAGTCTAGGGGAAGAAGGGGAAGTCTAGGGGAAGAAGTGGAAGTCTAGGGGAAGTCTAGGGGAAGAAGGGGAATTATAGAGGGAAGGGGAAGTCTAGGGGAAGTAGGGGAAGTCTAGGAGAAGAAGGGGAAGTCTAGGGGAAGAAGGGGAAGTATAGAGGGAAGAAGAAGTCTAGGGGACGTCTCGGGGAAGAAGGGGAAATCTAAGGGAAGAAGGGGAAGTCTAGGGGAAGAAGGGGAAGTCTAGGGGAAGTCTCGGGGAAGAAGGGAAGTCTAGGGGAAGAAGGGGAAGTCTAGGGGAAGAAAGCTTAGTCTAGGGGAAGAAGGGGAAGTCTAGGGGAAGAAGGGGAAGTCTAGGGGAAGAAGGGGGAGTATAGAGGGAAGGGGAAGTCCAGGGGTAGAATAGGGGAAGAAGGGGAAGTATAGAGGGAAGGGGAAGTCTAGGGGAAGTCTAGGGGAAGAAGGGGAAGTATAGAGGGAAGGGGAAGTCTAGGGGAAGAAGGGGAAGTATAGAGGGAAGGGGAAGTCTAGGGGAAGTCTAGGGGAAGAAGGGGAAGTATAGAGGGAAGGGGAAGTCTAGGGGAAGTCTAGGGGAAGAAGGGGAAGTATAGAGGGAAGGGGAAATCTAGGGGAAGTCTAGGGGAAAAAGGGGAAGTATAGAGGAAAGGGGAAGTCCAGGGGAAGTCTAGGGGAAGAAGGGGCAGTATAGAGGGAAGGGGAAGTCTAGGAGAAGTCTAGGGGAAGAAGGGGCAGTATAGAGGGAAGGGGAAGTCTAGGGGAAGAAGGGGAAGTCTAGGGGAAGAAGGGGAAGTATAGAGGGAAGGGGAAGTCTAGGGGAAGTCTAGGGGAAGAAGGGGAAGTATAGAGGGAAGGGGAAGTCTAGGGGAAGAAGGGGAAGTATAGAGGGAAGGGGAAGTCTAGGGGAAGAAGGGGAAGTATAGAGGGAAGGGGAAGTCTAGGGGAAGTCTAGGGGAAGAAGGGGAAGTCTAGGGGAAGTCTAGGGGAAGCAGGGGAAGTATAGAGGGAAGGGGAAGTCTAATGGAAGAAGGGGAAGTATAGAGGGAAGGGGAAGTCTTGGGGAAGAAGGGGAAGTCTAGGGGAAGAAGGGGAAGTCTAGGGGAAGAAGGGGAAGTAGAGAGGGAAGGGGAAGTCTAGGGGAAGTCTAGGGGAAGAAGGGGAAGTATAGAGGGAAGGGAAGTCTAGGGGAAGTCTAGGGGAAGAAGGGGACGTCTAGGGGAAGTCTAGGGGAAGCAGGGGAAGTATAAAGGGAAGGGGAAGTATAGGGGAAGAAGGGGAGGTCTAAGGGAAGAAGGGGAAGTCTAGGGGAAGAAGGGGAAGTATAGAGGGAAGGGGAAGTCTAGGGGAAGAAGAGGAAGTCTAGGGGAAGAAGGGGAAGTCTAGGGGAAGAAGGGGAAGTATAGAGGGAAGGGGAAGTCTAGGGGAAGAAGGGGAAGTATAGAGGGAAGGGGAAGTCTAGGGGAAGTCTAGGGGAAGCAGGGGAAGTATAGAGGGAAGGGGAAGTCTAGGGGAAGAAGGGGAAGTCTAAGGGAAGAAGGGGAAGTCTAGGGGAAGAAGGGGAAGTATAGAGGGAAGGGGAAGTCTAGGGGAAGAAGAGGAAGTCTAGGGGAAGAAGGGGAAGTCTAGGGGAAGAAGGGGAAGTATAGAGGGAAGGGGAAGTCTAGGGGAAGAAGGGGAAGTATAGAGGGAAGGGGAAGTCTAGGGGAAGTCTAGGGGAAGAAGGGGAAGTCTAGGGGAAGTCTAGGGGAAGCAGGGGAAGTATAGAGGGAAGGGGAAGTCTAATGGAAGAAGGGGAAGTATAGAGGGAAGGGGAAGTCTAGGGGAAGAAGGGGAAGTCTAGGGGAAGAAGGGGAAGTCTAGGGGAAGAAGGGGAAGTAGAGAGGGAAGGGGAAGTCTAGGGGAAGTCTAGGGGAAGAAGGGGAAGTATAGAGGGAAGGGAAGTCTAGGGGAAGTCTAGGGGAAGAAGGGGAAGTATAGAGGGAAGGAGAAGTCTAGGGGAAGAAGGGGAAGTCTAGGGGAAGAAGGGGAAGTCTAGGGGAAGAAGGGGAAGTATAGAGGGAAGAGAAAGTCTTGGGGAAGAAGGGGAAGTATAGAGGGAAGGGGAAGTCCAGAGGAAGTCTAAGGGAAGAAGGGGAAGTCTAGGGGAAGAAGGGGAAGAAGGGAAGGTATAGAGGGAAGGGGAAGTCTACGGAAAGTCCAGGGGAAGAAGTGGAAGTCTAGGGGAAGAAGGGGAAGTCTAGGGGAAGAAGAGGAAGTATAGAGGGAAGGGGAAGTCTAGGGGAAAAGGGGGAAGTCTAGGGGAAGAAGGGGAAGTCTAGGGGAAGTCTAGGGGAAGAAGGGGAAGTATAGAGGGAAGGGGAAGTCTAGGGGAAGTCTAGGGGAGAAGGGGAAGTATAGAGGAAAGGGGAAGTCTAGGGGAAGAAGGGGAAGTATAGAGGGAAGGGGAAGTCTAGGGGAAGTCTAGGGGAAGAAGGGGAAGTATAGAGGGAAGGGGAAGTCTAGAGGAAGTCTAGGGGAAGAAGGGGAAGTATAGAGGGAAGGGGACGTCTAGTGGAAGTCTAGGGGAAGAAGGGGAAGTATAGAGGAAAGGGGAAGTCTAGGGGAAGTCTAGGGGAAGAAGGGGAAGTCTAGGGGAAGAAGGGGAAGTCTAGGGGAAGAGGAGGAAGTATAGAGGGAAGGGGAAGTCTAGGGGAAAAAGGGGAAGTCTAGGGGAAGAAGGGGAAGTCTAGGGGAAGTCTAGGGGAGAAGGGGAAGTCTAGGGGAAGAAGGGGAAGTAGAGAGGGAAGGGGAAGTCTAGGGGAAGTCTAGGGGAAGAAGGGGAAGTATAGAGGAAAGGGGAAGTCTAGGGGAAGTCTAGGGGAAGAAGGGGAAGTATAGAGGGAAGGGGAAGTCTAGGGGAAGTCTAGGGGAAGAAGGGGAAGTATAGAGGGAAGGGAAGTCTAGGGGAAGTCTAGGGGAAGAAGGGGAAGTATAGAGGGAAGGGGAAGTCTAGGGGAAGATGGGGTAGTCTAGGGGAAGAAGGGGAAGTCTAGGGGAAGAAGGGGAAGTATAGAGGGAAGAGAAAGTCTAGGGGAAGAAGGGGAAGTATAGAGGCAAGGGGAAGTCTAGGGGAAGTCTAGGGAAGAAGGGGAAGTCTAGGGGAAGAAGGGGAAGTCTAGGGGAAGAAGGGGAAGTCTAAGGGAAGAAGGGGAAGTCTAGGGGAAGAAGGGGGAGTCTAGGGGAAGAAGGGGAAGTCTAGGGGAAGAAGGGGAAGTATAGAGGGAAGGGGAAGTCTAGGGGAAGTCTAGGGGAAGAAGGGGAAGTCTAGGGGAAGAAGTGGAAGTCTAGGGGAAGTCTAGGGGAAGAAGGGGAATTATAGAGGGAAGGGGAAGTCTAGGGGAAGTAGGGGAAGTCTAGGAGAAGAAGGGGAAGTCTAGGGGAAGAAGGGGAAGTATAGAGGGAAGAAGAAGTCTAGGGGAAGTCTCGGGGAAGAAGGGAAGTCTAGGGGAAGAAGGGGAAGTCTAGGGGAAGAAAGCTTAGTCTAGGGGAAGAAGGGGAAGTCTAGGGGAAGAAGGGGAAGTCTAGGGGAAGAAGGGGAAGTATAGAGGGAAGGGGAAGTCCAGGGGTAGAATAGGGGAAGAAGGGGAAGTATAGAGGGAAGGGGAAGTCTAGGGGAAGTCTAGGGGAAGAAGGGGAAGTATAGAGGGAAGGGGAAGTCTAGGGGAAGAAGGGGAAGTATAGAGGGAAGGGGAAGTCTAGGGGAAGTCTAGGGGAAGAAGGGGAAGTATAGAGGGAAGGGGAAGTCTAGGGGAAGTCTAGGGGAAGAAGGGGAAGTATAGAGGGAAGGGGAAATCTAGGGGAAGTCTAGGGGAAAAAGGGGAAGTATAGAGGAAAGGGGAAGTCCAGGGGAAGTCTAGGGGAAGAAGGGGCAGTATAGAGGGAAGGGGAAGTCTAGGAGAAGTCTAGGGGAAGAAGGGGCAGTATAGAGGGAAGGGGAAGTCTAGGGGAAGAAGGGGAAGTCTAGGGGAAGAAGGGGAAGTATAGAGGGAAGGGGAAGTCTAGGGGAAGTCTAGGGGAAGAAGGGGAAGTATAGAGGGAAGGGGAAGTCTAGGGGAAGAAGGGGAAGTATAGAGGGAAGGGGAAGTCTAGGGGAAGAAGGGGAAGTATAGAGGGAAGGGGAAGTCTAGGGGAAGTCTAGGGGAAGAAGGGGAAGTCTAGGGGAAGAAGGGGAAGTCTAGGGGAAGAAGGGGAAGTCTAGGGGAAGAAGGGGGAGTCTAGGGGAAGAAGGGGAAGTCTAGGGGAAGAAGGGGAAGTATAGAGGGAAGGGGAAGTCTAGGGGAAGTCTAGGGGAAGAAGGGGAAGTCTAGGGGAAGAAGTGGAAGTCTAGGGGAAGTCTAGGGGAAGAAGGGGAATTATAGAGGGAAGGGGAAGTCTAGGGGAAGTAGGGGAAGTCTAGGAGAAGAAGGGGAAGTCTAGGGGAAGAAGGGGAAGTATAGAGGGAAGAAGAAGTCTAGGGGAAGTCTCGGGGAAGAAGGGGAAATCTAAGGGAAGAAGGGGAAGTCTAGGGGAAGAAGGGGAAGTCTAGGGGAAGTCTCGGGGAAGAAGGGAAGTCTAGGGGAAGAAGGGGAAGTCTAGGGGAAGAAAGCTTAGTCTAGGGGAAGAAGGGGAAGTCTAGGGGAAGAAGGGGAAGTCTAGGGGAAGAAGGGGAAGTATAGAGGGAAGGGGAAGTCCAGGGGTAGAATAGGGGAAGAAGGGGAAGTATAGAGGGAAGGGGAAGTCTAGGGTCAGTCTAGGGGAAGAAGGGGAAGTATAGAGGGAAGGGGAAGTCTAGGGGAAGAAGGGGAAGTATAGAGGGAAGGGGAAGTCTAGGGGAAGTCTAGGGGAAGAAGGGGAAGTATAGAGGGAAGGGGAAGTCTAGGGGAAGTCTAGGGGAAGAAGGGGAAGTATAGAGGGAAGGGGAAATCTAGGGGAAGTCTAGGGGAAAAAGGGGAAGTATAGAGGAAAGGGGAAGTCCAGGGGAAGTCTAGGGGAAGAAGGGGCAGTATAGAGGGAAGGGGAAGTCTAGGAGAAGTCTAGGGGAAGAAGGGGCAGTATAGAGGGAAGGGGAAGTCTACGGGAAGAAGGGGAAGTCTAGGGGAAGAAGGGGAAGTATAGAGGGAAGGGGAAGTCTAGGGGAAGTCTGGGGGAAGAAGGGGAAGTATAGAGGGAAGGGGAAGTCTAGGGGAAGAAGGGGAAGTATAGAGGGAAGGGGAAGTCTAGGGGAAGAAGGGGAAGTATAGAGGGAAGGGGAAGTCTAGGGGAAGTCTAGGGGAAGAAGGGGAAGTCTAGGGGAAGTCTAGGGGAAGCAGGGGAAGTATAGAGGGAAGGGGAAGTCTAATGGAAGAAGGGGAAGTATAGAGGGAAGGGGAAGTCTAGGGGAAGAAGGGGAAGTCTAGGGGAAGAAGGGGAAGTCTAGGGGAAGAAGGGGAAGTAGAGAGGGAAGGGGAAGTCTAGGGGAAGTCTAGGGGAAGAAGGGGAAGTATAGAGGGAAGGGAAGTCTAGGGGAAGTCTAGGGGAAGAAGGGGACGTCTAGGGGAAGTCTAGGGGAAGCAGGGGAAGTATAAAGGGAAGGGGAAGTATAGGGGAAGAAGGGGAGGTCTAAGGGAAGAAGGGGAAGTCTAGGGGAAGAAGGGGAAGTATAGAGGGAAGGGGAAGTCTAGGGGAAGAAGAGGAAGTCTAGGGGAAGAAGGGGAAGTCTAGGGGAAGAAGGGGAAGTATAGAGGGAAGGGGAAGTCTAGGGGAAGAAGGGGAAGTATAGAGGGAAGGGGAAGTCTAGGAGAAGTCTAGGGGAAGAAGGGGAAGACTAGGGGAAGTCTAGGGGAAGCAGGGGAAGTATAGAGGGAAGGGGAAGTCTAATGGAAGAAGGGGAAGTATAGAGGGAAGGGAAAGTCTAGGGGAAGAAGGGGAAGTCTAGGGGAAGAAGGGGAAGTCTAGGGGAAGAAGGGGAAGTAGAGAGGGAAGGGGAAGTCTAGGGGAAGACTAGGGGAAGCAGGGGAAGTATAGAGGGAAGGGGAAGTCTAATGGAAGAAGGGGAAGTATAGAGGGAAGGGGAAGTCTAGGGGAAGAAGGGGAAGTCTAGGGGAAGAAGGGGAAGTCTAGGGGAAGAAGGGGAAGTAGAGAGGGAAGGGGAAGTCTAGGGGAAGTCTAGGGGAAGAAGGGGAAGTATTGAGGGAAGGGAAGTCTAGGGGAAGTCTAGGGGAAGTATAGAGGGAAGGGGAAGTATAGGGGAAGAAGGGGAAGTCTAAGGGAAGAAGGGGAAGTCTAGGGGAAGAAGGGGAAGTCTAAGGGAAGAAGGGGAAGTCTAGGGGAAGAAGGGGAAGTATAGAGGGAAGGGGAAGTCTAGGGGAAGTCTAGGGGAAGAAGGGGAAGTATAGAGGGAAGGGAAGTCTAGGGGAAGTCTAGGGGAAGAAGGGGAAGTATAGAGGGAAGGGGAAGTATAGGGGAAGAAGGGGAAGTCTAGGGGAAGAAGGGGAAGTCTAGGGGAAGAATGGGAAGTATAGAGGGAAGAGAAAGTCTAGGGGAAGAAGGGGAAGTATAGAGGGAAGGGGAAGTCCAGGGGAAGTCTAGGGGAAGAAGGGGAAGTCTAGGGGAAGAAGGGGAAGAAGGGAAGGTATAGAGGGAAGGGGAAGTCTACGAAAAGTCTAGGGGAAGAAGGGGAAGTCTAGGGGAAGAAGGGGAAGTCTAGGGGAAGAAGAGGAAGTATAGAGGGAAGGGGAAGTCTAGGGGAAAAAGGGGAAGTCTAGGGGAAGAAGGGGAAGTCTAGGGGAAGTCTAGGGGAAGAAGGGGAAGTATAGAGGGAAGGGGAAGTCTAGGGGAAGAAGGGGACGTATAGAGGGAAGGGGAAGTCTAGGGGAAGTCTAGGGGAAGAAGGGGAAGTATAGAGGGAAGGGGAAGTCTAGGGGAAGAAGGGGAAGTATAGAGGGAAGGGGAAGTCTAGGGGAAGAAGGGGAAGTATAGAGGGAAGGGGAAGTCTAGGGGAAGTCTAGGGGAAGAAGGGGAAGTATAGAGGGAAGGGGAAGTCTAGTGGAAGCCTAGGGGAAGAAGGGGAAGTATAGAGGAAAGGGGAAGTCTAGGGGAAGTCTAGGGGGGAAGGGGAAGTATAGAGGGAAGGGGAAGTCTAGGGGAAGTCTAGGGGAAGAAGGGGAAGTATAGAGGGAAGGGAAGTCTAGGGGAAGTCTAGGGGAAGAAGGGGAAGTATAGAGGGAAGGGGAAGTCTAGGGGAAGATGGGGTAGTCTAGGGGAAGAAGGGGAAGTCTAGGGGAAGAAGGGGAAGTATAGAGGGAAGAGAAAGTCTAGGGGAAGAAGGGGAAGTATAGAGGCAAGGGGAAGTCTAGGGGAAGTCTAGGGAAGAAGGGGAAGTCTAGGGGAAGAAGGGGAAGTCTAGGGGAAGAAGGGGAAGTCTAAGGGAAGAAGGGGAAGTCTAGGGGAAGAAGGGGAAGTCTAGGGGAAGAAGGGGAAGTCTAGGGGAAGAAGGGGAAGTATAGAGGGAAGGGGAAGTCTAGGGGAAGTCTAGGGGAAGAAGGGGAAGTCTAGGGGAAGAAGTGGAAGTCCAGGGGAAGTCTAGGGGAAGAAGGGGAATTATAGAGGGAAGGGGAAGTCTAGGGGAAGTAGGGGAAGTCTAGGAGAAGAAGGGGAAGTCTAGGGGAAGAAGGGGAAGTATAGAGGGAAGAAGAAGTCTAGGGGAAGTCTCGGGGAAGAAGGGGAAATCTAAGGGAAGAAGGGGAAGTCTAGGGGAAGAAGGGGAAGTCTAGGGGAAGTCTCGGGGAAGAAGGGAAGTCTAGGGGAAGAAGGGGAAGTCTAGGGGAAGAAAGCTTAGTCTAGGGGAAGAAGGGGAAGTCTAGGGGAAGAAGGGGAAGTCTAGGGGAAGAAGGGGAAGTATAGAGGGAAGGGGAAGTCCAGGGGTAGAATAGGGGAAGAAGGGGAAGTATAGAGGGAAGGGGAAGTCTAGGGGAAGTCTAGGGGAAGAAGGGGAAGTATAGAGGGAAGGGGAAGTCTAGGGGAAGAAGGGGAAGTATAGAGGGAAGGGGAAGTCTAGGGGAAGTCTAGGGGAAGAAGGGGAAGTATAGAGGGAAGGGGAAGTCTAGGGGAAGTCTAGGGGAAGAAGGGGAAGTATAGAGGGAAGGGGAAATCTAGGGGAAGTCTAGGGGAAGAAGGGGAAGTATAGAGGAAAGGGGAAGTCCAGGGGAAGTCTAGGGGAAGAAGGGGCAGTATAGAGGGAAGGGGAAGTCTAGGAGAAGTCTAGGGGAAGAAGGGGCAGTATAGAGGGAAGGGGAAGTCTAGGGGAAGAAGGGGAAGTCTAGGGGAAGAAGGGGAAGTATAGAGGGAAGGGGAAGTCTAGGGGAAGTCTAGGGGAAGAAGGGGAAGTATAGAGGGAAGGGGAAGTCTAGGGGAAGAAGGGGAAGTCTAGGGGAAGAAGGGGAAGTCTAGGGGAAGAAGGGGAAGTAGAGAGGGAAGGGGAAGTCTAGGGGAAGTCTAGGGGAAGAAGGGGAAGTATAGAGGGAAGGGAAGTCTAGGGGAAGTCTAGGGGAAGAAGGGGAAGTATAGAGGGAAGGGCAAGTCTAGGGGAAGAAGGGGAAGTCTAGGGGAAGAAGGGGAAGTCTAGGGGAAGAAGGGGAAGTATAGAGGGAAGGGGAAGTCTAGGGGAAGAAGGGGAAGTCTAGGGGAAGAAGGGGAAGTCTAGGGGAAGAAGGGGAAGTATAGAGGGAAGGGGAAGTCTAGGGGAAGAAGGGGAAGTCTAGGAGAAGAAGGGGAAGTCTAGGGGAAGAAGGGGAAGTATAGAGGGAAGGGGAAGTCTAGGGGAAGTAGGGGAAGTATAGAGGGAAGGGGAAGTCTAGGGGAAGTCTAGGGGAAGAAGGGGAAGTATAGAGGGAAGGGGAAATCTAGGGGAAGTCTAGGGGAAGAAGGGGAAGTATAGAGGAAAGGGGAAGTCCAGGGGAAGAAGGGGAAGTCTAGGGGAAGAAGTAGAAGTCTAGGCGAAGTCTAGGGGAAGAAGGGGAAGTATAGAGGGAAGGGGAAGTCTAGGGGAAGAAGGGGAAGTCTAGGAGAAGAAGGGGAAGTCTAGGGGAAGAAGGGGAAGTATAGAGGGAAGGGGAAGTCTAGGGGAAGTCTAGGGGAAGAAGAGGAAGTCTAGGGGAAGAAGGGGAAGTCTAGGGGAAGAAGGGGAAGTATAGAGGGAAGGGGAAGTCTAGGGGAAGTCTAGGGGAAGAAGGGGAAGTATAGAGGGAAGGGGAAATCTAGGGGAAGTCTAGGGGAAGAAGGGGAAGTATAGAGGAAAGGGGAAGTCCAGGGGAAGTCTAGGGGAAGAAGGGGCAGTATAGAGGGAAGGGGAAGTCTAGGAGAAGTCTAGGGGAAGAAGGGGAAGTATAGAGGGAAGGGGAAGTCTAAGGGAAGAAGGGGAAGTCTAGGGGAAGAAGGGGAAGTCTAGGGGAAGAAGGGGAAGTATAGAGGGAAGGGGAAGTCTAGGGGAAATCTAGGGGAAGAAGGGGAAGTCTAGGGGAAGAAGTGGAAGTCTAGGCAAAGTCTAGGGGAAGAAGGGGAAGTATAGAGGGAAGGGGAAGTCTAGGGGAAGAAGGGGAAGTCTAGGAGAAGAAGGGGAAGTCTAGGGGAAGAAGGGGAAGTCTAGGAGAAGAAGGGGAAGTCTAGGGGAAGAAGGGGAAGTATAGAGGGAAGGGGAAGTCTAGGGGAAGTAGGGGAAGTATAGAGGGAAGGGGAAGTCTAGGGGAAGTCTAGGGGAAGAAGGGGAAGTATAGAGGGAAGGGGAAATCTAGGGGAAGTCTAGGGGAAGAAGGGGAAGTATAGAGGAAAGGGGAAGTCCAGGGGAAGAAGGGGAAGTCTAGGGGAAGAAGTAGAAGTCTAGGCGAAGTCTAGGGGAAGAAGGGGAAGTATAGAGGGAAGGGGAAGTCTAGGGGAAGAAGGGGAAGTCTAGGAGAAGAAGGGGAAGTCTAGGGGAAGAAGGGGAAGTATAGAGGGAAGGGGAAGTCTAGGGGAAGAAGGGGAAGTATAGAGGGAAGGGGAAGTCTAGGGGAAGTCTAGGGGAAGAAGAGGAAGTCTAGGGGAAGAAGGGGAAGTCTAGGGGAAGAAGGGGAAGTATAGAGGGAAGGGGAAGTCTAGGGGAAGTCTAGGGGAAGAAGGGGAAGTATAGAGGGAAGGGGAAATCTAGGGGAAGTCTAGGGGAAGAAGGGGAAGTATAGAGGAAAGGGGAAGTCCAGGGGAAGTCTAGGGGAAGAAGGGGCAGTATAGAGGGAAGGGGAAGTCTAGGAGAAGTCTAGGGGAAGAAGGGGAAGTATAGAGGGAAGGGGAAGTCTAAGGGAAGAAGGGGAAGTCTAGGGGAAGAAGGGGAAGTCTAGGGGAAGAAGGGGAAGTATAGAGGGAAGGGGAAGTCTAGGGGAAATCTAGGGGAAGAAGGGGAAGTCTAGGGGAAGAAGTGGAAGTCTAGGCAAAGTCTAGGGGAAGAAGGGGAAGTATAGAGGGAAGGGGAAGTCTAGGGGAAGAAGGGGAAGTCTAGGAGAAGAAGGGGAAGTCTAGGGGAAGAAGGGGAAGTATAGAGGGAAGGGGAAGTCTAGGGGAAGAAGGGGAAGTATAGAGGGAAGGGGAAGTCTAGGGGAAGTCTAGGGGAAGAAGAGGAAGTCTATGGGAAGAAGGGGAAGTCTAGGGGAAGAAGGGGAAGTATAGAGGGAAGGGTTAGTCTAGGGGAAGAAGGGGAAGTATAGAGGGAAGGGGAAGTCTAGGGGAAGTCTAGGGGAAGAAGGGGAAGTCTAGGGGAAGTCTAGGGGAAGCAGGGGAAGTATAGAGGGAAGGGGAAGTCTAATGGAAGAAGGGGAAGTATAGAGGGAAGGGGAAGTCTAGGGAAAGAAGGGGAAGTCTAGGGGAAGAAGGGGAAGTCTAGGGGAAGAAGGGGAAGTAGAGAGGGAAGGGGAAATCTAGGGGAAATCTAGGGGAAGAAGGGGAAGTATAGAGGGAAGGGAAGTCTAGGGGAAGTCTAGGGGAAGAAGGGGACGTCTAGGGGAAGTCTAGGGGAAGCAGGGGAAGTATAGAGGGAAGGGGAAGTATAGGGGAAGAAGGGGAAGTCTAAGGGAAGAAGGGGAAGTCTAGGGGAAGAAGGGGAAGTCTAAGGGAAGAAGGGGAAGTCTAGGGGAAGAAGGGGAAGTATAGAGGGAAGGGGAAGTCTAGGGGAAGAAGAGGAAGTCTAGGGGAAGAAGGGGAAGTCTAGGGGAAGAAGGGGAAGTATAGGGGGAAGGGGAAGTCTAGGGGAAGAAGGGGAAGTATACAGGGAAGGGGAAGTCTAGGGGCAGTCTAGGGGAAGAAGGGGAAGACTAGGGGAAGTCTAGGGGAAGCAGGGGAAGTATAGAGGGAAGGGGAAGACTAATGGAAGAAGGGGAAGTATAGAGGGAAGGGGAAGTCTAAGGGAAGAAGGGGAAGTCTAGGGGAAGAAGGGGAAGTCTAGGGGAAGAAGGGGAAGTATAGAGGGAAGGGGAAGTCTAGGGGAAGAAGGGGAAGTCTAGGGGAAGAAGGGGAAGTATAGAGGGAAGGGTTAGTCTAGGGGAAGAAGGGGAAGTCTAGGGGAAGTCTAGGGGAAGAAGGGGAAGTCTAGGGGAAGTCTAGGGGAAGCAGGGGAAGTATAGAGGGAAGGGGAAGTCTAATGGAAGAAGGGGAAGTATAGAGGGAAGGGGAAGTCTAGGGGAAGAAGGGGAAGTCTAGGGGAAGAAGGGGAAGTAGAGAGGGAAGGGGAAGTCTAGGGGAAATCTAGGGGAAGAAGGGGAAGTATAGAGGGAAGGGAAGTCTAGGGGAAGTCTAGGGGAAGAAGGGGACGTCTAGGGGAAGTCTAGGGGAAGCAGGGGAAGTATAGAGGGAAGGGGAAGTATAGGGGAAGAAGGGGAAGTCTAAGGGAAGAAGGGGAAGTCTAGGGGAAGAAGGGGAAGTCTAAGGGAAGAAGGGGAAGTCTAGGGGAAGAAGGGGAAGTATAGAGGGAAGGGGAAGTCTAGGGGAAGAAGAGGAAGTCTAGGAGAAGAAGGGGAAGTCTAGGGGAAGAAGGGGAAGTATAGGGGGAAGGGGAAGTCTAGGGGAAGAAGGGGAAGTATAGAGGGAAGGGGAAGTCTAGGGGAAGTCTAGGGGAAGAAGGGGAACACTAGGGGAAGTCTAGGGGAAGCAGGGGAAGTATAGAGGGAAGGGGAAGTCTAATGGAAGAAGGGGAAGTATAGAG
This sequence comes from Anniella stebbinsi, assembly GCA_029215795.1. Lineage (NCBI taxonomy): Eukaryota > Metazoa > Chordata > Lepidosauria > Squamata > Anniellidae > Anniella > Anniella stebbinsi. The sequence continues at coordinate 25,772 of JARDYH010000021.1, forward strand.
GGAAGGGGAAGTCTAGGGGAAGAAGGGGAAGTCTAGGGGAAGAAGGGGAAGTCTAGGGGAAGAAGGGGAAGTAGAGAGGGAAGGGGAAGTCTAGAGGAAGTCTAGGGGAAGAAGGGGAAGTATAGAGGGAAGGGAAGTCTAGGGGAAGTCTAGGGGAAGAAGGGGAAGTCTAGGGGAAGTCTAGGGGAAGCAGGGGAAGTATAGAGGGAAGGGGAAGTCTAGGGGAAGAAGGGGAAGTCTAAGGGAAGAAGGGGAAGTCTAGGGGAAGAAGGGGAAGTATAGAGGGAAGGGGAAGTCTAAGGGAAGAAGAGGAAGTCTAGGGGAAGAAGGGGAAGTCTAGGGGAAGAAGGGGAAGTATAGAGGGAAGGGGAAGTCTAGGGGAAGTAGGGGAAGTATAGAGGGAAGGGGAAATCTAGGGGAAGTCTAGGGGAAGAAAAGGAAGTATAGAGGAAAGGGGAAGTCCAGGGGAAGTCTAGGGGAAGAAGGGGCAGTATAGAGGGAAGGGGAAGTCTAGGAGAAGTCTAGGGGAAGAAGGGGAAGTATAGAGGGAAGGGGAAGTCTAAGGGAAGAAGGGGAAGTCTAGGGGAAGAAGGGGAAGTCTAGGGGAAGAAGGGGAAGTATAGAGGGAAGGGGAAGTCTAGGGGAAATCTAGGGGAAGAAGGGGAAGTCTAGGGGAAGAAGTGGAAGTCTAGGCAAAGTCTAGGGGAAGAAGGGGAAGTATAGAGGGAAGGGGAAGTCTAGGGGAAGAAGGGGAAGTCTAGGAGAAGAAGGGGAAGTCTAGGGGAAGAAGGGGAAGTATAGAGGGAAGGGGAAGTCTAGGGGAAGAAGGGGAAGTATAGAAAGAAGGGGAAGTCTAGGGGAAGTCTAGGGGAAGAAGAGGAAGTCTATGGGAAGAAGGGGAAGTCTAGGGGAAGAAGGGGAAGTATAGAGGGAAGGGTTAGTCTAGGGGAAGAAGGGGAAGTATAGAGGGAAGGGGAAGTCTAGGGGAAGTCTAGGGGAAGAAGGGGAAGTCTAGGGGAAGTCTAGGGGAAGCAGGGGAAGTATAGAGGGAAGGGGAAGTCTAATGGAAGAAGGGGAAGTATAGAGGGAAGGGGAAGTCTAGGGAAAGAAGGGGAAGTCTAGGGGAAGAAGGGGAAGTCTAGGGGAAGAAGGGGAAGTAGAGAGGGAAGGGGAAATCTAGGGGAAATCTAGGGGAAGAAGGGGAAGTATAGAGGGAAGGAAAGTCTAGGGGAAGTCTAGGGGAAGAAGGGGACGTCTAGGGGAAGTCTAGGGGAAGCAGGGGAAGTATAGAGGGAAGGGGAAGTATAGGGGAAGAAGGGGAAGTCTAAGGGAAGAAGGGGAAGTCTAGGGGAAGAAGGGGAAGTCTAAGGGAAGAAGGGGAAGTCTAGGGGAAGAAGGGGAAGTATAGAGGGAAGGGGAAGTCTAGGGGAAGAAGAGGAAGTCTAGGGGAAGAAGGGGAAGTCTAGGGGAAGAAGGGGAAGTATAGGGGGAAGGGGAAGTCTAGGGGAAGAAGGGGAAGTATACAGGGAAGGGGAAGTCTAGGGGCAGTCTAGGGGAAGAAGGGGAAGACTAGGGGAAGTCTAGGGGAAGCAGGGGAAGTATAGAGGGAAGGGGAAGACTAATGGAAGAAGGGGAAGTATAGAGGGAAGGGGAAGTCTAAGGGAAGAAGGGGAAGTCTAGGGGAAGAAGGGGAAGTCTAGGGGAAGAAGGGGAAGTATAGAGGGAAGGGGAAGTCTAGGGGAAGAAGGGGAAGTCTAGGGGAAGAAGGGGAAGTATAGAGGGAAGGGTTAGTCTAGGGGAAGAAGGGGAAGTCTAGGGGAAGTCTAGGGGAAGAAGGGGAAGTCTAGGGGAAGTCTAGGGGAAGCAGGGGAAGTATAGAGGGAAGGGGAAGTCTAATGGAAGAAGGGGAAGTATAGAGGGAAGGGGAAGTCTAGGGGAAGAAGGGGAAGTCTAGGGGAAGAAGGGGAAGTAGAGAGGGAAGGGGAAGTCTAGGGGAAATCTAGGGGAAGAAGGGGAAGTATAGAGGGAAGGGAAGTCTAGGGGAAGTCTAGGGGAAGAAGGGGACGTCTAGGGGAAGTCTAGGGGAAGCAGGGGAAGTATAGAGGGAAGGGGAAGTATAGGGGAAGAAGGGGAAGTCTAAGGGAAGAAGGGGAAGTCTAGGGGAAGAAGGGGAAGTCTAAGGGAAGAAGGGGAAGTCTAGGGGAAGAAGGGGAAGTATAGAGGGAAGGGGAAGTCTAGGGGAAGAAGAGGAAGTCTAGGAGAAGAAGGGGAAGTCTAGGGGAAGTATAGGGGGAAGGGGAAGTCTAGGGGAAGAAGGGGAAGTATAGAGGGAAGGGGAAGTCTAGGGGAAGTCTAGGGGAAGAAGGGGAACACTAGGGGAAGTCTAGGGGAAGCAGGGGAAGTATAGAGGGAAGGGGAAGTCTAATGGAAGAAGGGAAAGTATAGAGGGAAGGGGAAGTCTAGGGGAAGAAGGGGAAGTCTAGGGGAAGAAGGGGAAGTCTAGGGGAAGAAGGGGAAGTAGAGAGGGAAGGGGAAGTCTAGAGGAAGTCTAGGGGAAGAAGGGGAAGTATAGAGGGAAGGGAAGTCTAGGGGAAGTCTAGGGGAAGAAGGGGAAGTCTAGGGGAAGTCTAGGGGAAGCAGGGGAAGTATAGAGGGAAGGGGAAGTCTAGGGGAAGAAGGGGAAGTCTAAGGGAAGAAGGGGAAGTCTAGGGGAAGAAGGGGAAGTATAGAGGGAAGGGGAAGTCTAAGGGAAGAAGAGGAAGTCTAGGGGAAGAAGGGGAAGTCTAGGGGAAGAAGGGGAAGTATAGAGGGAAGGGGAAGTCTAGGGGAAGTAGGGGAAGTATAGAGGGAAGGGGAAGTGTAGGGGAAATCTAGGGGAAGAAGGGGAAGTCTAGGGGAAGTCTAGGGGAAGAAGGGGAAGTATAGAGGGAAGGGGAAGTCTAATGGAAGAAGGGGAAGTATAGAGGGAAGGGGAAGTCTAGGGGAAGAAGGGGAAGTCTAGGGGAAGAAGGGGAAGTCTAGGGGAAGAAGGGGAAGTAGAGAGGGAAGGGGAAGTAGAGAGGGAAGGGGAAGTCTCGGGGAAGAAGGGGAAGTATAGAGGGAAGGGAAGTCTAGGGGAAGTCTAGGGGAAGAAGGGGAAGTATAGAGCGAAGGGGAAGTCTAGGGGAAGAAGGGGAAGTCTAGGGGAAGAAGGGGAAGTCTAGGGGAAGAAGGGGAAGTATAGAGGGAAGAGAAAGTCTAGGGGAAGAAGGGGAAGTATAGAGGGAAGGGGAAGTCTAGGGGAAGTCTAGGAGAAGAATTGGAAGTCTAGGGGAAGTCTAGGGGAAGAAGTGGAAGTCTAGGGGAAGAAGGGGAAGTCTAGGGGAAGAAGAGGAAGTCTAGGGGAAGAAGGGGAAGTATAGAGGGAAGGGGAAGTCTAGGGGAAGTCTAGGGGAAGAAGGGGAACACTAGGGGAAGTCTAGGGGAAGCAGGGGAAGTATAGAGGGAAGGGGAAGTCTAATGGAAGAAGGGGAAGTATAGAGGGAAGGGGAAGTCTAGGGGAAGAAGGGGAAGTCTAGGGAAAGAAGGGGAAGTAGAGAGGGAAGGGGAAGTGTAGGGGAAGTCTAGGGGAAGAAGGGGAAGTATAGAGTAAAGGGAAGTCTAGGGGAAGTCTAGGGGAAGAAGGGGAAGTATAGACGGAAGGGGAAGTCTAGGGGAAGAAGGGGAAGTATAGAGGGAAGAGAAAGTCTAGGGGAAGAAGGGGAAGTATAGAGGGAATGGGAAGTCTAGGGGAAGTCTAGGGGAAGAAGGGGAAGTCTAGGGGAAGAAGGGGAAGTCTAGGGGAAGAAGGGGAAGTATAGAGGGAAGGGGAAGTCTAGGGGAAGTCTAGGGGAAGAAGGGGAAGTCTAGGGGAAGAAGTGGAAGTCTAGGGGAAGTCTAGGGGAAGAAGGGGAAGTATAGAGGGAAGGGGAAGTCTAGGGGAAGAAGGGGAAGTCTAGGAGAAGAAGGGTAAATCTAGGGGAAGAAGGGGAAGTATAGAGGGAAGGGAAAGTGTAGGGGAAGTCTAGGGAAAGTAGGGGAAGTATAGCGGAAGTCTCGGGGAAGAAGGGAAGTCTAGGGGAAGAAGGGGAAGTCTAGGGGAAGAAAGCTTAGTCTAGGGGAAGAAGGGGAAGTCTAGGGGAAGAAGGGGAAGTCTAGGGGAAGAAGGGGAAGTATAGAGGGAAGGGGAAGTCCAGGGGTAGACTAGGGGAAGAAGGGGAAGTATAGACGGAAGGGGAAGTCTAGGGGAAGTCTAGGGGAAGAAGGGGAAGTACAGAGGGAAGTGGAAGTCTAGGGGAAGAAGGGGAAGTATAGAGGGAAGGGGAAGTCTAGGGGAAGTCTAGGGGAAGAAGAGGAAGTCTAGGGGAAGAAGGGGAAGTCTAGGGGAAGAACGGGAAGTATGGAGGGAAGGGGAAGTCTAGGGGAAGAAGGGGAAGTATAGAGGGAAGGGGAAGTCTAGGGGAAGAAGGGGAAGTCTAGGGGAAGTCTAGGGGAAGCAGGGGAAGTATAGAGGGAAGGGGAAGTCTAATGGAAGAAGGGGAAGTATAGAGGGAAGGGGAAGTCTAGGGGAAGAAGGGGAAGTCTAGGGGAAGAAGGGGAAGTCTAGGGGAAGAAGGGGAAGTAGAGAGGGAAGGGAAAGTCTAGGGGAAGTCTAGGGGAAGAAGGGGAAGTATAGAGGGAAGGGAAGTCTAGGGGAAGTCTAGGGGAAGAAGGGGACGTCTAGGGGAATTCTAGGGGAAGCAGGGGAAGTATAGAGGGAAGGGGAAGTATAGGGGAAGAAGGGGAAGTCTAAGGGAAGAAGGGGAAGTCTAGGGGAAGAAGGGGAAGTCTAAGGGAAGAAGGGGAAGTCTAGGGGAAGAAGGGGAAGTATAGAGGGAAGGGGAAGTCTAGGGGAAGAAGAGGAAGTATAGGGGAAGAAGGGGAAGTCTAGGGGAAGAAGGGGAAGTATAGAGGGAAGGGGAAGTCTAGGGGAAGAAGGGGAAGTATAGAGGGAAGGGGAAGTCTAGGAGAAGTCTAGGGGAAGAAGGGGAAGACTAGGGGAAGTCTAGGGGAAGCAGGGGAAGTATAGAGGGAAGGGGAAGTCTAATGGAAGAAGGGGAAGTATAGAGGGAAGGGAAAGTCTAGGGGAAGAAGGGGAAGTCTAGGGGAAGAAGGGGAAGTCTAGGGGAAGAAGGGGAAGTAGAGAGGGAAGGGGAAGTCTAGGGGAAGTCTAGGGGAAGAAGGTGAAGTATAGAGGGAAGGGAAGTCTAGGGGAAGTCTAGGGGAAGAAGGGGAAGTCTAGGGGAAGTCTAGGGGAAGCAGGGGAAGTATAGAGGGAAGGGGAAGTCTAGGGGAAGAAGGGGAAGTATAGAGGGAAGGGGAAATCTAGGGGAAGTCTAGGGGAAGAAAAGGAAGTACAGAGGAAAGGGGAAGTCCAGGGGAAGTCTAGGGGAAGAAGGGGCAGTATAGAGGGAAGGGGAAGTCTAGGAGAAGTCTAGGGGAAGAAGGGGAAGTCTAGGGGAAGAAGGGGAAGTATAGAGGGAAGGGGAAGTCTAGGGGAAGTAGGGGAAGTATAGAGGGAAGGGGAAATCTAGGGGAAGTCTAGGGGAAGAAAAGGAAGTATAGAGGAAAGGGGAAGTCCAGGGGAAGTCTAGGGGAAGAAGGGGCAGTATAGAGGGAAGGGGAAGTCTAGGAGAAGTCTAGGGGAAGAAGGGGAAGTATAGAGGGAAGGGGAAGTCTAAGGGAAGAAGGGGAAGTCTAGGGGAAGAAGGGGAAGTCTAGGGGAAGAAGGGGAAGTATAGAGGGAAGGGGAAGTCTAGGGGAAATCTAGGGGAAGAAGGGGAAGTCTAGGGGAAGAAGTGGAAGTCTAGGCAAAGTCTAGGGGAAGAAGGGGAAGTATAGAGGGAAGGGGAAGTCTAGGGGAAGAAGGGGAAGTCTAGGAGAAGAAGGGGAAGTCTAGGGGAAGAAGGGGAAGTATAGAGGGAAGGGGAAGTCTAGGGGAAGAAGGGGAAGTATAGAGGGAAGGGGAAGTCTAGGGGAAGTCTAGGGGAAGAAGAGGAAGTCTATGGGAAGAAGGGGAAGTCTAGGGGAAGAAGGGGAAGTATAGAGGGAAGGGTTAGTCTAGGGGAAGAAGGGGAAGTATAGAGGGAAGGGGAAGTCTAGGGGAAGTCTAGGGGAAGAAGGGGAAGTCTAGGGGAAGTCTAGGGGAAGCAGGGGAAGTATAGAGGGAAGGGGAAGTCTAATGGAAGAAGGGGAAGTATAGAGGGAAGGGGAAGTCTATGGAAAGAAGGGGAAGTCTAGGGGAAGAAGGGGAAGTCTAGGGGAAGAAGGGGAAGTAGAGAGGGAAGGGGAAATCTAGGGGAAATCTAGGGGAAGAAGGGGAAGTATAGAGGAAGGGAAGTCTAGGGGAAGTCTAGGGGAAGAAGGGGATGTCTAGGGGAAGTCTAGGGGAAGCAGGGGAAGTATAGAGGGAAGGGGAAGTATAGGGGAAGAAGGGGAAGTCTAAGGGAAGAAGGGGAAGTCTAGGGGAAGAAGGGGAAGTCTAAGGGAAGAAGGGGAAGTCTAGGGGAAGAAGGGGAAGTATAGAGGGAAGGGGAAGTCTAGGGGAAGAAGAGGAAGTCTAGGGGAAGAAGGGGAAGTCTAGGGGAAGAAGGGGAAGTATAGGGGGAAGGGGAAGTCTAGGGGAAGAAGGGGAAGTATACAGGGAAGGGGAAGTCTAGGGGCAGTCTAGGGGAAGAAGGGGAAGACTAGGGGAAGTCTAGGGGAAGCAGGGGAAGTATAGAGGGAAGGGGAAGACTAATGGAAGAAGGGGAAGTATAGAGGGAAGGGGAAGTCTAAGGGAAGAAGGGGAAGTCTAGGGGAAGAAGGGGAAGTCTAGGGGAAGAAGGGGAAGTATAGAGGGAAGGGGAAGTCTAGGGGAAGAAGGGGAAGTCTAGGGGAAGAAGGGGAAGTATAGAGGGAAGGGTTAGTCTAGGGGAAGAAGGGGAAGTCTAGGGGAAGTTTAGGGGAAGAAGGGGAAGTCTAGGGGAAGTCTAGGGGAAGCAGGGGAAGTATAGAGGGAAGGGGAAGTCTAATGGAAGAAGGGGAAGTATAGAGGGAAGGGGAAGTCTAGGGGAAGAAGGGGAAGTCTAGGGGAAGAAGGGGAAGTAGAGAGGGAAGGGGAAGTCTAGGGGAAATCTAGGGGAAGAAGGGGAAGTATAGAGGGAAGGGAAGTCTAGGGGAAGTCTAGGGGAAGAAGGGGACGTCTAGGGGAAGTCTAGGGGAAGAAGGGGAAGTATAGAGTAAAGGGAAGTCTAGGGGAAGTCTAGGGGAAGAAGGGGAAGTATAGACGGAAGGGGAAGTCTAGGGGAAGAAGGGGAAGTATAGAGGGAAGAGAAAGTCTAGGGGAAGAAGGGGAAGTATAGAGGGAATGGGAAGTCTAGGGGAAGTCTAGGGGAAGAAGGGGAAGTCTAGGGGAAGAAGGGGAAGTCTAGGGGAAGAAGGGGAAGTATAGAGGGAAGGGGAAGTCTAGGGGAAGTCTAGGGGAAGAAGGGGAAGTCTAGGGGAAGAAGTGGAAGTCTAGGGGAAGTCTAGGGGAAGAAGGGGAAGTATAGAGGGAAGGGGAAGTCTAGGGGAAGAAGGGGAAGTCTAGGAGAAGAAGGGTAAATCTAGGGGAAGAAGGGGAAGTATAGAGGGAAGGGAAAGTGTAGGGGAAGTCTAGGGAAAGTAGGGGAAGTATAGCGGAAGTCTCGGGGAAGAAGGGAAGTCTAGGGGAAGAAGGGGAAGTCTAGGGGAAGAAAGCTTAGTCTAGGGGAAGAAGGGGAAGTCTAGGGGAAGAAGGGGAAGTCTAGGGGAAGAAGGGGAAGTATAGAGGGAAGGGGAAATCTAGGGGAAGTCTAGGGGAAGAAAAGGAAGTATAGAGGAAAGGGGAAGTCCAGGGGAAGTCTAGGGGAAGAAGGGGCAGTATAGAGGGAAGGGGAAGTCTAGGAGAAGTCTAGGGGAAGAAGGGGAAGTCTAGGGGAAGAAGGGGAAGTATACAGGGAAGGGGAAGTCTAGGGGAAGTAGGGGAAGTATAGAGGGAAGGGGAAATCTAGGGGAAGTCTAGGGGAAGAAAAGGAAGTATAGAGGAAAGGGGAAGTCCAGGGGAAGTCTAGGGGAAGAAGGGGCAGTATAGAGGGAAGGGGAAGTCTAGGAGAAGTCTAGGGGAAGAAGGGGAAGTATAGAGGGAAGGGGAAGTCTAAGGGAAGAAGGGGAAGTCTAGGGGAAGAAGGGGAAGTCTAGGGGAAGAAGGGGAAGTATAGAGGGAAGGGGAAGTCTAGGGGAAATCTAGGGGAAGAAGGGGAAGTCTAGGGGAAGAAGTGGAAGTCTAGGCAAAGTCTAGGGGAAGAAGGGGAAGTATAGAGGGAAGGGGAAGTCTAGGGGAAGAAGGGGAAGTCTAGGAGAAGAAGGGGAAGTCTAGGGGAAGAAGGGGAAGTATAGAGGGAAGGGGAAGTCTAGGGGAAGAAGGGGAAGTATAGAGGGAAGGGGAAGTCTAGGGGAAGTCTAGGGGAAGAAGAGGAAGTCTATGGGAAGAAGGGGAAGTCTAGGGGAAGAAGGGGAAGTATAGAGGGAAGGGTTAGTCTAGGGGAAGAAGGGGAAGTATAGAGGGAAGGGGAAGTCTAGGGGAAGTCTAGGGGAAGAAGGGGAAGTCTAGGGGAAGTCTAGGGGAAGCAGGGGAAGTATAGAGGGAAGGGGAAGTCTAATGGAAGAAGGGGAAGTATAGAGGGAAGGGGAAGTCTAGGGAAAGAAGGGGAAGTCTAGGGGAAGAAGGGGAAGTCTAGGGGAAGAAGGGGAAGTAGAGAGGGAAGGGGAAGTCTAGGGGAAGTCTAGGGGAAGAAGGGGAACACTAGGGGAAGTCTAGGGGAAGCAGGGGAAGTATAGAGGGAAGGGGAAGTCTAGGGGAAGAAGGGGAAGTCTAAGGGAAGAAGGGGAAGTCTAGGGGAAGAAGGGGAAGTATAGAGGGAAGGGGAAGTCTAAGGGAAGAAGAGGAAGTCTAGGGGAAGAAGGGGAAGTCTAGGGGAAGAAGGGGAAGTATAGAGGGAAGGGGAAGTCTAGGGGAAGTAGGGGAAGTATAGAGGGAAGGGGAAGTCTAGGGGAAATCTAGGGGAAGAAGGGGAAGTCTAGGGGAAGTCTAGGGGAAGAAGGGGAAGTATAGAGGGAAGGGGAAGTCTAATGGAAGAAGGGGAAGTATAGAGGGAAGGGGAAGTCTAGGGGAAGAAGGGGAAGTCTAGGGGAAGAAGGGGAAGTCTAGGGGAAGAAGGGGAAGTAGAGAGGGAAGGGGAAGTAGAGAGGGAAGGGGAAGTCTCGGGGAAGAAGGGGAAGTATAGAGGGAAGGGAAGTCTAGGGGAAGTCTAGGGGAAGAAGGGGAAGTATAGAGGGAAGGGGAAGTCTAGGGGAAGAAGGGGAAGTCTAGGGGAAGAAGGGGAAGTCTAGGGGAAGAAGGGGAAGTATAGAGGGAAGAGAAAGTCTAGGGGAAGAAGGGGAAGTATAGAGGGAAGGGGAAGTCTAGGGGAAGTCTAGGAGAAGAAGGGGAAGTCTAGGGGAAGTCTAGGGGAAGAAGTGGAAGTCTAGGGGAAGAAGGGGAAGTCTAGGGGAAGAAGAGGAAGTCTAGGGGAAGAAGGGGAAGTATAGAGGGAAGGGGAAGTCTAGGGGAAGTCTAGGGGAAGAAGGGGAACACTAGGGGAAGTCTAGGGGAAGCAGGGGAAGTATAGAGGGAAGGGGAAGTCTAATGGAAGAAGGGGAAGTATAGAGGGAAGGGGAAGTCTAGGGGAAGAAGGGGAAGTCTAGGGAAAGAAGGGGAAGTAGAGAGGGAAGGGGAAGTCTAGGGGAAGTCTAGGGGAAGAAGGGGAAGTATAGAGTAAAGGGAAGTCTAGGGGAAGTCTAGGGGAAGAAGGGGAAGTATAGACGGAAGGGGAAGTCTAGGGGAAGAAGGGGAAGTATAGAGGGAAGAGAAAGTCTAGGGGAAGAAGGGGAAGTATAGAGGGAATGGGAAGTCTAGGGGAAGTCTAGGGGAAGAAGGGGAAGTCTAGGGGAAGAAGGGGAAGTCTAGGGGAAGAAGGGGAAGTATAGAGGGAAGGGGAAGTCTAGGGGAAGTCTAGGGGAAGAAGGGGAAGTCTAGGGGAAGAAGTGGAAGTCTAGGGGAAGTCTAGGGGAAGAAGGGGAAGTATAGAGGGAAGGGGAAGTCTAGGGGAAGAAGGGGAAGTCTAGGAGAAGAAGGGTAAATCTAGGGGAAGAAGGGGAAGTATAGAGGGAAGGGAAAGTGTAGGGGAAGTCTAGGGAAAGTAGGGGAAGTATAGCGGAAGTCTCGGGGAAGAAGGGAAGTCTAGGGGAAGAAGGGGAAGTCTAGGGGAAGAAAGCTTAGTCTAGGGGAAGAAGGGGAAGTCTAGGGGAAGAAGGGGAAGTCTAGGGGAAGAAGGGGAAGTATAGAGGGAAGGGGAAGTCCAGGGGTAGACTAGGGGAAGAAGGGGAAGTATAGACGGAAGGGGAAGTCTAGGGGAAGTCTAGGGGAAGAAGGGGAAGTACAGAGGGAAGGGGAAGTCTAGGGGAAGAAGGGGAAGTATAGAGGGAAGGGGAAGTCTAGGGGAAGTCTAGGGGAAGAAGAGGAAGTCTAGGGGAAGAAGGGGAAGTCTAGGGTAAGAACGGGAAGTATAGAGGGAAGGGGAAGTCTAGGGGAAGAAGGGGAAGTATAGAGGGAAGGGGAAGTCTAGGGGAAGAAGGGGAAGTCTAGGGGAAGTCTAGGGGAAGCAGGGGAAGTATAGAGGGAAGGGGAAGTCTAATGGAAGAAGGGGAAGTATAGAGGGAAGGGGAAGTCTAGGGGAAGAAGGGGAAGTCTAGGGGAAGAAGGGGAAGTCTAGGGGAAGAAGGGAAGTAGAGAGGGAAGGGAAAGTCTAGGGGAAGTCTAGGGGAAGAAGGGGAAGTATAGAGGGAAGGGAAGTCTAGGGGAAGTCTAGGGGAAGAAGGGGACGTCTAGGGGAATTCTAGGGGAAGCAGGGGAAGTATAGAGGGAAGGGGAAGTATAGGGGAAGAAGGGGAAGTCTAAGGGAAGAAGGGGAAGTCTAGGGGAAGAAGGGGAAGTCTAAGGGAAGAAGGGGAAGTCTAGGGGAAGAAGGGGAAGTATAGAGGGAAGGGGAAGTCTAGGGGAAGAAGAGGAAGTATAGGGGAAGAAGGGGAAGTCTAGGGGAAGAAGGGGAAGTATAGAGGGAAGGGGAAGTCTAGGGGAAGAAGGGGAAGTATAGAGGGAAGGGGAAGTCTAGGAGAAGTCTAGGGGAAGAAGGGGAAGACTAGGGGAAGTCTAGGGGAAGCAGGGGAAGTATAGAGGGAAGGGGAAGTCTAATGGAAGAAGGGGAAGTATAGAGGGAAGGGAAAGTCTAGGGGAAGAAGGGGAAGTCTAGGGGAAGAAGGGGAAGTCTAGGGGAAGAAGGGGAAGTAGAGAGGGAAGGGGAAGTCTAGGGGAAGTCTAGGGGAAGAAGGTGAAGTATAGAGGGAAGGGAAGTCTAGGGGAAGTCTAGGGGAAGAAGGGGAAGTCTAGGGGAAGTCTAGGGGAAGCAGGGGAAGTATAGAGGGAAGGGGAAGTCTAGGGGAAGAAGGGGAAGTATAGAGGGAAGGGGAAATCTAGGGGAAGTCTAGGGGAAGAAAAGGAAGTATAGAGGAAAGGGGAAGTCCAGGGGAAGTCTAGGGGAAGAAGGGGCAGTATAGAGGGAAGGGGAAGTCTAGGAGAAGTCTAGGGGAAGAAGGGGAAGTCTAGGGGAAGAAGGGGAAGTATAGAGGGAAGGGGAAGTCTAGGGGAAGTAGGGGAAGTATAGAGGGAAGGGGAAATCTAGGGGAAGTCTAGGGGAAGAAAAGGAAGTATAGAGGAAAGGGGAAGTCCAGGGGAAGTCTAGGGGAAGAAGGGGCAGTATAGAGGGAAGGGGAAGTCTAGGAGAAGTCTAGGGGAAGAAGGGGAAGTATAGAGGGAAGGGGAAGTCTAAGGGAAGAAGGGGAAGTCTAGGGGAAGAAGGGGAAGTCTAGGGGAAGAAGGGGAAGTATAGAGGGAAGGGGAAGTCTAGGGGAAATCTAGGGGAAGAAGGGGAAGTCTAGGGGAAGAAGTGGAAGTCTAGGCAAAGTCTAGGGGAAGAAGGGGAAGTATAGAGGGAAGGGGAAGTCTAGGGGAAGAAGGGGAAGTCTAGGAGAAGAAGGGGAAGTCTAGGGGAAGAAGGGGAAGTATAGAGGGAAGGGGAAGTCTAGGGGAAGAAGGGGAAGTATAGAGGGAAGGGGAAGTCTAGGGGAAGTCTAGGGGAAGAAGAGGAAGTCTATGGGAAGAAGGGGAAGTCTAGGGGAAGAAGGGGAAGTATAGAGGGAAGGGTTAGTCTAGGGGAAGAAGGGGAAGTATAGAGGGAAGGGGAAGTCTAGGGGAAGTCTAGGGGAAGAAGGGGAAGTCTAGGGGAAGTCTAGGGGAAGCAGGGGAAGTATAGAGGGAAGGGGAAGTCTAATGGAAGAAGGGGAAGTATAGAGGGAAGGGGAAGTCTAGGGAAAGAAGGGGAAGTCTAGGGGAAGAAGGGGAAGTCTAGGGGAAGAAGGGGAAGTAGAGAGGGAAGGGGAAATCTAGGGGAAATCTAGGGGAAGAAGGGGAAGTATAGAGGGAAGGGAAGTCTAGGGGAAGTCTAGGGGAAGAAGGGGACGTCTAGGGGAAGTCTAGGGGAAGCAGGGGAAGTATAGAGGGAAGGGGAAGTATAGGGGAAGAAGGGGAAGTCTAAGGGAAGAAGGGGAAGTCTAGGGGAAGAAGGGGAAGTCTAAGGGAAGAAGGGGAAGTCTAGGGGAAGAAGGGGAAGTATAGAGGGAAGGGGAAGTCTAGGGGATGAAGAGGAAGTCTAGGGGAAGAAGGGGAAGTCTAGGGGAAGAAGGGGAAGTATAGGGGGAAGGGGAAGTCTAGGGGAAGAAGGGGAAGTATACAGGGAAGGGGAAGTCTAGGGGCAGTCTAGGGGAAGAAGGGGAAGACTAGGGGAAGTCTAGGGGAAGCAGGGGAAGTATAGAGGGAAGGGGAAGACTAATGGAAGAAGGGGAAGTATAGAGGGAAGGGGAAGTCTAAGGGAAGAAGGGGAAGTCTAGGGGAAGAAGGGGAAGTCTAGGGGAAGAAGGGGAAGTATAGAGGGAAGGGGAAGTCTAGGGGAAGAAGGGGAAGTCTAGGGGAAGAAGGGGAAGTATAGAGGGAAGGGTTAGTCTAGGGGAAGAAGGGGAAGTCTAGGGGAAGTCTAGGGGAAGAAGGGGAAGTCTAGGGGAAGTCTAGGGGAAGCAGGGGAAGTATAGAGGGAAGGGGAAGTCTAATGGAAGAAGGGGAAGTATAGAGGGAAGGGGAAGTCTAGGGGAAGAAGGGGAAGTCTAGGGGAAGAAGGGGAAGTAGAGAGGGAAGGGGAAGTCTAGGGGAAATCTAGGGGAAGAAGGGGAAGTATAGAGGGAAGGGAAGTCTAGGGGAAGTCTAGGGGAAGAAGGGGACGTCTAGGGGAAGTCTAGGGGAAGCAGGGGAAGTATAGAGGGAAGGGGAAGTATAGGGGAAGAAGGGGAAGTCTAAGGGAAGAAGGGGAAGTCTAGGGGAAGAAGGGGAAGTCTAAGGGAAGAAGGGGAAGTCTAGGGGAAGAAGGGGAAGTATAGAGGGAAGGGGAAGTCTAGGGGAAGAAGAGGAAGTCTAGGAGAAGAAGGGGAAGTCTAGGGGAAGAAGGGGAAGTATAGGGGGAAGGGGAAGTCTAGGGGAAGAAGGGGAAGTATAGAGGGAAGGGGAAGTCTAGGGGAAGTCTAGGGGAAGAAGGGGAACACTAGGGGAAGTCTAGGGGAAGCAGGGGAAGTATAGAGGGAAGGGGAAGTCTAATGGAAGAAGGGGAAGTATAGAGGGAAGGGGAAGTCTAGGGGAAGAAGGGGAAGTCTAGGGGAAGAAGGGGAAGTCTAGGGGAAGAAGGGGAAGTAGAGAGGGAAGGGGAAGTCTAGAGGAAGTCTAGGGGAAGAAGGGGAAGTATAGAGGGAAGGGAAGTCTAGGGGAAGTCTAGGGGAAGAAGGGGAAGTCTAGGGGAAGTCTAGGGGAAGCAGGGGAAGTATAGAGGGAAGGGGAAGTCTAGGGGAAGAAGGGGAAGTCTAAGGGAAGAAGGGGAAGTCTAGGGGAAGAAGGGGAAGTATAGAGGGAAGGGGAAGTCTAAGGGAAGAAGAGGAAGTCTAGGGGAAGAAGGGGAAGTCTAGGGGAAGAAGGGGAAGTATAGAGGGAAGGGGAAGTCTAGGGGAAGTAGGGGAAGTATAGAGGGAAGGGGAAGTCTAGGGGAAATCTAGGGGAAGAAGGGGAAGTCTAGGGGAAGTCTAGGGGAAGAAGGGGAAGTATAGAGGGAAGGGGAAGTCTAATGGAAGAAGGGGAAGTATAGAGGGAAGGGGAAGTCTAGGGGAAGAAGGGGAAGTCTAGGGGAAGAAGGGGAAGTCTAGGGGAAGAAGGGGAAGTAGAGAGGGAAGGGGAAGTAGAGAGGGAAGGGGAAGTCTCGGGGAAGAAGGGGAAGTATAGAGGGAAGGGAAGTCTAGGGGAAGTCTAGGGGAAGAAGGGGAAGTATAGAGGGAAGGGGAAGTCTAGGGGAAGAAGGGGAAGTCTAGGGGAAGAAGGGGAAGTCTAGGGGAAGAAGGGGAAATATAGAGGGAAGAGAAAGTCTAGGGGAAGAAGGGGAAGTATAGAGGGAAGGGGAAGTCTAGGGGAAGTCTAGGAGAAGAAGGGGAAGTCTAGGGGAAGTCTAGGGGAAGAAGTGGAAGTCTAGGGGAAGAAGGGGAAGTCTAGGGGAAGAAGAGGAAGTCTAGGGGAAGAAGGGGAAGTATAGAGGGAAGGGGAAGTCTAGGGGAAGTCTAGGGGAAGAAGGGGAACACTAGGGGAAGTCTAGGGGAAGCAGGGGAAGTATAGAGGGAAGGGGAAGTCTAATGGAAGAAGGGGAAGTATAGAGGGAAGGGGAAGTCTAGGGGAAGTCTAGGGGAAGAAGGGGAAGTCTAGGGGAAGAAGTGGAAGTCTAGGGGAAGTCTAGGGGAAGAAGGGGAAGTATAGAGGGAAGGGGAAGTCTAGGGGAAGAAGGGGAAGTCTAGGAGAAGAAGGGTAAATCTAGGGGAAGAAGGGGAAGTATAGAGGGAAGGGAAAGTGTAGGGGAAGTCTAGGGAAAGTAGGGGAAGTATAGCGGAAGTCTCGGGGAAGAAGGGAAGTCTAGGGGAAGAAGGGGAAGTCTAGGGGAAGAAAGCTTAGTCTAGGGGAAGAAGGGGAAGTCTAGGGGAAGAAGGGGAAGTCTAGGGGAAGAAGGGGAAGTATAGAGGGAAGGGGAAATCTAGGGGAAGTCTAGGGGAAGAAAAGGAAGTATAGAGGAAAGGGGAAGTCCAGGGGAAGTCTAGGGGAAGAAGGGGCAGTATAGAGGGAAGGGGAAGTCTAGGAGAAGTCTAGGGGAAGAAGGGGAAGTCTAGGGGAAGAAGGGGAAGTATAGAGGGAAGCGGAAGTCTAGGGGAAGTAGGGGAAGTATAGAGGGAAGGGGAAATCTAGGGGAAGTCTAGGGGAATAAAAGGAAGTATAGAGGAAAGGGGAAGTCCAGGGGAAGTCTAGGGGAAGAAGGGGCAGTATAGAGGGAAGGGGAAGTCTAGGAGAAGTCTAGGGGAAGAAGGGGAAGTATAGAGGGAAGGGGAAGTCTAAGGGAAGAAGGGGAAGTCTAGGGGAAGAAGGGGAAGTCTAGGGGAAGAAGGGGAAGTATAGAGGGAAGGGGAAGTCTAGGGGAAATCTAGGGGAAGAAGGGGAAGTCTAGGGGAAGAAGTGGAAGTCTAGGCAAAGTCTAGGGGAAGAAGGGGAAGTATAGAGGGAAGGGGAAGTCTAGGGGAAGAAGGGGAAGTCTAGGAGAAGAAGGGGAAGTCTAGGGGAAGAAGGGGAAGTATAGAGGGAAGGGGAAGTCTAGGGGAAGAAGGGGAAGTATAGAGGGAAGGGGAAGTCTAGGGGAAGTCTAGGGGAAGAAGAGGAAGTCTATGGGAAGAAGGGGAAGTCTAGGGGAAGAAGGGGAAGTATAGAGGGAAGGGTTAGTCTAGGGGAAGAAGGGGAAGTATAGAGGGAAGGGGAAGTCTAGGGGAAGTCTAGGGGAAGAAGGGGAAGTCTAGGGGAAGTCTAGGGGAAGCAGGGGAAGTATAGAGGGAAGGGGAAGTCTAATGGAAGAAGGGGAAGTATAGAGGGAAGGGGAAGTCTAGGGAAAGAAGGGGAAGTCTAGGGGAAGAAGGGGAAGTCTAGGGGAAGAAGGGGAAGTAGAGAGGGAAGGGGAAATCTAGGGGAAATCTAGGGGAAGAAGGGGAAGTATAGAGGGAAGGGAAGTCTAGGGGAAGTCTAGGGGAAGAAGGGGACGTCTAGGGGAAGTCTAGGGGAAGCAGGGGAAGTATAGAGGGAAGGGGAAGTATAGGGGAAGAAGGGGAAGTCTAAGGGAAGAAGGGGAAGTCTAGGGGAAGAAGGGGAAGTCTAAGGGAAGAAGGGGAAGTCTAGGGGAAGAAGGGGAAGTATAGAGGGAAGGGGAAGTCTAGGGGAAGAAGAGGAAGTCTAGGGGAAGAAGGGGAAGTCTAGGGGAAGAAGGGGAAGTATAGGGGGAAGGGGAAGTCTAGGGGAAGAAGGGGAAGTATACAGGGAAGGGGAAGTCTAGGGGCAGTCTAGGGGAAGAAGGGGAAGACTAGGGGAAGTCTAGGGGAAGCAGGGGAAGTATAGAGGGAAGGGGAAGACTAATGGAAGAAGGGGAAGTATAGAGGGAAGGGGAAGTCTAAGGGAAGAAGGGGAAGTCTAGGGGAAGAAGGGGAAGTCTAGGGGAAGAAGGGGAAGTATAGAGGGAAGGGGAAGTCTAGGGGAAGAAGGGGAAGTCTAGGGGAAGAAGGGGAAGTATAGAGGGAAGGGTTAGTCTAGGGGAAGAAGGGGAAGTCTAGGGGAAGTCTAGGGGAAGAAGGGGAAGTCTAGGGGAAGTCTAGGGGAAGCAGGGGAAGTATAGAGGGAAGGGGAAGTCTAATGGAAGAAGGGGAAGTATAGAGGGAAGGGGAAGTCTAGGGGAAGAAGGGGAAGTCTAGGGGAAGAAGGGGAAGTATAGAGGGAAGGGAAGTCTAGGGGAAGTCTAGGGGAAGAAGGGGACGTCTAGGGGAAGTCTAGGGGAAGCAGGGGAAGTATAGAGGGAAGGGGAAGTATAGGGGAAGAAGGGGAAGTCTAAGGGAAGAAGGGGAAGTCTAGGGGAAGAAGGGGAAGTCTAAGGGAAGAAGGGGAAGTCTAGGGGAAGAAGGGGAAGTATAGAGGGAAGGGGAAGTCTAGGGGAAGAAGAGGAAGTCTAGGAGAAGAAGGGGAAGTCTAGGGGAAGAAGGGGAAGTATAGGGGGAAGGGGAAGTCTAGGGGAAGAAGGGGAAGTATAGAGGGAAGGGGAAGTCTAGGGGAAGTCTAGGGGAAGAAGGGGAACACTAGGGGAAGTCTAGGGAAGCAGGGGAAGTATAGAGGGAAGGGGAAGTCTAATGGAAGAAGGGGAAGTATAGAGGGAAGGGGAAGTCTAGGGGAAGAAGGGGAAGTCTAGGGGAAGAAGGGGAAGTCTAGGGGAAGAAGGGGAAGTAGAGAGGGAAGGGGAAGTCTAGAGGAAGTCTAGGGGAAGAAGGGGAAGTATAGAGGGAAGGGAAGTCTAGGGGAAGTCTAGGGGAAGAAGGGGAAGTCTAGGGGAAGTCTAGGGGAAGCAGGGGAAGTATAGAGGGAAGGGGAAGTCTAGGGGAAGAAGGGGAAGTCTAAGGGAAGAAGGGGAAGTCTAGGGGAAGAAGGGGAAGTATAGAGGGAAGGGGAAGTCTAAGGGAAGAAGAGGAAGTCTAGGGGAAGAAGGGGAAGTCTAGGGGAAGAAGGGGAAGTATAGAGGGAAGGGGAAGTCTAGGGGAAGTAGGGGAAGTATAGAGGGAAGGGGAAGTCTAGGGGAAATCTAGGGGAAGAAGGGGAAGTCTAGGGGAAGTCTAGGGGAAGAAGGGGAAGTATAGAGGGAAGGGGAAGTCTAATGGAAGAAGGGGAAGTATAGAGGGAAGGGGAAGTCTAGGGGAAGAAGGGGAAGTCTAGGGGAAGAAGGGGAAGTCTAGGGGAAGAAGGGGAAGTAGAGAGGGAAGGGGAAGTAGAGAGGGAAGGGGAAGTCTCGGGGAAGAAGGGGAAGTATAGAGGGAAGGGAAGTCTAGGGGAAGTCTAGGGGAAGAAGGGGAAGTATAGAGGGAAGGGGAAGTCTAGGGGAAGAAGGGGAAGTCTAGGGGAAGAAGGGGAAGTCTAGGGGAAGAAGGGGAAGTATAGAGGGAAGAGAAAGTCTAGGGGAAGAAGGGGAAGTATAGAGGGAAGGGGAAGTCTAGGGGAAGTCTAGGAGAAGAAGGGGAAGTCTAGGGGAAGTCTAGGGGAAGAAGTGGAAGTCTAGGGGAAGAAGGGGAAGTCTAGGGGAAGAAGAGGAAGTCTAGGGGAAGAAGGGGAAGTATAGAGGGAAGGGGAAGTCTAGGGGAAGTCTAGGGGAAGAAGGGGAACACTAGGGGAAGTCTAGGGGAAGCAGGGGAAGTATAGAGGGAAGGGGAAGTCTAATGGAAGAAGGGGAAGTATAGAGGGAAGGGGAAGTCTAGGGGAAGAAGGGGAAGTCTAGGGAAAGAAGGGGAAGTAGAGAGGGAAGGGGAAGTCTAGGGGAAGTCTAGGGGAAGAAGGGGAAGTATAGAGTAAAGGGAAGTCTAGGGGAAGTCTAGGGGAAGAAGGGGAAGTATAGACGGAAGGGGAAGTCTAGGGGAAGAAGGGGAAGTATAGAGGGAAGAGAAAGTCTAGGGGAAGAAGGGGAAGTATAGAGGGAATGGGAAGTCTAGGGGAAGTCTAGGGGAAGAAGGGGAAGTCTAGGGGAAGAAGGGGAAGTCTAGGGGAAGAAGGGGAAGTATAGAGGGAAGGGGAAGTCTAGGGGAAGTCTAGGGGAAGAAGGGGAAGTCTAGGGGAAGAAGTGGAAGTCTAGGGGAAGTCTAGGGGAAGAAGGGGAAGTATAGAGGGAAGGGGAAGTCTAGGGGAAGAAGGGGAAGTCTAGGAGAAGAAGGGTAAATCTAGGGGAAGAAGGGGAAGTATAGAGGGAAGGGAAAGTGTAGGGGAAGTCTAGGGAAAGTAGGGGAAGTATAGCGGAAGTCTCGGGGAAGAAGGGAAGTCTAGGGGAAGAAGGGGAAGTCTAGGGGAAGAAAGCTTAGTCTAGGGGAAGAAGGGGAAGTCTAGGGGAAGAAGGGGAAGTCTAGGGGAAGAAGGGGAAGTATAGAGGGAAGGGGAAGTCCAGGGGTAGACTAGGGGAAGAAGGGGAAGTATAGACGGAAGGGGAAGTCTAGGGGAAGTCTAGGGGAAGAAGGGGAAGTACAGAGGGAAGGGGAAGTCTAGGGGAAGAAGGGGAAGTATAGAGGGAAGGGGAAGTCTAGGGGAAGTCTAGGGGAAGAAGAGGAAGTCTAGGGGAAGAAGGGGAAGTCTAGGGGAAGAACGGGAAGTATAGAGGGAAGGGGAAGTCTAGGGGAAGAAGGGGAAGTATAGAGGGAAGGGGAAGTCTAGGGGAAGAAGGGGAAGTCTAGGGGAACTCTAGGGGAAGCAGGGGAAGTATAGAGGGAAGGGGAAGTCTAATGGAAGAAGGGGAAGTATAGAGGGAAGGGGAAGTCTAGGGGAAGAAGGGGAAGTCTAGGGGAAGAAGGGGAAGTAGAGAGGGAAGGGAAAGTCTAGGGGAAGTCTAGGGGAAGAAGGGGAAGTATAGAGGGAAGGGAAGTCTAGGGGAAGTCTAGGGGAAGAAGGGGACGTCTAGGGGAATTCTAGGGGAAGCAGGGGAAGTATAGAGGGAAGGGGAAGTATAGGGGAAGAAGGGGAAGTCTAAGGGAAGAAGGGGAAGTCTAGGGGAAGAAGGGGAAGTCTAAGGGAAGAAGGGGAAGTCTAGGGGAAGAAGGGGAAGTATAGAGGGAAGGGGAAGTCTAGGGGAAGAAGAGGAAGTCTAGGGGAAGAAGGGGAAGTCTAGGGGAAGAAGGGGAAGTATAGAGGGAAGGGGAAGTCTAGGGGAAGAAGGGGAAGTATAGAGGGAAGGGGAAGTCTAGGAGAAGTCTAGGGGAAGAAGGGGAAGACTAGGGGAAGTCTAGGGGAAGCAGGGGAAGTATAGAGGGAAGGGGAAGTCTAATGGAAGAAGGGGAAGTATAGAGGGAAGGGAAAGTCTAGGGGAAGAAGGGGAAGTCTAGGGGAAGAAGGGGAAGTCTAGGGGAAGAAGGGGAAGTAGAGAGGGAAGGGGAAGTCTAGGGGAAGTCTAGGGGAAGAAGGTGAAGTATAGAGGGAAGGGAAGTCTAGGGGAAGTCTAGGGGAAGAAGGGGAAGTCTAGGGGAAGTCTAGGGGAAGCAGGGGAAGTATAGAGGGAAGGGGAAGTCTAGGGGAAGAAGGGGAAGTCTAAGGGAAGAAGGGGAAGTCTAGGGGAAGAAGGGGAAGTCTAGGGGAAGTCTAGGGGAAGCAGGGGAAGTATAGAGGGAAGGGGAAGTCTAGGGGAAGAAGAGGAAGTCTAGGGGAAGAAGGGGAAGTCTAGGGGAAGTCTAGGGGAAGCAGGGGAAATATGGAGGGAAGAGGAAGTCTAATGGAAGAAGGGGAAGTATAGAGGGAAGGGGAAGTCTAGGGGAAGAAGGGGAAGTCTAGGGGAAGAAGGGGAAGTAGAGAGGGAAGGGGAAGTCTAGGGGGAGTCTAGGGGAAGAAGGGGAAGTATAGAGGGAAGGGAAGTCTAGGGGAAGTCTAGGGGAAGAAGGGGACGTCTAGGGGAAGTCTAGGGGAAGCAGGGGAAGTATAGAGGGAAGGGGAAGTATAGGGGAAGAAGGGGAAGTCTAAGGGAAGAAGGGGAAGTCTAGGGGAAGAAGGGGAAGTCTAAGGGAAGAAGGGGAAGTCTAGGGGAAGAAGGGGAAGTATAGAGGGAAGGGGAAGTCTAGGGGAAGAAGGGGAAGTATAGAGGGAAGGGAAGTCTAGGGGAAGTCTAGGGGAAGAAGGGGAAGTATAGAGGGAAGGAGAAGTCTAGGGGAAGAAGGGGAAGTCTAGGGGAAGAAGGGGAAGTCTAGGGGAAGAAGGGGAAGTATAGAGGGAAGAGAAAGTCTAGGGGAAGAAGGGGAAGTATAGAGGGAAGGGGAAGTCCAGGGGAAGTCTAAGGGAAGAAGGGGAAGTCTAGGGGAAGAAGGGGAAGAAGGGAAGGTATAGAGGGAAGGGGAAATCTACGGAAAGTCTAGGGGAAGAAGTGGAAGTCTAGGGGAAGAAGGGGAAGTCTAGGGGAAGAAGAGGAAGTATAGAGGGAAGGGGAAGTCTAGGGGAAAAAGGGGAAGTCTAGGGGAAGAAAGGGAAGTCTAGGGGAAGTCTAGGGGAAGAAGGGGAAGTATAGAGGGAAGGGGAAGTCTAGGGAAGTCTAGGGGAGAAGGGGAAGTATAGAGGAAAGGGGAAGTCTAGGGAAAGAAGGGGAAGTATAGAGGGAAGGGGAAGTCTAGGGGAAGTCTAGGGGAAGAAGGGGAAGTATAGAGGGAAGGGGAAGTCTAGAGGAAGTCTAGGGGAAGAAGGGGAAGTATAGAGGGAAGGGGACGTCTAGTGGAAGTCTAGGGGAAGAAGGGGAAGTATAGAGGAAAGGGGAAGTCTAGGGGAAGTCTAGGGGAAGAAGGGGAAGTCTAGGGGAAGAAGGGGAAGTCTAGGGGAAGAGGAGGAAGTATAGAGGGAAGGGGAAGTCTAGGGGAAAAAGGGGAAGTCTAGGGGAAGAAGGGGAAGTCTAGGGGAAGTCTAGGGGAAGAAGGGGAAGTATAGAGGGAAGGGGAAGTCTAGGGGAAGAAGGGGAAGTATAGAGGGAAGGGGAAGTCTAGGGGAAGTCTAAGGGAGAAGGGGAAGTATAGAGGGAAGGGGAAGTCTAGGGGAAGAAGGGGAAGTATAGAGGGAAGGGGAAGTCTAGGGGAAGTCTAGGGGAAGAAGGGGAAGTATAGAGGGAAGGGGAAGTATAGGGGAAGAAGGGGAAGTCTAGGGGAAGAAGGGGAAGTATAGAGGGAAGGGGAAGTCTAGGGGAAGAAGGGGAAGTATAGAGGGAAGGGGAAGTCTAGGGGAAGTCTTGGGGAAGAAGGGGAAGTCTAGGGGAAGTCTAGGGGAAGCAGGGGAAGTATAGAGGGAAGGGGAAGTCTAATGGAAGAAGGGGAAGTATAGAGGGAAGGGGAAGTCTAGGGGAAGAAGGGGAAGTCTAGGGGAAGAAGGGGAAGTCTAGGGGAAGAAGGGGAAGTAGAGAGGGAAGGGGAAGTCTAGGGGAAGTCTAGGGGAAGAAGGGGAAGTATAGAGGGAAGGGAAGTCTAGGGGAAGTCTAGGGGAAGAAGGGGACGTCTAGGGAAAGTCTAGGGGAAGCAGGGGAAGTATAGAGGGAAGGGGAAGTATAGGGGAAGAAGGGGAAGTCTAAGGGAAGAAGGGGAAGTCTAGGGGAAGAAGGGGAAGTCTAAGGGAAGAAGGGGAAGTCTAGGGGAAGAAGGGGAAGTATAGAGGGAAGGGGAAGTCTAGGGGAAGAAGAGGAAGTCTAGGGGAAGAAGGGGAAGTCTAGGGGAAGAAGGGGAAGTATAGAGGGAAGGGGAAGTCTAGGGGAAGAAGGGGAAGTATAGAGGGAAGGGGAAGTCTAGGAGAAGTCTAGGGGAAGAAGGGGCAGTATAGAGGGAAGGGGAAGTCTAGGGGAAGAAGGGGAAGTCTAGGGGAAGAAGGGGAAGTATAGAGGGAAGGGGAAGTCTAGGGGAAGTCTAGGGGAAGAAGGGGAAGTATAGAGGGAAGGGGAAGTCTAGGGGAAGAAGGGGAAGTCTAGGGGAAGAAGGGGAAGTCTAGGGGAAGAAGGGGAAGTAGAGAGGGAAGGGGAAGTCTAGGGGAAGTCTAGGGGAAGAAGGGGAAGTATAGAGGGAAGGGAAGTCTAGGGGAAGTCTAGGGGAAGAAGGGGAAGTATAGAGGGAAGGGGAAGTCTAGGGGAAGAAGGGGAAGTCTAGGGGAAGAAGGGGAAGTCTAGGGGAAGAAGGGGAAGTATAGAGGGAAGGGGAAGTCTAGGGGAAGAAGGGGAAGTCTAGGGGAAGAAGGGGAAGTCTAGGGGAAGAAGGGGAAGTATAGAGGGAAGGGGAAGTCTAGGGGAAGAAGGGGAAGTCTAGGAGAAGAAGGGGAAGTCTAGGGGAAGAAGGGGAAGTATAGAGGGAAGGGGAAGTCTAGGGGAAGTAGGGGAAGTATAGAGGGAAGGGGAAGTCTAGGGGAAGTCTAGGGGAAGAAGGGGAAGTATAGAGGGAAGGGGAAATCTAGGGGAAGTCTAGGGGAAGAAGGGGAAGTATAGAGGAAAGGGGAAGTCCAGGGGAAGAAGGGGAAGTCTAGGGGAAGAAGTGGAAGTCTAGGCGAAGTCTAGGGGAAGAAGGGGAAGTATAGAGGGAAGGGGAAGTCTAGGGGAAGAAGGGGAAGTCTAGGAGAAGAAGGGGAAGTCTAGGGGAAGAAGGGGAAGTATAGAGGGAAGGGGAAGTCTAGGGGAAGAAGGGGAAGTATAGAGGGAAGGGGAAGTCTAGGGGAAGTCTAGGGGAAGAAGAGGAAGTCTAGGGGAAGAAGGGGAAGTCTAGGGGAAGAAGGGGAAGTATAGAGGGAAGGGGAAGTCTAGGGGAAGTCTAGGGGAAGAAGGGGAAGTATAGAGGGAAGGGGAAATCTAGGGGAAGTCTAGGGGAAGAAGGGGAAGTATAGAGGAAAGGGGAAGTCCAGGGGAAGTCTAGGGGAAGAAGGGGCAGTATAGAGGGAAGGGGAAGTCTAGGAGAAGTCTAGGGGAAGAAGGGGAAGTATAGAGGGAAGGGGAAGTCTAAGGGAAGAAGGGGAAGTCTAGGGGAAGAAGGGGAAGTCTAGGGGAAGAAGGGGAAGTATAGAGGGAAGGGGAAGTCTAGGGGAAATCTAGGGGAAGAAGGGGAAGTCTAGGGGAAGAAGTGGAAGTCTAGGCAAAGTCTAGGGGAAGAAGGGGAAGTATAGAGGGAAGGGGAAGTCTAGGGGAAGAAGGGGAAGTCTAGGAGAAGAAGGGGAAGTCTAGGGGAAGAAGGGGAAGTATAGAGGGAAGGGTTAGTCTAGGGGAAGAAGGGGAAGTATAGAGGGAAGGGGAAGTCTAGGGGAAGTCTAGGGGAAGAAGGGGAAGTCTAGGGGAAGTCTAGGGGAAGCAGGGGAAGTATAGACGAAGGGGAAGTCTAATGGAAGAAGGGGAAGTATAGAGGGAAGGGGAAGTCTAGGGAAAGAAGGGGAAGTCTAGGGGAAGAAGGGGAAGTCTAGGGGAAGAAGGGGAAGTAGAGAGGGAAGGGGAAATCTAGGGGAAATCTAGGGGAAGAAGGGGAAGTATAGAGGGAAGGGAAGTCTAGGGGAAGTCTAGGGGAAGAAGGGGACGTCTAGGGGAAGTCTAGGGGAAGCAGGGGAAGTATAGAGGGAAGGGGAAGTATAGGGGAAGAAGGGGAAGTCTAAGGGAAGAAGGGGAAGTCTAGGGGAAGAAGGGGAAGTCTAAGGGAAGAAGGGGAAGTCTAGGGGAAGAAGGGGAAGTATAGAGGGAAGGGGAAGTCTAGGGGAAGAAGAGGAAGTCTAGGGGAAGAAGGGGAAGTCTAGGGGAAGAAGGGGAAGTATAGGGGGAAGGGGAAGTCTAGGGGAAGAAGGGGAAGTATACAGGGAAGGGGAAGTCTAGGGGCAGTCTAGGGGAAGAAGGGGAAGACTAGGGGAAGTCTAGGGGAAGCAGGGGAAGTATAGAGGGAAGGGGAAGACTAATGGAAGAAGGGGAAGTATAGAGGGAAGGGGAAGTCTAAGGGAAGAAGGGGAAGTCTAGGGGAAGAAGGGGAAGTCTAGGGGAAGAAGGGGAAGTATAGAGGGAAGGGGAAGTCTAGGGGAAGAAGGGGAAGTCTAGGGGAAGAAGGGGAAGTATAGAGGGAAGGGTTAGTCTAGGGGAAGAAGGGGAAGTCTAGGGGAAGTCTAGGGGAAGAAGGGGAAGTCTAGGGGAAGTCTAGGGGAAGCAGGGGAAGTATAGAGGGAAGGGGAAGTCTAATGGAAGAAGGGGAAGTATAGAGGGAAGGGGAAGTCTAGGGGAAGAAGGGGAAGTCTAGGGGAAGAAGGGGAAGTAGAGAGGGAAGGGGAAGTCTAGGGGAAATCTAGGGGAAGAAGGGGAAGTATAGAGGGAAGGGAAGTCTAGGGGAAGTCTAGGGGAAGAAGGGGACGTCTAGGGGAAGTCTAGGGGAAGCAGGGGAAGTATAGAGGGAAGGGGAAGTATAGGGGAAGAAGGGGAAGTCTAAGGGAAAAAGGGGAAGTCTAGGGGAAGAAGGGGAAGTCTAAGGGAAGAAGGGGAAGTCTAGGGGAAGAAGGGGAAGTATAGAGGGAAGGGGAAGTCTAGGGGAAGAAGAGGAAGTCTAGGAGAAGAAGGGGAAGTCTAGGGGAAGAAGGGGAAGTATAGGGGGAAGGGGAAGTCTAGGGGAAGAAGGGGAAGTATAGAGGGAAGGGGAAGTCTAGGGGAAGTCTAGGGGAAGAAGGGGAACACTAGGGGAAGTCTAGGGGAAGCAGGGGAAGTATAGAGGGAAGGGGAAGTCTAATGGAAGAAGGGGAAGTATAGAGGGAAGGGGAAGTCTAGGGGAAGAAGGGGAAGTCTAGGGGAAGAAGGGGAAGTCTAGGGGAAGAAGGGGAAGTAGAGAGGGAAGGGGAAGTCTAGAGGAAGTCTAGGGGAAGAAGGGGAAGTATAGAGGGAAGGGAAGTCTAGGGGAAGTCTAGGGGAAGAAGGGGAAGTCTAGGGGAAGTCTAGGGGAAGCAGGGGAAGTATAGAGGGAAGGGGAAGTCTAGGGGAAGAAGGGGAAGTCTAAGGGAAGAAGGGGAAGTCTAGGGGAAGAAGGGGAAGTATAGAGGGAAGGGGAAGTCTAAGGGAAGAAGAGGAAGTCTAGGGGAAGAAGGGGAAGTCTAGGGGAAGAAGGGGAAGTATAGAGGGAAGGGGAAGTCTAGGGGAAGTAGGGGAAGTATAGAGGGAAGGGGAAGTCTAGGGGAAATCTAGGGGAAGAAGGGGAAGTCTAGGGGAAGTCTAGGGGAAGAAGGGGAAGTATAGAGGGAAGGGGAAGTCTAATGGAAAAAGGGGAAGTATAGAGGGAAGGGGAAGTCTAGGGGAAGAAGGGGAAGTCTAGGGGAAGAAGGGGAAGTCTAGGGGAAGAAGGGGAAGTAGAGAGGGAAGGGGAAGTAGAGAGGGAAGGGGAAGTCTCGGGGAAGAAGGGGAAGTATAGAGGGAAGGGAAGTCTAGGGGAAGTCTAGGGGAAGAAGGGGAAGTATAGAGGGAAGGGGAAGTCTAGGGGAAGAAGGGGAAGTCTAGGGGAAGAAGGGGAAGTCTAGGGGAAGAAGGGGAAGTATAGAGGGAAGAGAAAGTCTAGGGGAAGAAGGGGAAGTATAGAGGGAAGGGGAAGTCTAGGGGAAGTCTAGGAGAAGAAGGGGAAGTCTAGGGGAAGTCTAGGGGAAGAAGTGGAAGTCTAGGGGAAGAAGGGGAAGTCTAGGGGAAGAAGAGGAAGTCTAGGGGAAGAAGGGGAAGTATAGAGGGAAGGGGAAGTCTAGGGGAAGTCTAGGGGAAGAAGGGGAACACTAGGGGAAGTCTAGGGGAAGCAGGGGAAGTATAGAGGGAAGGGGAAGTCTAATGGAAGAAGGGGAAGTATAGAGGGAAGGGGAAGTCTAGGGGAAGAAGGGGAAGTCTAGGGAAAGAAGGGGAAGTAGAGAGGGAAGGGGAAGTCTAGGGGAAGTCTAGGGGAAGAAGGGGAAGTATAGAGTAAAGGGAAGTCTAGGGGAAGTCTAGGGGAAGAAGGGGAAGTATAGACGGAAGGGGAAGTCTAGGGGAAGAAGGGGAAGTATAGAGGGAAGAGAAAGTCTAGGGGAAGAAGGGGAAGTATAGAGGGAATGGGAAGTCTAGGGGAAGTCTAGGGGAAGAAGGGGAAGTCTAGGGGAAGAAGGGGAAGTCTAGGGGAAGAAGGGGAAGTATAGAGGGAAGGGGAAGTCTAGGGGAAGTCTAGGGGAAGAAGGGGAAGTCTAGGGGAAGAAGTGGAAGTCTAGGGGAAGTCTAGGGGAAGAAGGGGAAGTATAGAGGGAAGGGGAAGTCTAGGGGAAGAAGGGGAAGTCTAGGAGAAGAAGGGTAAATCTAGGGGAAGAAGGGGAAGTATAGAGGGAAGGGAAAGTGTAGGGGAAGTCTAGGGAAAGTAGGGGAAGTATAGCGGAAGTCTCGGGGAAGAAGGGAAGTCTAGGGGAAGAAGGGGAAGTCTAGGGGAAGAAAGCTTAGTCTAGGGGAAGAAGGGGAAGTCTAGGGGAAGAAGGGGAAGTCTAGGGGAAGAAGGGGAAGTATAGAGGGAAGGGGAAGTCCAGGGGTAGACTAGGGGAAGAAGGGGAAGTATAGACGGAAGGGGAAGTCTAGGGGAAGTCTAGGGGAAGAAGGGGAAGTACAGAGGGAAGGGGAAGTCTAGGGGAAGTCTAGGGGAAGAAGAGGAAGTCTAGGGGAAGAAGGGGAAGTCTAGGGGAAGAACGAGAAGTATAGAGGGAAGGGGAAGTCTAGGGGAAGAAGGGGAAGTATAGAGGGAAGGGGAAGTCTAGGGGAAGAAGGGGAAGTCTAGGGGAAGTCTAGGGGAAGCAGGGGAAGTATAGAGGGAAGGGGAAGTCTAATGGAAGAAGGGGAAGTATAGAGGGAAGGGGAAGTCTAGGGGAAGAAGGGGAAGTCTAGGGGAAGAAGGGGAAGTCTAGGGGAAGAAGGGGAAGTAGAGAGGGAAGGGAAAGTCTAGGGGAAGTCTAGGGGAAGAAGGGGAAGTATAGAGGGAAGGGAAGTCTAGGGGAAGTCTAGGGGAAGAAGGGGACGTCTAGGGGAATTCTAGGGGAAGCAGGGGAAGTATAGAGGGAAGGGGAAGTATAGGGGAAGAAGGGGAAGTCTAAGGGAAGAAGGGGAAGTCTAGGGGAAGAAGGGGAAGTCTAAGGGAAGAAGGGGAAGTCTAGGGGAAGAAGGGGAAGTATAGAGGGAAGGGGAAGTCTAGGGGAAGAAGAGGAAGTCTAGGGGAAGAAGGGGAAGTCTAGGGGAAGAAGGGGAAGTATAGAGGGAAGGGGAAGTCTAGGGGAAGAAGGGGAAGTATAGAGGGAAGGGGAAGTCTAGGAGAAGTCTAGGGGAAGAAGGGGAAGACTAGGGGAAGTCTAGGGGAAGCAGGGGAAGTATAGAGGGAAGGGGAAGTCTAATGGAAGAAGGGGAAGTATAGAGGGAAGGGAAAGTCTAGGGGAAGAAGGGGAAGTCTAGGGGAAGAAGGGGAAGTCTAGGGGAAGAAGGGGAAGTAGAGAGGGAAGGGGAAGTCTAGGGGAAGTCTAGGGGAAGAAGGTGAAGTATAGAGGGAAGGGAAGTCTAGGGGAAGTCTAGGGGAAGAAGGGGAAGTCTAGGGGAAGTCTAGGGGAAGCAGGGGAAGTATAGAGGGAAGGGGAAGTCTAGGGGAAGAAGGGGAAGTCTAAGGGAAGAAGGGGAAGTCTAGGGGAAGAAGGGGAAGTCTAGGGGAAGTCTAGGGGAAGCAGGGGAAGTATAGAGGGAAGGGGAAGTCTAGGGGAAGAAGAGGAAGTCTAGGGGAAGAAGGGGAAGTCTAGGGGAAGTCTAGGGGAAGCAGGGGAAATATGGAGGGAAGAGGAAGTCTAATGGAAGAAGGGGAAGTATAGAGGGAAGGGGAAGTCTAGGGGAAGAAGGGGAAGTCTAGGGGAAGAAGGGGAAGTAGAGAGGGAAGGGGAAGTCTAGGGGGAGTCTAGGGGAAGAAGGGGAAGTATAGAGGGAAGGGAAGTCTAGGGGAAGTCTAGGGGAAGAAGGGGACGTCTAGGGGAAGTCTAGGGGAAGCAGGGGAAGTATAGAGGGAAGGGGAAGTATAGGGGAAGAAGGGGAAGTCTAAGGGAAGAAGGGGAAGTCTAGGGGAAGAAGGGGAAGTCTAAGGGAAGAAGGGGAAGTCTAGGGGAAGAAGGGGAAGTATAGAGGGAAGGGGAAGTCTAGGGGAAGAAGGGGAAGTATAGAGGGAAGGGAAGTCTAGGGGAAGTCTAGGGGAAGAAGGGGAAGTATAGAGGGAAGGAGAAGTCTAGGGGAAGAAGGGGAAGTCTAGGGGAAGAAGGGGAAGTCTAGGGGAAGAAGGGGAAGTATAGAGGGAAGAGAAAGTCTAGGGGAAGAAGGGGAAGTATAGAGGGAAGGGGAAGTCCAGGGGAAGTCTAAGGGAAGAAGGGGAAGTCTAGGGGAAGAAGGGGAAGAAGGGAAGGTATAGAGGGAAGGGGAAATCTACGGAAAGTCTAGGGGAAGAAGTGGAAGTCTAGGGGAAGAAGGGGAAGTCTAGGGGAAGAAGAGGAAGTATAGAGGGAAGGGGAAGTCTAGGGGAAAAAGGGGAAGTCTAGGGGAAGAAAGGGAAGTCTAGGGGAAGTCTAGGGGAAGAAGGGGAAGTATAGAGGGAAGGGGAAGTCTAGGGAAGTCTAGGGGAGAAGGGGAAGTATAGAGGAAAGGGGAAGTCTAGGGGAAGAAGGGGAAGTATAGAGGGAAGGGGAAGTCTAGGGGAAGTCTAGGGGAAGAAGGGGAAGTATAGAGGGAAGGGGAAGTCTAGAGGAAGTCTAGGGGAAGAAGGGGAAGTATAGAGGGAAGGGGACGTCTAGTGGAAGTCTAGGGGAAGAAGGGGAAGTATAGAGGAAAGGGGAAGTCTAGGGGAAGTCTAGGGGAAGAAGGGGAAGTCTAGGGGAAGAAGGGGAAGTCTAGGGGAAGAGGAGGAAGTATAGAGGGAAGGGGAAGTCTAGGGGAAAAAGGGGAAGTCTAGGGGAAGAAGGGGAAGTCTAGGGGAAGTCTAGGGGAAGAAGGGGAAGTATAGAGGGAAGGGGAAGTCTAGGGGAAGAAGGGGAAGTATAGAGGGAAGGGGAAGTCTAGGGGAAGTCTAAGGGAGAAGGGGAAGTATAGAGGGAAGGGGAAGTCTAGGGGAAGAAGGGGAAGTATAGAGGGAAGGGGAAGTCTAGGGGAAGTCTAGGGGAAGAAGGGGAAGTATAGAGGGAAGGGGAAGTATAGGGGAAGAAGGGGAAGTCTAGGGGAAGAAGGGGAAGTATAGAGGGAAGGGGAAGTCTAGGGGAAGAAGGGGAAGTATAGAGGGAAGGGGAAGTCTAGGGGAAGTCTTGGGGAAGAAGGGGAAGTCTAGGGGAAGTCTAGGGGAAGCAGGGGAAGTATAGAGGGAAGGGGAAGTCTAATGGAAGAAGGGGAAGTATAGAGGGAAGGGGAAGTCTAGGGGAAGAAGGGGAAGTCTAGGGGAAGAAGGGGAAGTCTAGGGGAAGAAGGGGAAGTAGAGAGGGAAGGGGAAGTCTAGGGGAAGTCTAGGGGAAGAAGGGGAAGTATAGAGGGAAGGGAAGTCTAGGGGAAGTCTAGGGGAAGAAGGGGACGTCTAGGGGAAGTCTAGGGGAAGCAGGGGAAGTATAGAGGGAAGGGGAAGTATAGGGGAAGAAGGGGAAGTCTAAGGGAAGAAGGGGAAGTCTAGGGGAAGAAGGGGAAGTCTAAGGGAAGAAGGGGAAGTCTAGGGGAAGAAGGGGAAGTATAGAGGGAAGGGGAAGTCTAGGGGAAGAAGAGGAAGTCTAGGGGAAGAAGGGGAAGTCTAGGGGAAGAAGGGGAAGTATAGAGGGAAGGGGAAGTCTAGGGGAAGAAGGGGAAGTATAGAGGGAAGGGGAAGTCTAGGAGAAGTCTAGGGGAAGAAGGGGCAGTATAGAGGGAAGGGGAAGTCTAGGGGAAGAAGGGGAAGTCTAGGGGAAGAAGGGGAAGTATAGAGGGAAGGGGAAGTCTAGGGGAAGTCTAGGGGAAGAAGGGGAAGTATAGAGGGAAGGGGAAGTCTAGGGGAAGAAGGGGAAGTCTAGGGGAGAAGGGGAAGTCTAGGGGAAGAAGGGGAAGTAGAGAGGGAAGGGGAAGTCTAGGGGAAGTCTAGGGGAAGAAGGGGAAGTATAGAGGGAAGGGAAGTCTAGGGGAAGTCTAGGGGAAGAAGGGGAAGTATAGAGGGAAGGGGAAGTCTAGGGGAAGAAGGCGAAGTCTAGGGGAAGAAGGGGAAGTCTAGGGGAAGAAGGGGAAGTATAGAGGGAAGGGGAAGTCTAGGGGAAGAAGGGGAAGTCTAGGGGAAGAAGGGGAAGTCTAGGGGAAGAAGGGGAAGTATAGAGGGAAGGGGAAGTCTAGGGGAAGAAGGGGAAGTCTAGGAGAAGAAGGGGAAGTCTAGGGGAAGAAGGGGAAGTATAGAGGGAAGGGGAAGTCTAGGGGAAGTAGGGGAAGTATAGAGGGAAGGGGAAGTCTAGGGGAAGTCTAGGGGAAGAAGGGGAAGTATAGAGGGAAGGGGAAATCTAGGGGAAGTCTAGGGGAAGAAGGGGAAGTATAGAGGAAAGGGGAAGTCCAGGGGAAGAAGGGGAAGTCTAGGGGAAGAAGTGGAAGTCTAGGCGAAGTCTAGGGGAAGAAGGGGAAGTATAGAGGGAAGGGGAAGTCTAGGGGAAGAAGGGGAAGTCTAGGAGAAGAAGGGGAAGTCTAGGGGAAGAAGGGGAAGTATAGAGGGAAGGGGAAGTCTAGGGGAAGAAGGGGAAGTATAGAGGGAAGGGGAAGTCTAGGGGAAGTCTAGGGGAAGAAGAGGAAGTCTAGGGGAAGAAGGGGAAGTCTAGGGGAAGAAGGGGAAGTATAGAGGGAAGGGGAAGTCTAGGGGAAGTCTAGGGGAAGAAGGGGAAGTATAGAGGGAAGGGGAAATCTAGGGGAAGTCTAGGGGAAGAAGGGGAAGTATAGAGGAAAGGGGAAGTCCAGGGGAAGTCTAGGGGAAGAAGGGGCAGTATAGAGGGAAGGGGAAGTCTAGGAGAAGTCTAGGGGAAGAAGGGGAAGTATAGAGGGAAGGGGAAGTCTAAGGGAAGAAGGGGAAGTCTAGGGGAAGAAGGGGAAGTCTAGGGGAAGAAGGGGAAGTATAGAGGGAAGGGGAAGTCTAGGGGAAATCTAGGGGAAGAAGGGGAAGTCTAGGGGAAGAAGTGGAAGTCTAGGCAAAGTCTAGGGGAAGAAGGGGAAGTATAGAGGGAAGGGGAAGTCTAGGGGAAGAAGGGGAAGTCTAGGAGAAGAAGGGGAAGTCTAGGGGAAGAAGGGGAAGTATAGAGGGAAGGGGAAGTCTAGGGGAAGAAGGGGAAGTATAGAGGGAAGGGGAAGTCTAGGGGAAGTCTAGGGGAAGAAGAGGAAGTCTATGGGAAGAAGGGGAAGTCTAGGGGAAGAAGGGGAAGTATAGAGGGAAGGGTTAGTCTAGGGGAAGAAGGGGAAGTATAGAGGGAAGGGAAGTCTAGGGGAAGTCTAGGGGAAGAAGGGGACGTCTAGGGGAAGTCTAGGGGAAGCAGGGGAAGTATAGAGGGAAGGGGAAGTCTAATGGAAGAAGGGGAAGTATAGAGGGAAGGGGAAGTCTAGGGAAAGAAGGGGAAGTCTAGGGGAAGAAGGGGAAGTCTAGGGGAAGAAGGGGAAGTAGAGAGGGAAGGGGAAATCTAGGGGAAATCTAGGGGAAGAAGGGGAAGTATAGAGGGAAGGGAAGTCTAGGGGAAGTCTAGGGGAAGAAGGGGACGTCTAGGGGAAGTCTAGGGGAAGC
Source organism: Anniella stebbinsi (assembly GCA_029215795.1). Classification (NCBI taxonomy): domain Eukaryota; kingdom Metazoa; phylum Chordata; class Lepidosauria; order Squamata; family Anniellidae; genus Anniella; species Anniella stebbinsi. The sequence goes on from JARDYH010000021.1 coordinate 58,361, forward strand.
AGGGGAAGTATAGAGGGAAGGGGAAGTATAGGGGAAGAAGGGGAAGTCTAAGGGAAGAAGGGGAAGTCTAGGGGAAGAAGGGGAAGTCTAAGGGAAGAAGGGGAAGTATAGAGGGAAGGGGAAGTCTAGGGGAAGTCTAGGGGAAGAAGAGGAAGTCTATGGGAAGAAGGGGAAGTCTAGGGGAAGAAGGGGAAGTATAGAGGGAAGGGGAAGTCTAGGGGAAGAAGAGGAAGTCTAGGGGAAGAAGGGGAAGTCTAGGGGAAGAAGGGGAAGTATAGGGGGAAGGGGAAGTCTAGGGGAAGAAGGGGAAGTATACAGGGAAGGGGAAGTCTAGGGGCAGTCTAGGGGAAGAAGGGGAAGACTAGGGGAAGTCTAGGGGAAGCAGGGGAAGTATAGAGGGAAGGGGAAGACTAATGGAAGAAGGGGAAGTATAGAGGGAAGGGTTAGTCTAAGGGAAGAAGGGGAAGTCTAGGGGAAGAAGGGGAAGTCTAGGGGAAGAAGGGGAAGTATAGAGGGAAGGGGAAGTCTAGGGGAAGAAGGGGAAGTCTAGGGGAAGAAGGGGAAGTATAGAGGGAAGGGTTAGTCTAGGGGAAGAAGGGGAAGTCTAGGGGAAGTCTAGGGGAAGAAGGGGAAGTCTAGGGGAAGTCTAGGGGAAGCAGGGGAAGTATAGAGGGAAGGGGAAGTCTAATGGAAGAAGGGGAAGTATAGAGGGAAGGGGAAGTCTAGGGGAAGAAGGGGAAGTCTAGGGGAAGAAGGGGAAGTAGAGAGGGAAGGGGAAGTCTAGGGGAAATCTAGGGGAAGAAGGGGAAGTATAGAGGGAAGGGAAGTCTAGGGGAAGTCTAGGGGAAGAAGGGGACGTCTAGGGGAAGTCTAGGGGAAGCAGGGGAAGTATAGAGGGAAGGGGAAGTATAGGGGACGAAGGGGAAGTCTAAGGGAAGAAGGGGAAGTCTAGGGGAAGAAGGGGAAGTCTAAGGGAAGAAGGGGAAGTCTAGGGGAAGAAGGGGAAGTATAGAGGGAAGGGGAAGTCTAGGGGAAGAAGAGGAAGTCTAGGAGAAGAAGGGGAAGTCTAGGGGAAGAAGGGGAAGTATAGGGGGAAGGGGAAGTCTAGGGGAAGAAGGGGAAGTATAGAGGGAAGGGGAAGTCTAGGGGAAGTCTAGGGGAAGAAGGGGAACACTAGGGGAAGTCTAGGGGAAGCAGGGGAAGTATAGAGGGAAGGGGAAGTCTAATGGAAGAAGGGGAAGTATAGAGGGAAGGGGAAGTCTAGGGGAAGAAGGGGAAGTCTAGGGGAAGAAGGGGAAGTCTAGGGGAAGAAGGGGAAGTAGAGAGGGAAGGGGAAGTCTAGAGGAAGTCTAGGGGAAGAAGGGGAAGTATAGAGGGAAGGGAAGTCTAGGGGAAGTCTAGGGGAAGAAGGGGAAGTCTAGGGGAAGTCTAGGGGAAGTAGGGGAAGTATAGAGGGAAGGGGAAGTCTAGGGGAAGAAGGGGAAGTCTAAGGGAAGAAGGGGAAGTCTAGGGGAAGAAGGGGAAGTATAGAGGGAAGGGGAAGTCTAAGGGAAGAAGAGGAAGTCTAGGGGAAGAAGGGGAAGTCTAGGGGAAGAAGGGGAAGTATAGAGGGAAGGGGAAGTCTAGGGGAAGTAGGGGAAGTATAGAGGGAAGGGGAAATCTAGGGGAAGTCTAGGGGAAGAAAAGGAAGTATAGAGGAAAGGGGAAGTCCAGGGGAAGTCTAGGGGAAGAAGGGGCAGTATAGAGGGAAGGGGAAGTCTAGGAGAAGTCTAGGGGAAGAAGGGGAAGTTTAGAGGGAAGGGGAAGTCTAAGGGAAGAAGGGGAAGTCTAGGGGAAGAAGGGGAAGTCTAGGGGAAGAAGGGGAAGTATAGAGGGAAGGGGAAGTCTAGGGGAAATCTAGGGGAAGAAGGGGAAGTCTAGGGGAAGAAGTGGAAGTCTAGGCAAAGTCTAGGGGAAGAAGGGGAAGTATAGAGGGAAGGGGAAGTCTAGGGGAAGAAGGGGAAGTCTAGGAGAAGAAGGGGAAGTCTAGGGGAAGAAGGGGAAGTATAGAGGGAAGGGGAAGTCTAGGGGAAGAAGGGGAAGTATAGAGGGAAGGGGAAGTCTAGGGGAAGTCTAGGGGAAGAAGAGGAAGTCTATGGGAAGAAGGGGAAGTCTAGGGGAAGAAGGGGAAGTATAGAGGGAAGGGTTAGTCTAGGGGAAGAAGGGGAAGTATAGAGGGAAGGGGAAGTCTAGGGGAAGTCTAGGGGAAGAAGGGGAAGTCTAGGGGAAGTCTAGGGGAAGCAGGGGAAGTATAGAGGGAAGGGGAAGTCTAATGGAAGAAGGGGAAGTATAGAGGGAAGGGGAAGTCTAGGGAAAGAAGGGGAAGTCTAGGGGAAGAAGGGGAAGTCTAGGGGAAGAAGGGGAAGTAGAGAGGGAAGGGGAAATCTAGGGGAAATCTAGGGGAAGAAGGGGAAGTATAGAGGGAAGGGAAGTCTAGGGGAAGTCTAGGGGAAGAAGGGGAAGACTAGGGGAAGTCTAGGGGAAGCAGGGGAAGTATAGAGGGAAGGGGAAGACTAATGGAAGAAGGGGAAGTATAGAGGGAAGGGGAAGTCTAAGGGAAGAAGGGGAAGTCTAGGGGAAGAAGGGGAAGTCTAGGGGAAGAAGGGGAAGTATAGAGGGAAGGGTTAGTCTAGGGGAAGAAGGGGAAGTCTAGGGGAAGTCTAGGGGAAGAAGGGGAAGTCTAGGGGAAGTCTAGGGGAAGAAGGGGAAGTAGAGAGGGAAGGGGAAGTCTAGGGGAAATCTAGGGGAAGAAGGGGAAGTATAGAGGGAAGGGAAGTCTAGGGGAAGTCTAGGGGAAGAAGGGGACGTCTAGGGGAAGTCTAGGGGAAGCAGGGGAAGTATAGAGGGAAGGGGAAGTATAGGGGAAGAAGGGGAAGTCTAAGGGAAGAAGGGGAAGTCTAGGGGAAGAAGGGGAAGTCTAAGGGAAGAAGGGGAAGTCTAGGGGAAGAAGGGGAAGTATAGAGGGAAGGGGAAGTCTAGGGGAAGAAGAGGAAGTCTAGGAGAAGAAGGGGAAGTCTAGGGGAAGAAGGGGAAGTATAGGGGGAAGGGGAAGTCTAGGGGAAGAAGGGGAAGTATAGAGGGAAGGGGAAGTCTAGGGGAAGTCTAGGGGAAGAAGGGGAACACTAGGGGAAGTCTAGGGGAAGCAGGGGAAGTATAGAGGGAAGGGGAAGTCTAATGGAAGAAGGGAAAGTATAGAGGGAAGGGGAAGTCTAGGGGAAGAAGGGGAAGTCTAGGGGAAGAAGGGGAAGTCTAGGGGAAGAAGGGGAAGTAGAGAGGGAAGGGGAAGTCTAGAGGAAGTCTAGGGGAAGAAGGGGAAGTATAGAGGGAAGGGAAGTCTAGGGGAAGTCTAGGGGAAGAAGGGGAAGTCTAGGGGAAGTCTAGGGGAAGCAGGGGAAGTATAGAGGGAAGGGGAAGTCTAGGGGAAGAAGGGGAAGTCTAAGGGAAGAAGGGGAAGTCTAGGGGAAGAAGGGGAAGTATAGAGGGAAGGGGAAGTCTAAGGGAAGAAGAGGAAGTCTAGGGGAAGAAGGGGAAGTCTAGGGGAAGAAGGGGAAGTATAGAGGGAAGGGGAAGTCTAGGGGAAGTAGGGGAAGTATAGAGGGAAGGGGAAGTCTAGGGGAAATCTAGGGGAAGAAGGGGAAGTCTAGGGGAAGTCTAGGGGAAGAAGGGGAAGTATAGAGGGAAGGGGAAGTCTAATGGAAGAAGGGGAGGTATAGAGGGAAGGGGAAGTCTAGGGGAAGAAGGGGAAGTCTAGGGGAAGAAGGGGAAGTCTAGGGGAAGAAGGGGAAGTAGAGAGGGAAGGGGAAGTAGAGAGGGAAGGGGAAGTCTCGGGGAAGAAGGGGAAGTATAGAGGGAAGGGAAGTCTAGGGGAAGTCTAGGGGAAGAAGGGGAAGTATAGAGGGAAGGGGAAGTCTAGGGGAAGAAGGGGAAGTCTAGGGGAAGAAGGGGAAGTCTAGGGGAAGAAGGGGAAGTATAGAGGGAAGAGAAAGTCTAGGGGAAGAAGGGGAAGTATAGAGGGAAGGGGAAGTCTAGGGGAAGTCTAGGAGAAGAATTGGAAGTCTAGGGGAAGTCTAGGGGAAGAAGTGGAAGTCTAGGGGAAGAAGGGGAAGTCTAGGGGAAGAAGAGGAAGTCTAGGGGAAGAAGGGGAAGTATAGAGGGAAGGGGAAGTCTAGGGGAAGTCTAGGGGAAGAAGGGGAACACTAGGGGAAGTCTAGGGGAAGCAGGGGAAGTATAGAGGGAAGGGGAAGTCTAATGGAAGAAGGGGAAGTATAGAGGGAAGGGGAAGTCTAGGGGAAGAAGGGGAAGTCTAGGGAAAGAAGGGGAAGTAGAGAGGGAAGGGGAAGTCTAGGGGAAGTCTAGGGGAAGAAGGGGAAGTATAGAGTAAAGGGAAGTCTAGGGGAAGTCTAGGGGAAGAAGGGGAAGTATAGACGGAAGGGGAAGTCTAGGGGAAGAAGGGGAAGTATAGAGGGAAGAGAAAGTCTAGGGGAAGAAGGGGAAGTATAGAGGGAATGGGAAGTCTAGGGGAAGTCTAGGGGAAGAAGGGGAAGTCTAGGGGAAGAAGGGGAAGTCTAGGGGAAGAAGGGGAAGTATAGAGGGAAGGGGAAGTCTAGGGGAAGTCTAGGGGAAGAAGGGGAAGTCTAGGGGAAGAAGTGGAAGTCTAGGGGAAGTCTAGGGGAAGAAGGGGAAGTATAGAGGGAAGGGGAAGTCTAGGGGAAGAAGGGGAAGTCTAGGAGAAGAAGGGTAAATCTAGGGGAAGAAGGGGAAGTATAGAGGGAAGGGAAAGTGTAGGGGAAGTCTAGGGAAAGTAGGGGAAGTATAGCGGAAGTCTCGGGGAAGAAGGGAAGTCTAGGGGAAGAAGGGGAAGTCTAGGGGAAGAAAGCTTAGTCTAGGGGAAGAAGGGGAAGTCTAGGGGAAGAAGGGGAAGTCTAGGGGAAGAAGGGGAAGTATAGAGGGAAGGGGAAGTCCAGGGGTAGACTAGGGGAAGAAGGGGAAGTATAGACGGAAGGGGAAGTCTAGGGGAAGTCTAGGGGAAGAAGGGGAAGTACAGAGGGAAGTGGAAGTCTAGGGGAAGAAGGGGAAGTATAGAGGGAAGGGGAAGTCTAGGGGAAATCTAGGGGAAGAAGAGGAAGTCTAGGGGAAGAAGGGGAAGTCTAGGGGAAGAACGGGAAGTATAGAGGGAAGGGGAAGTCTAGGGGAAGAAGGGGAAGTATAGAGGGAAGGGGAAGTCTAGGGGAAGAAGGGGAAGTCTAGGGGAAGTCTAGGGGAAGCAGGGGAAGTATAGAGGGAAGGGGAAGTCTAATGGAAGAAGGGGAAGTATAGAGGGAAGGGGAAGTCTAGGGGAAGAAGGGGAAGTCTAGGGGAAGAAGGGGAAGTCTAGGGGAAGAAGGGGAAGTAGAGAGGGAAGGGAAAGTCTAGGGGAAGTCTAGGGGAAGAAGGGGAAGTATAGAGGGAAGGGAAGTCTAGGGGAAGTCTAGGGGAAGAAGGGGACGTCTAGGGGAATTCTAGGGGAAGCAGGGGAAGTATAGAGGGAAGGGGAAGTATAGGGGAAGAAGGGGAAGTCTAAGGGAAGAAGGGGAAGTCTAGGGGAAGAAGGGGAAGTCTAAGGGAAGAAGGGGAAGTCTAGGGGAAGAAGGGGAAGTATAGAGGGAAGGGGAAGTCTAGGGGAAGAAGAGGAAGTATAGGGGAAGAAGGGGAAGTCTAGGGGAAGAAGGGGAAGTATAGAGGGAAGGGGAAGTCTAGGGGAAGAAGGGGAAGTATAGAGGGAAGGGGAAGTCTAGGAGAAGTCTAGGGGAAGAAGGGGAAGACTAGGGGAAGTCTAGGGGAAGCAGGGGAAGTATAGAGGGAAGGGGAAGTCTAATGGAAGAAGGGGAAGTATAGAGGGAAGGGAAAGTCTAGGGGAAGAAGGGGAAGTCTAGGGGAAGAAGGGGAAGTCTAGGGGAAGAAGGGGAAGTAGAGAGGGAAGGGGAAGTCTAGGGGAAGTCTAGGGGAAGAAGGTGAAGTATAGAGGGAAGGGAAGTCTAGGGGAAGTCTAGGGGAAGAAGGGGAAGTCTAGGGGAAGTCTAGGGGAAGCAGGGGAAGTATAGAGGGAAGGGGAAGTCTAGGGGAAGAAGGGGAAGTATAGAGGGAAGGGGAAATCTAGGGGAAGTCTAGGGGAAGAAAAGGAAGTATAGAGGAAAGGGGAAGTCCAGGGGAAGTCTAGGGGAAGAAGGGGCAGTATAGAGGGAAGGGGAAGTCTAGGAGAAGTCTAGGGGAAGAAGGGGAAGTCTAGGGGAAGAAGGGGAAGTATAGAGGGAAGGGGAAGTCTAGGGGAAGTAGGGGAAGTATAGAGGGAAGGGGAAATCTAGGGGAAGTCTAGGGGAAGAAAAGGAAGTATAGAGGAAAGGGGAAGTCCAGGGGAAGTCTAGGGGAAGAAGGGGCAGTATAGAGGGAAGGGGAAGTCTAGGAGAAGTCTAGGGGAAGAAGGGGAAGTATAGAGGGAAGGGGAAGTCTAAGGGAAGAAGGGGAAGTCTAGGGGAAGAAGGGGAAGTCTAGGGGAAGAAGGGGAAGTATAGAGGGAAGGGGAAGTCTAGGGGAAATGTAGGGGAAGAAGGGGAAGTCTAGGGGAAGAAGTGGAAGTCTAGGCAAAGTCTAGGGGAAGAAGGGGAAGTATAGAGGGAAGGGGAAGTCTAGGGGAAGAAGGGGAAGTCTAGGAGAAGAAGGGGAAGTCTAGGGGAAGAAGGGGAAGTATAGAGGGAAGGGGAAGTCTAGGGGAAGAAGGGGAAGTATAGAGGGAAGGGGAAGTCTAGGGGAAGTCTAGGGGAAGTAGAGGAAGTCTATGGGAAGAAGGGGAAGTCTAGGGGAAGAAGGGGAAGTATAGAGGGAAGGGTTAGTCTAGGGGAAGAAGGGGAAGTATAGAGGGAAGGGGAAGTCTAGGGGAAGTCTAGGGGAAGAAGGGGAAGTCTAGGGGAAGTCTAGGGGAAGCAGGGGAAGTATAGAGGGAAGGGGAAGTCTAATGGAAGAAGGGGAAGTATAGAGGGAAGGGGAAGTCTAGGGAAAGAAGGGGAAGTCTAGGGGAAGAAGGGGAAGTCTAGGGGAAGAAGGGGAAGTAGAGAGGGAAGGGGAAATCTAGGGGAAATCTAGGGGAAGAAGGGGAAGTATAGAGGGAAGGGAAGTCTAGGGGAAGTCTAGGGGAAGAAGGGGACGTCTAGGGGAAGTCTAGGGGAAGCAGGGGAAGTATAGAGGGAAGGGGAAGTATAGGGGAAGAAGGGGAAGTCTAAGGGAAGAAGGGGAAGTCTAGGGGAAGAAGGGGAAGTCTAAGGGAAGAAGGGGAAGTCTAGGGGAAGAAGGGGAAGTATAGAGGGAAGGGGAAGTCTAGGGGAAGAAGAGGAAGTCTAGGGGAAGAAGGGGAAGTCTAGGGGAAGAAGGGGAAGTATAGGGGGAAGGGGAAGTCTAGGGGAAGAAGGGGAAGTATACAGGGAAGGGGAAGTCTAGGGGCAGTCTAGGGGAAGAAGGGGAAGACTAGGGGAAGTCTAGGGGAAGCAGGGGAAGTATAGAGGGAAGGGGAAGACTAATGGAAGAAGGGGAAGTATAGAGGGAAGGGGAAGTCTAAGGGAAGAAGGGGAAGTCTAGGGGAAGAAGGGGAAGTCTAGGGGAAGAAGGGGAAGTATAGAGGGAAGGGGAAGTCTAGGGGAAGAAGGGGAAGTCTAGGGGAAGAAGGGGAAGTATAGAGGGAAGGGTTAGTCTAGGGGAAGAAGGGGAAGTCTAGGGGAAGTTTAGGGGAAGAAGGGGAAGTCTAGGGGAAGTCTAGGGGAAGCAGGGGAAGTATAGAGGGAAGGGGAAGTCTAATGGAAGAAGGGGAAGTATAGAGGGAAGGGGAAGTCTAGGGGAAGAAGGGGAAGTCTAGGGGAAGAAGGGGAAGTAGAGAGGGAAGGGGAAGTCTAGGGGAAATCTAGGGGAAGAAGGGGAAGTATAGAGGGAAGGGAAGTCTAGGGGAAGTCTAGGGGAAGAAGGGGACGTCTAGGGGAAGTCTAGGGGAAGCAGGGGAAGTATAGAGGGAAGGGGAAGTATAGGGGAAGAAGGGGAAGTCTAAGGGAAGAAGGGGAAGTCTAGGGGAAGAAGGGGAAGTCTAAGGGAAGAAGGGGAAGTCTAGGGGAAGAAGGGGAAGTATAGAGGGAAGGGGAAGTCTAGGGGAAGAAGAGGAAGTCTAGGAGAAGAAGGGGAAGTCTAGGGGAAGAAGGGGAAGTATAGGGGGAAGGGGAAGTCTAGGGGAAGAAGGGGAAGTATAGAGGGAAGGGGAAGTCTAGGGGAAGTCTAGGGGAAGAAGGGGAACACTAGGGGAAGTCTAGGGGAAGCAGGGGAAGTATAGAGGGAAGGGGAAGTCTAATGGAAGAAGGGGAAGTATAGAGGGAAGGGGAAGTCTAGGGGAAGAAGGGGAAGTCTAGGGGAAGAAGGGGAAGTCTAGGGGAAGAAGGGGAAGTAGAGAGGGAAGGGGAAGTCTAGAGGAAGTCTAGGGGAAGAAGGGGAAGTATAGAGGGAAGGGAAGTCTAGGGGAAGTCTAGGGGAAGAAGGGGAAGTCTAGGGGAGTCTAGGGGAAGCAGGGGAAGTATAGAGGGAAGGGGAAGTCTAGGGGAAGAAGGGGAAGTCTAAGGGAAGAAGGGGAAGTCTAGGGGAAGAAGGGGAAGTATAGAGGGAAGGGGAAGTCTAAGGGAAGAAGAGGAAGTCTAGGGGAAGAAGGGGAAGTCTAGGGGAAGAAGGGGAAGTATAGAGGGAAGGGGAAGTCTAGGGGAAGTAGGGGAAGTATAGAGGGAAGGGGAAGTCTAGGGGAAATCTAGGGGAAGAAGGGGAAGTCTAGGGGAAGTCTAGGGGAAGAAGGGGAAGTATAGAGGGAAGGGGAAGTCTAATGGAAGAAGGGGAAGTATAGAGGGAAGGGGAAGTCTAGGGGAAGAAGGGGAAGTCTAGGGGAAGAAGGGGAAGTCTAGGGGAAGAAGGGGAAGTAGAGAGGGAAGGGGAAGTAGAGAGGGAAGGGGAAGTCTCGGGGAAGAAGGGGAAGTATAGAGGGAAGGGAAGTCTAGGGGAAGTCTAGGGGAAGAAGGGGAAGTATAGAGGGAAGGGGAAGTCTAGGGGAAGAAGGGGAAGTCTAGGGGAAGAAGGGGAAGTCTAGGGGAAGAAGGGGAAGTATAGAGGGAAGAGAAAGTCTAGGGGAAGAAGGGGAAGTATAGAGGGAAGGGGAAGTCTAGGGGAAGTCTCGGAGAAGAAGGGGAAGTCTAGGGGAAGTCTAGGGGAAGAAGTGGAAGTCTAGGGGAAGAAGGGGAAGTCTAGGGGAAGAAGAGGAAGTCTAGGGGAAGAAGGGGAAGTATAGAGGGAAGGGGAAGTCTAGGGGAAGTCTAGGGGAAGAAGGGGAACACTAGGGGAAGTCTAGGGGAAGCAGGGGAAGTATAGAGGGAAGGGGAAGTCTAATGGAAGAAGGGGAAGTATAGAGGGAAGGGGAAGTCTAGGGGAAGAAGGGGAAGTCTAGGGAAAGAAGGGGAAGTAGAGAGGGAAGGGGAAGTCTAGGGGAAGTCTAGGGGAAGAAGGGGAAGTATAGAGTAAAGGGAAGTCTAGGGGAAGTCTAGGGGAAGAAGGGGAAGTATAGACGGAAGGGGAAGTCTAGGGGAAGAAGGGGAAGTATAGAGGGAAGAGAAAGTCTAGGGGAAGAAGGGGAAGTATAGAGGGAATGGGAAGTCTAGGGGAAGTCTAGGGGAAGAAGGGGAAGTCTAGGGGAAGAAGGGGAAGTCTAGGGGAAGAAGGGGAAGTATAGAGGGAAGGGGAAGTCTAGGGGAAGTCTAGGGGAAGAAGGGGAAGTCTAGGGGAAGAAGTGGAAGTCTAGGGGAAGTCTAGGGGAAGAAGGGGAAGTATAGAGGGAAGGGGAAGTCTAGGGGAAGAAGGGGAAGTCTAGGAGAAGAAGGGTAAATCTAGGGGAAGAAGGGGAAGTATAGAGGGAAGGGAAAGTGTAGGGGAAGTCTAGGGAAAGTAGGGGAAGTATAGCGGAAGTCTCGGGGAAGAAGGGAAGTCTAGGGGAAGAAGGGGAAGTCTAGGGGAAGAAAGCTTAGTCTAGGGGAAGAAGGGGAAGTCTAGGGGAAGAAGGGGAAGTCTAGGGGAAGAAGGGGAAGTATAGAGGGAAGGGGAAATCTAGGGGAAGTCTAGGGGAAGAAAAGGAAGTATAGAGGAAAGGGGAAGTCCAGGGGAAGTCTAGGGGAAGAAGGGGCAGTATAGAGGGAAGGGGAAGTCTAGGAGAAGTCTAGGGGAAGAAGGGGAAGTCTAGGGGAAGAAGGGGAAGTATACAGGGAAGGGGAAGTCTAGGGGAAGTAGGGGAAGTATAGAGGGAAGGGGAAATCTAGGGGAAGTCTAGGGGAAGAAAAGGAAGTATAGAGGAAAGGGGAAGTCCAGGGGAAGTCTAGGGGAAGAAGGGGCAGTATAGAGGGAAGGGGAAGTCTAGGAGAAGTCTAGGGGAAGAAGGGGAAGTATAGAGGGAAGGGGAAGTCTAAGGGAAGAAGGGGAAGTCTAGGGGAAGAAGGGGAAGTCTAGGGGAAGAAGGGGAAGTATAGAGGGAAGGGGAAGTCTAGGGGAAATCTAGGGGAAGAAGGGGAAGTCTAGGGGAAGAAGTGGAAGTCTAGGCAAAGTCTAGGGGAAGAAGGGGAAGTATAGAGGGAAGGGGAAGTCTAGGGGAAGAAGGGGAAGTCTAGGAGAAGAAGGGGAAGTCTAGGGGAAGAAGGGGAAGTATAGAGGGAAGGGGAAGTCTAGGGGAAGAAGGGGAAGTATAGAGGGAAGGGGAAGTCTAGGGGAAGTCTAGGGGAAGAAGAGGAAGTCTATGGGAAGAAGGGGAAGTCTAGGGGAAGAAGGGGAAGTATAGAGGGAAGGGTTAGTCTAGGGGAAGAAGGGGAAGTATAGAGGGAAGGGGAAGTCTAGGGGAAGTCTAGGGGAAGAAGGGGAAGTCTAGGGGAAGTCTAGGGGAAGCAGGGGAAGTATAGAGGGAAGGGGAAGTCTAATGGAAGAAGGGGAAGTATAGAGGGAAGGGGAAGTCTAGGGAAAGAAGGGGAAGTCTAGGGGAAGAAGGGGAAGTCTAGGGGAAGAAGGGGAAGTAGAGAGGGAAGGGGAAGTCTAGGGGAAGTCTAGGGGAAGAAGGGGAACACTAGGGGAAGTCTAGGGGAAGCAGGGGAAGTATAGAGGGAAGGGGAAGTCTAGGGGAAGAAGGGGAAGTCTAAGGGAAGAAGGGGAAGTCTAGGGGAAGAAGGGGAAGTATAGAGGGAAGGGGAAGTCTAAGGGAAGAAGAGGAAGTCTAGGGGAAGAAGGGGAAGTCTAGGGGAAGAAGGGGAAGTATAGAGGGAAGGGGAAGTCTAGGGGAAGTAGGGGAAGTATAGAGGGAAGGGGAAGTCTAGGGGAAATCTAGGGGAAGAAGGGGAAGTCTAGGGGAAGTCTAGGGGAAGAAGGGGAAGTATAGAGGGAAGGGGAAGTCTAATGGAAGAAGGGGAAGTATAGAGGGAAGGGGAAGTCTAGGGGAAGAAGGGGAAGTCTAGGGGAAGAAGGGGAAGTCTAGGGGAAGAAGGGGAAGTAGAGAGGGAAGGGGAAGTAGAGAGGGAAGGGGAAGTCTCGGGGAAGAAGGGGAAGTATAGAGGGAAGGGAAGTCTAGGGGAAGTCTAGGGGAAGAAGGGGAAGTATAGAGGGAAGGGGAAGTCTAGGGGAAGAAGGGGAAGTCTAGGGGAAGAAGGGGAAGTCTAGGGGAAGAAGGGGAAGTATAGAGGGAAGAGAAAGTCTAGGGGAAGAAGGGGAAGTATAGAGGGAAGGGGAAGTCTAGGGGAAGTCTAGGAGAAGAAGGGGAAGTCTAGGGGAAGTCTAGGGGAAGAAGTGGAAGTCTAGGGGAAGAAGGGGAAGTCTAGGGGAAGAAGAGGAAGTCTAGGGGAAGAAGGGGAAGTATAGAGGGAAGGGGAAGTCTAGGGGAAGTCTAGGGGAAGAAGGGGAACACTAGGGGAAGTCTAGGGGAAGCAGGGGAAGTATAGAGGGAAGGGGAAGTCTAATGGAAGAAGGGGAAGTATAGAGGGAAGGGGAAGTCTAGGGGAAGAAGGGGAAGTCTAGGGAAAGAAGGGGAAGTAGAGAGGGAAGGGGAAGTCTAGGGGAAGTCTAGGGGAAGAAGGGGAAGTATAGAGTAAAGGGAAGTCTAGGGGAAGTCTAGGGGAAGAAGGGGAAGTATAGACGGAAGGGGAAGTCTAGGGGAAGAAGGGGAAGTATAGAGGGAAGAGAAAGTCTAGGGGAAGAAGGGGAAGTATAGAGGGAATGGGAAGTCTAGGGGAAGTCTAGGGGAAGAAGGGGAAGTCTAGGGGAAGAAGGGGAAGTCTAGGGGAAGAAGGGGAAGTATAGAGGGAAGGGGAAGTCTAGGGGAAGTCTAGGGGAAGAAGGGGAAGTCTAGGGGAAGAAGTGGAAGTCTAGGGGAAGTCTAGGGGAAGAAGGGGAAGTATAGAGGGAAGGGGAAGTCTAGGGGAAGAAGGGGAAGTCTAGGAGAAGAAGGGTAAATCTAGGGGAAGAAGGGGAAGTATAGTGGGAAGGGAAAGTGTAGGGGAAGTCTAGGGAAAGTAGGGGAAGTATAGCGGAAGTCTCGGGGAAGAAGGGAAGTCTAGGGGAAGAAGGGGAAGTCTAGGGGAAGAAAGCTTAGTCTAGGGGAAGAAGGGGAAGTCTAGGGGAAGAAGGGGAAGTCTAGGGGAAGAAGGGGAAGTATAGAGGGAAGGGGAAGTCCAGGGGTAGACTAGGGGAAGAAGGGGAAGTATAGACGGAAGGGGAAGTCTAGGGGAAGTCTAGGGGAAGAAGGGGAAGTACAGAGGGAAGGGGAAGTCTAGGGGAAGAAGGGGAAGTATAGAGGGAAGGGGAAGTCTAGGGGAAGTCTAGGGGAAGAAGAGGAAGTCTAGGGGAAGAAGGGGAAGTCTAGGGGAAGAACGGGAAGTATAGAGGGAAGGGGAAGTCTAGGGGAAGAAGGGGAAGTATAGAGGGAAGGGGAAGTCTAGGGGAAGAAGGGGAAGTCTAGGGGAAGTCTAGGGGAAGCAGGGGAAGTATAGAGGGAAGGGGAAGTCTAATGGAAGAAGGGGAAGTATAGAGGGAAGGGGAATTCTAGGGGAAGAAGGGGAAGTCTAGGGGAAGAAGGGGAAGTCTAGGGGAAGAAGGGGAAGTAGAGAGGGAAGGGAAAGTCTAGGGGAAGTCTAGGGGAAGAAGGGGAAGTATAGAGGGAAGGGAAGTCTAGGGGAAGTCTAGGGGAAGAAGGGGACGTCTAGGGGAATTCTAGGGGAAGCAGGGGAAGTATAGAGGGAAGGGGAAGTATAGGGGAAGAAGGGGAAGTCTAAGGGAAGAAGGGGAAGTCTAGGGGAAGAAGGGGAAGTCTAAGGGAAGAAGGGGAAGTCTAGGGGAAGAAGGGGAAGTATAGAGGGAAGGGGAAGTCTAGGGGAAGAAGAGGAAGTATAGGGGAAGAAGGGGAAGTCTAGGGGAAGCAGGGGAAGTATAGAGGGAAGGGGAAGTCTAATGGAAGAAGGGGAAGTATAGAGGGAAGGGAAAGTCTAGGGGAAGAAGGGGAAGTCTAGGGGAAGAAGGGGAAGTCTAGGGGAAGAAGGGGAAGTAGAGAGGGAAGGGGAAGTCTAGGGGAAGTCTAGGGGAAGAAGGTGAAGTATAGAGGGAAGGGAAGTCTAGGGGAAGTCTAGGGGAAGAAGGGGAAGTCTAGGGGAAGTCTAGGGGAAGCAGGGGAAGTATAGAGGGAAGGGGAAGTCTAGGGGAAGAAGGGGAAGTATAGAGGGAAGGGGAAATCTAGGGGAAGTCTAGGGGAAGAAAAGGAAGTATAGAGGAAAGGGGAAGTCCAGGGGAAGTCTAGGGGAAGAAGGGGCAGTATAGAGGGAAGGGGAAGTCTAGGAGAAGTCTAGGGGAAGAAGGGGAAGTCTAGGGGAAGAAGGGGAAGTATAGAGGGAAGGGGAAGTCTAGGGGAAGTAGGGGAAGTATAGAGGGAAGGGGAAATCTAGGGGAAGTCTAGGGGAAGAAAAGGAAGTATAGAGGAAAGGGGAAGTCCAGGGGAAGTCTAGGGGAAGAAGGGGCAGTATAGAGGGAAGGGGAAGTCTAGGAGAAGTCTAGGGGAAGAAGGGGAAGTATAGAGGGAAGGGGAAGTCTAAGGGAAGAAGGGGAAGTCTAGGGGAAGAAGGGGAAGTCTAGGGGAAGAAGGGGAAGTATAGAGGGAAGGGGAAGTCTAGGGGAAATCTAGGGGAAGAAGGGGAAGTCTAGGGGAAGAAGTGGAAGTCTAGGCAAAGTCTAGGGGAAGAAGGGGAAGTATAGAGGGAAGGGGAAGTCTAGGGGAAGAAGGGGAAGTCTAGGAGAAGAAGGGGAAGTCTAGGGGAAGAAGGGGAAGTATAGAGGGAAGGGGAAGTCTAGGGGAAGAAGGGGAAGTATAGAGGGAAGGGGAAGTCTAGGGGAAGTCTAGGGGAAGAAGAGGAAGTCTATGGGAAGAAGGGGAAGTCTAGGGGAAGAAGGGGAAGTATAGAGGGAAGGGTTAGTCTAGGGGAAGAAGGGGAAGTATAGAGGGAAGGGGAAGTCTAGGGGAAGTCTAGGGGAAGAAGGGGAAGTCTAGGGGAAGTCTAGGGGAAGCAGGGGAAGTATAGAGGGAAGGGGAAGTCTAATGGAAGAAGGGGAAGTATAGAGGGAAGGGGAAGTCTAGGGAAAGAAGGGGAAGTCTAGGGGAAGAAGGGGAAGTCTAGGGGAAGAAGGGGAAGTAGAGAGGGAAGGGGAAATCTAGGGGAAATCTAGGGGAAGAAGGGGAAGTATAGAGGGAAGGGAAGTCTAGGGGAAGTCTAGGGGAAGCAGGGGAAGTATAGAGGGAAGGGGAAGTATAGGGGAAGAAGGGGAAGTCTAAGGGAAGAAGGGGAAGTCTAGGGGAAGAAGGGGAAGTCTAAGGGAAGAAGGGGAAGTCTAGGGGAAGAAGGGGAAGTATAGAGGGAAGGGGAAGTCTAGGGGAAGAAGAGGAAGTCTAGGGGAAGAAGGGGAAGTCTAGGGGAAGAAGGGGAAGTATAGGGGGAAGGGGAAGTCTAGGGGAAGAAGGGGAAGTATACAGGGAAGGGGAAGTCTAGGGGCAGTCTAGGGGAAGAAGGGGAAGACTAGGGGAAGTCTAGGGGAAGCAGGGGAAGTATAGAGGGAAGGGGAAGACTAATGGAAGAAGGGGAAGTATAGAGGGAAGGGGAAGTCTAAGGGAAGAAGGGGAAGTCTAGGGGAAGAAGGGGAAGTCTAGGGGAAGAAGGGGAAGTATAGAGGGAAGGGGAAGTCTAGGGGAAGAAGGGGAAGTCTAGGGGAAGAAGGGGAAGTATAGAGGGAAGGGTTAGTCTAGGGGAAGAAGGGGAAGTCTAGGGGAAGTCTAGGGGAAGAAGGGGAAGTCTAGGGGAAGTCTAGGGGAAGCAGGGGAAGTATAGAGGGAAGGGGAAGTCTAATGGAAGAAGGGGAAGTATAGAGGGAAGGGGAAGTCTAGGGGAAGAAGGGGAAGTCTAGGGGAAGAAGGGGAAGTAGAGAGGGAAGGGGAAGTCTAGGGGAAATCTAGGGGAAGAAGGGGAAGTATAGAGGGAAGGGAAGTCTAGGGGAAGTCTAGGGGAAGAAGGGGACGTCTAGGGGAAGTCTAGGGGAAGCAGGGGAAGTATAGAGGGAAGGGGAAGTATAGGGGAAGAAGGGGAAGTCTAAGGGAAGAAGGGGAAGTCTAGGGGAAGAAGGGGAAGTCTAAGGGAAGAAGGGGAAGTCTAGGGGAAGAAGGGGAAGTATAGAGGGAAGGGGAAGTCTAGGGGAAGAAGAGGAAGTCTAGGAGAAGAAGGGGAAGTCTAGGGGAAGAAGGGGAAGTATAGGGGGAAGGGGAAGTCTAGGGGAAGAAGGGGAAGTATAGAGGGAAGGGGAAGTCTAGGGGAAGTCTAGGGGAAGAAGGGGAACACTAGGGGAAGTCTAGGGGAAGCAGGGGAAGTATAGAGGGAAGGGGAAGTCTAATGGAAGAAGGGGAAGTATAGAGGGAAGGGGAAGTCTAGGGGAAGAAGGGGAAGTCTAGGGGAAGAAGGGGAAGTCTAGGGGAAGAAGGGGAAGTAGAGAGGGAAGGGGAAGTCTAGAGGAAGTCTAGGGGAAGAAGGGGAAGTATAGAGGGAAGGGAAGTCTAGGGGAAGTCTAGGGGAAGAAGGGGAAGTCTAGGGGAAGTCTAGGGGAACCAGGGGAAGTATAGAGGGAAGGGGAAGTCTAGGGGAAGAAGGGGAAGTCTAAGGGAAGAAGGGGAAGTCTAGGGGAAGAAGGGGAAGTATAGAGGGAAGGGGAAGTCTAAGGGAAGAAGAGGAAGTCTAGGGGAAGAAGGGGAAGTCCAGGGGAAGAAGGGGAAGTATAGAGGGAAGGGGAAGTCTAGGGGAAGTAGGGGAAGTATAGAGGGAAGGGGAAGTCTAGGGGAAATCTAGGGGAAGAAGGGGAAGTCTAGGGGAAGTCTAGGGGAAGAAGGGGAAGTATAGTGGGAAGGGGAAGTCTAATGGAAGAAGGGGAAGTATAGAGGGAAGGGGAAGTCTAGGGGAAGAAGGGGAAGTCTAGGGGAAGAAGGGGAAGTCTAGGGGAAGAAGGGGAAGTAGAGAGGGAAGGGGAAGTAGAGAGGGAAGGGGAAGTCTCGGGGAAGAAGGGGAAGTATAGAGGGAAGGGAAGTCTAGGGGAAGTCTAGGGGAAGAAGGGGAAGTATAGAGGGAAGGGGAAGTCTAGGGGAAGAAGGGGAAGTCTAGGGGAAGAAGGGGAAGTCTAGGGGAAGAAGGGGAAATATAGAGGGAAGAGAAAGTCTAGGGGAAGAAGGGGAAGTATAGAGGGAAGGGGAAGTCTAGGGGAAGTCTAGGAGAAGAAGGGGAAGTCTAGGGGAAGTCTAGGGGAAGAAGTGGAAGTCTAGGGGAAGAAGGGGAAGTCTAGGGGAAGAAGAGGAAGTCTAGGGGAAGAAGGGGAAGTATAGAGGGAAGGGGAAGTCTAGGGGAAGTCTAGGGGAAGAAGGGGAACACTAGGGGAAGTCTAGGGGAAGCAGGGGAAGTATAGAGGGAAGGGGAAGTCTAATGGAAGAAGGGGAAGTATAGAGGGAAGGGGAAGTCTAGGGGAAGTCTAGGGGAAGAAGGGGAAGTCTAGGGGAAGAAGTGGAAGTCTAGGGGAAGTCTAGGGGAAGAAGGGGAAGTATAGAGGGAAGGGGAAGTCTAGGGGAAGAAGGGGAAGTCTAGGAGAAGAAGGGTAAATCTAGGGGAAGAAGGGGAAGTATAGAGGGAAGGGAAAGTGTAGGGGAAGTCTAGGGAAAGTAGGGGAAGTATAGCGGAAGTCTCGGGGAAGAAGGGAAGTCTAGGGGAAGAAGGGGAAGTCTAGGGGAAGAAAGCTTAGTCTAGGGGAAGAAGGGGAAGTCTAGGGGAAGAAGGGGAAGTCTAGGGGAAGAAGGGGAAGTATAGAGGGAAGGGGAAATCTAGGGGAAGTCTAGGGGAAGAAAAGGAAGTATAGAGGAAAGGGGAAGTCCAGGGGAAGTCTAGGGGAAGAAGGGGCAGTATAGAGGGAAGGGGAAGTCTAGGAGAAGTCTAGGGGAAGAAGGGGAAGTCTAGGGGAAGAAGGGGAAGTATAGAGGGAAGGGGAAGTCTAGGGGAAGTAGGGGAAGTATAGAGGGAAGGGGAAATCTAGGGGAAGTCTAGGGGAAGAAAAGGAAGTATAGAGGAAAGGGGAAGTCCAGGGGAAGTCTAGGGGAAGAAGGGGCAGTATAGAGGGAAGGGGAAGTCTAGGAGAAGTCTAGGGGAAGAAGGGGAAGTATAGAGGGAAGGGGAAGTCTAAGGGAAGAAGGGGAAGTCTAGGGGAAGAAGGGGAAGTCTAGGGGAAGAAGGGGAAGTCTAGGGGAAGTCTAGGGGAAGCAGGGGAAGTATAGAGGGAAGGGGAAGTCTAATGGAAGAAGGGGAAGTATAGAGGGAAGGGGAAGTCTAGGGAAAGAAGGGGAAGTCTAGGGGAAGAAGGGGAAGTCTAGGGGAAGAAGGGGAAGTAGAGAGGGAAGGGGAAGTCTAGGGGAAGTCTAGGGGAAGAAGGGGAACACTAGGGGAAGTCTAGGGGAAGCAGGGGAAGTATAGAGGGAAGGGGAAGTCTAGGGGAAGAAGGGGAAGTCTAAGGGAAGAAGGGGAAGTCTAGGGGAAGAAGGGGAAGTATAGAGGGAAGGGGAAGTCTAAGGGAAGAAGAGGAAGTCTAGGGGAAGAAGGGGAAGTCTAGGGGAAGAAGGGGAAGTATAGAGGGAAGGGGAAGTCTAGGGGAAGTAGGGGAAGTATAGAGGGAAGGGGAAGTCTAGGGGAAATCTAGGGGAAGAAGGGGAAGTCTAGGGGAAGTCTAGGGGAAGAAGGGGAAGTATAGAGGGAAGGGGAAGTCTAATGGAAGAAGGGGAAGTATAGAGGGAAGGGGAAGTCTAGGGGAAGAAGGGGAAGTCTAGGGGAAGAAGGGGAAGTCTAGGGGAAGAAGGGGAAGTAGAGAGGGAAGGGGAAGTAGAGAGGGAAGGGGAAGTCTCGGGGAAGAAGGGGAAGTATAGAGGGAAGGGAAGTCTAGGGGAAGTCTAGGGGAAGAAGGGGAAGTATAGAGGGAAGGGGAAGTCTAGGGGAAGAAGGGGAAGTCTAGGGGAAGAAGGGGAAGTCTAGGGGAAGAAGGGGAAGTATAGAGGGAAGAGAAAGTCTAGGGGAAGAAGGGGAAGTATAGAGGGAAGGGGAAGTCTAGGGGAAGTCTAGGAGAAGAAGGGGAAGTCTAGGGGAAGTCTAGGGGAAGAAGTGGAAGTCTAGGGGAAGAAGGGGAAGTCTAGGGGAAGAAGAGGAAGTCTAGGGGAAGAAGGGGAAGTATAGAGGGAAGGGGAAGTCTAGGGGAAGTCTAGGGGAAGAAGGGGAACACTAGGGGAAGTCTAGGGGAAGCAGGGGAAGTATAGAGGGAAGGGGAAGTCTAATGGAAGAAGGGGAAGTATAGAGGGAAGGGGAAGTCTAGGGGAAGAAGGGGAAGTCTAGGGAAAGAAGGGGAAGTAGAGAGGGAAGGGGAAGTCTAGGGGAAGTCTAGGGGAAGAAGGGGAAGTATAGAGTAAAGGGAAGTCTAGGGGAAGTCTAGGGGAAGAAGGGGAAGTATAGACGGAAGGGGAAGTCTAGGGGAAGAAGGGGAAGTATAGAGGGAAGAGAAAGTCTAGGGGAAGAAGGGGAAGTATAGAGGGAATGGGAAGTCTAGGGGAAGTCTAGGGGAAGAAGGGGAAGTCTAGGGGAAGAAGGGGAAGTCTAGGGGAAGAAGGGGAAGTATAGAGGGAAGGGGAAGTCTAGGGGAAGTCTAGGGGAAGAAGGGGAAGTCTAGGGGAAGAAGTGGAAGTCTAGGGGAAGTCTAGGGGAAGAAGGGGAAGTATAGAGGGAAGGGGAAGTCTAGGGGAAGAAGGGGAAGTCTAGGAGAAGAAGGGTAAATCTAGGGGAAGAAGGGGAAGTATAGTGGGAAGGGAAAGTGTAGGGGAAGTCTAGGGAAAGTAGGGGAAGTATAGCGGAAGTCTCGGGGAAGAAGGGAAGTCTAGGGGAAGAAGGGGAAGTCTAGGGGAAGAAAGCTTAGTCTAGGGGAAGAAGGGGAAGTCTAGGGGAAGAAGGGGAAGTCTAGGGGAAGAAGGGGAAGTATAGAGGGAAGGGGAAGTCCAGGGGTAGACTAGGGGAAGAAGGGGAAGTATAGACGGAAGGGGAAGTCTAGGGGAAGTCTAGGGGAAGAAGGGGAAGTACAGAGGGAAGGGGAAGTCTAGGGGAAGAAGGGGAAGTATAGAGGGAAGGGGAAGTCTAGGGGAAGTCTAGGGGAAGAAGAGGAAGTCTAGGGGAAGAAGGGGAAGTCTAGGGGAAGAACGGGAAGTATAGAGGGAAGGGGAAGTCTAGGGGAAGAAGGGGAAGTATAGAGGGAAGGGGAAGTCTAGGGGAAGAAGGGGAAGTCTAGGGGAAGTCTAGGGGAAGCAGGGGAAGTATAGAGGGAAGGGGAAGTCTAATGGAAGAAGGGGAAGTATAGAGGGAAGGGGAATTCTAGGGGAAGAAGGGGAAGTCTAGGGGAAGAAGGGGAAGTCTAGGGGAAGAAGGGGAAGTAGAGAGGGAAGGGAAAGTCTAGGGGAAGTCTAGGGGAAGAAGGGGAAGTATAGAGGGAAGGGAAGTCTAGGGGAAGTCTAGGGGAAGAAGGGGACGTCTAGGGGAATTCTAGGGGAAGCAGGGGAAGTATAGAGGGAAGGGGAAGTATAGGGGAAGAAGGGGAAGTCTAAGGGAAGAAGGGGAAGTCTAGGGGAAGAAGGGGAAGTCTAAGGGAAGAAGGGGAAGTCTAGGGGAAGAAGGGGAAGTATAGAGGGAAGGGGAAGTCTAGGGGAAGAAGAGGAAGTATAGGGGAAGAAGGGGAAGTCTAGGGGAAGCAGGGGAAGTATAGAGGGAAGGGGAAGTCTAATGGAAGAAGGGGAAGTATAGAGGGAAGGGAAAGTCTAGGGGAAGAAGGGGAAGTCTAGGGGAAGAAGGGGAAGTCTAGGGGAAGAAGGGGAAGTAGAGAGGGAAGGGGAAGTCTAGGGGAAGTCTAGGGGAAGAAGGTGAAGTATAGAGGGAAGGGAAGTCTAGGGGAAGTCTAGGGGAAGAAGGGGAAGTCTAGGGGAAGTCTAGGGGAAGCAGGGGAAGTATAGAGGGAAGGGGAAGTCTAGGGGAAGAAGGGGAAGTATAGAGGGAAGGGGAAATCTAGGGGAAGTCTAGGGGAAGAAAAGGAAGTATAGAGGAAAGGGGAAGTCCAGGGGAAGTCTAGGGGAAGAAGGGGCAGTATAGAGGGAAGGGGAAGTCTAGGAGAAGTCTAGGGGAAGAAGGGGAAGTCTAGGGGAAGAAGGGGAAGTATAGAGGGAAGGGGAAGTCTAGGGGAAGTAGGGGAAGTATAGAGGGAAGGGGAAATCTAGGGGAAGTCTAGGGGAAGAAAAGGAAGTATAGAGGAAAGGGGAAGTCCAGGGGAAGTCTAGGGGAAGAAGGGGCAGTATAGAGGGAAGGGGAAGTCTAGGAGAAGTCTAGGGGAAGAAGGGGAAGTATAGAGGGAAGGGGAAGTCTAAGGGAAGAAGGGGAAGTCTAGGGGAAGAAGGGGAAGTCTAGGGGAAGAAGGGGAAGTATAGAGGGAAGGGGAAGTCTAGGGGAAATCTAGGGGAAGAAGGGGAAGTCTAGGGGAAGAAGTGGAAGTCTAGGCAAAGTCTAGGGGAAGAAGGGGAAGTATAGAGGGAAGGGGAAGTCTAGGGGAAGAAGGGGAAGTCTAGGAGAAGAAGGGGAAGTCTAGGGGAAGAAGGGGAAGTATAGAGGGAAGGGGAAGTCTAGGGGAAGAAGGGGAAGTATAGAGGGAAGGGGAAGTCTAGGGGAAGTCTAGGGGAAGAAGAGGAAGTCTATGGGAAGAAGGGGAAGTCTAGGGGAAGAAGGGGAAGTATAGAGGGAAGGGTTAGTCTAGGGGAAGAAGGGGAAGTATAGAGGGAAGGGGAAGTCTAGGGGAAGTCTAGGGGAAGAAGGGGAAGTCTAGGGGAAGTCTAGGGGAAGCAGGGGAAGTATAGAGGGAAGGGGAAGTCTAATGGAAGAAGGGGAAGTATAGAGGGAAGGGGAAGTCTAGGGAAAGAAGGGGAAGTCTAGGGGAAGAAGGGGAAGTCTAGGGGAAGAAGGGGAAGTAGAGAGGGAAGGGGAAATCTAGGGGAAATCTAGGGGAAGAAGGGGAAGTATAGAGGGAAGGGAAGTCTAGGGGAAGTCTAGGGGAAGCAGGGGAAGTATAGAGGGAAGGGGAAGTATAGGGGAAGAAGGGGAAGTCTAAGGGAAGAAGGGGAAGTCTAGGGGAAGAAGGGGAAGTCTAAGGGAAGAAGGGGAAGTCTAGGGGAAGAAGGGGAAGTATAGAGGGAAGGGGAAGTCTAGGGGAAGAAGAGGAAGTCTAGGGGAAGAAGGGGAAGTCTAGGGGAAGAAGGGGAAGTATAGGGGGAAGGGGAAGTCTAGGGGAAGAAGGGGAAGTATACAGGGAAGGGGAAGTCTAGGGGCAGTCTAGGGGAAGAAGGGGAAGACTAGGGGAAGTCTAGGGGAAGCAGGGGAAGTATAGAGGGAAGGGGAAGACTAATGGAAGAAGGGGAAGTATAGAGGGAAGGGGAAGTCTAAGGGAAGAAGGGGAAGTCTAGGGGAAGAAGGGGAAGTCTAGGGGAAGAAGGGGAAGTATAGAGGGAAGGGGAAGTCTAGGGGAAGAAGGGGAAGTCTAGGGGAAGAAGGGGAAGTATAGAGGGAAGGGTTAGTCTAGGGGAAGAAGGGGAAGTCTAGGGGAAGTCTAGGGGAAGAAGGGGAAGTCTAGGGGAAGTCTAGGGGAAGCAGGGGAAGTATAGAGGGAAGGGGAAGTCTAATGGAAGAAGGGGAAGTATAGAGGGAAGGGGAAGTCTAGGGGAAGAAGGGGAAGTCTAGGGGAAGAAGGGGAAGTAGAGAGGGAAGGGGAAGTCTAGGGGAAATCTAGGGGAAGAAGGGGAAGTATAGAGGGAAGGGAAGTCTAGGGGAAGTCTAGGGGAAGAAGGGGACGTCTAGGGGAAGTCTAGGGGAAGCAGGGGAAGTATAGAGGGAAGGGGAAGTATAGGGGAAGAAGGGGAAGTCTAAGGGAAGAAGGGGAAGTCTAGGGGAAGAAGGGGAAGTCTAAGGGAAGAAGGGGAAGTCTAGGGGAAGAAGGGGAAGTATAGAGGGAAGGGGAAGTCTAGGGGAAGAAGAGGAAGTCTAGGAGAAGAAGGGGAAGTCTAGGGGAAGAAGGGGAAGTATAGGGGGAAGGGGAAGTCTAGGGGAAGAAGGGGAAGTATAGAGGGAAGGGGAAGTCTAGGGGAAGTCTAGGGGAAGAAGGGGAACACTAGGGGAAGTCTAGGGGAAGCAGGGGAAGTATAGAGGGAAGGGGAAGTCTAATGGAAGAAGGGGAAGTATAGAGGGAAGGGGAAGTCTAGGGGAAGAAGGGGAAGTCTAGGGGAAGAAGGGGAAGTCTAGGGGAAGAAGGGGAAGTAGAGAGGGAAGGGGAAGTCTAGAGGAAGTCTAGGGGAAGAAGGGGAAGTATAGAGGGAAGGGAAGTCTAGGGGAAGTCTAGGGGAAGAAGGGGAAGTCTAGGGGAAGTCTAGGGGAAGCAGGGGAAGTATAGAGGGAAGGGGAAGTCTAGGGGAAGAAGGGGAAGTCTAAGGGAAGAAGGGGAAGTCTAGGGGAAGAAGGGGAAGTATAGAGGGAAGGGGAAGTCTAAGGGAAGAAGAGGAAGTCTAGGGGAAGAAGGGGAAGTCCAGGGGAAGAAGGGGAAGTATAGAGGGAAGGGGAAGTCTAGGGGAAGTAGGGGAAGTATAGAGGGAAGGGGAAGTCTAGGGGAAGTCTAGGGGAAGAAGGGGAAGTCTAGGGGAAGTCTAGGGGAAGCAGGGGAAGTATAGAGGGAAGGGGAAGTCTAATGGAAGAAGGGGAAGTATAGAGGGAAGGGGAAGTCTAGGGGAAGAAGGGGAAGTCTAGGGGAAGAAGGGGAAGTAGAGAGGGAAGGGGAAGTCTAGGGGAAATCTAGGGGAAGAAGGGGAAGTATAGAGGGAAGGGAAGTCTAGGGGAAGTCTAGGGGAAGAAGGGGACGTCTAGGGGAAGTCTAGGGGAAGCAGGGGAAGTATAGAGGGAAGGGGAAGTATAGGGGAAGAAGGGGAAGTCTAAGGGAAGAAGGGGAAGTCTAGGGGAAGAAGGGGAAGTCTAAGGGAAGAAGGGGAAGTCTAGGGGAAGAAGGGGAAGTATAGAGGGAAGGGGAAGTCTAGGGGAAGAAGAGGAAGTCTAGGAGAAGAAGGGGAAGTCTAGGGGAAGAAGGGGAAGTATAGGGGGAAGGGGAAGTCTAGGGGAAGAAGGGGAAGTATAGAGGGAAGGGGAAGTCTAGGGGAAGTCTAGGGGAAGAAGGGGAACACTAGGGGAAGTCTAGGGGAAGCAGGGGAAGTATAGAGGGAAGGGGAAGTCTAATGGAAGAAGGGGAAGTATAGAGGGAAGGGGAAGTCTAGGGGAAGAAGGGGAAGTCTAGGGGAAGAAGGGGAAGTCTAGGGGAAGAAGGGGAAGTAGAGAGGGAAGGGGAAGTCTAGAGGAAGTCTAGGGGAAGAAGGGGAAGTATAGAGGGAAGGGAAGTCTAGGGGAAGTCTAGGGGAAGAAGGGGAAGTCTAGGGGAAGTCTAGGGGAACCAGGGGAAGTATAGAGGGAAGGGGAAGTCTAGGGGAAGAAGGGGAAGTCTAAGGGAAGAAGGGGAAGTCTAGGGGAAGAAGGGGAAGTATAGAGGGAAGGGGAAGTCTAAGGGAAGAAGAGGAAGTCTAGGGGAAGAAGGGGAAGTCCAGGGGAAGAAGGGGAAGTATAGAGGGAAGGGGAAGTCTAGGGGAAGTAGGGGAAGTATAGAGGGAAGGGGAAGTCTAGGGGAAATCTAGGGGAAGAAGGGGAAGTCTAGGGGAAGTCTAGGGGAAGAAGGGGAAGTATAGTGGGAAGGGGAAGTCTAATGGAAGAAGGGGAAGTATAGAGGGAAGGGGAAGTCTAGGGGAAGAAGGGGAAGTCTAGGGGAAGAAGGGGAAGTCTAGGGGAAGAAGGGGAAGTAGAGAGGGAAGGGGAAGTAGAGAGGGAAGGGGAAGTCTCGGGGAAGAAGGGGAAGTATAGAGGGAAGGGAAGTCTAGGGGAAGTCTAGGGGAAGAAGGGGAAGTATAGAGGGAAGGGGAAGTCTAGGGGAAGAAGGGGAAGTATAGAGGGAAGGGGAAGTCTAGGGGAAGTCTAGGAGAAGAAGGGGAAGTCTAGGGGAAGTCTAGGGGAAGAAGTGGAAGTCTAGGGGAAGAAGGGGAAGTCTAGGGGAAGAAGAGGAAGTCTAGGGGAAGAAGGGGAAGTATAGAGGGAAGGGGAAGTCTAGGGGAAGTCTAGGGGAAGAAGGGGAACACTAGGGGAAGTCTAGGGGAAGCAGGGGAAGTATAGAGGGAAGGGGAAGTCTAATGGAAGAAGGGGAAGTATAGAGGGAAGGGGAAGTCTAGGGGAAGTCTAGGGGAAGAAGGGGAAGTCTAGGGGAAGAAGTGGAAGTCTAGGGGAAGTCTAGGGGAAGAAGGGGAAGTATAGAGGGAAGGGGAAGTCTAGGGGAAGAAGGGGAAGTCTAGGAGAAGAAGGGTAAATCTAGGGGAAGAAGGGGAAGTATAGAGGGAAGGGAAAGTGTAGGGGAAGTCTAGGGAAAGTAGGGGAAGTATAGCGGAAGTCTCGGGGAAGAAGGGAAGTCTAGGGGAAGAAGGGGAAGTCTAGGGGAAGAAAGCTTAGTCTAGGGGAAGAAGGGGAAGTCTAGGGGAAGAAGGGGAAGTCTAGGGGAAGAAGGGGAAGTATAGAGGGAAGGGGAAATCTAGGGGAAGTCTAGGGGAAGAAAAGGAAGTATAGAGGAAAGGGGAAGTCCAGGGGAAGTCTAGGGGAAGAAGGGGCAGTATAGAGGGAAGGGGAAGTCTAGGAGAAGTCTAGGGGAAGAAGGGGAAGTCTAGGGGAAGAAGGGGAAGTATAGAGGGAAGGGGAAGTCTAGGGGAAGTAGGGGAAGTATAGAGGGAAGGGGAAATCTAGGGGAAGTCTAGGGGAAGAAAAGGAAGTATAGAGGAAAGGGGAAGTCCAGGGGAAGTCTAGGGGAAGAAGGGGCAGTATAGAGGGAAGGGGAAGTCTAGGAGAAGTCTAGGGGAAGAAGGGGAAGTATAGAGGGAAGGGGAAGTCTAAGGGAAGAAGGGGAAGTCTAGGGGAAGAAGGGGAAGTCTAGGGGAAGAAGGGGAAGTCTAGGGGAAGTCTAGGGGAAGCAGGGGAAGTATAGAGGGAAGGGGAAGTCTAATGGAAGAAGGGGAAGTATAGAGGGAAGGGGAAGTCTAGGGAAAGAAGGGGAAGTCTAGGGGAAGAAGGGGAAGTCTAGGGGAAGAAGGGGAAGTAGAGAGGGAAGGGGAAGTCTAGGGGAAGTCTAGGGGAAGAAGGGGAACACTAGGGGAAGTCTAGGGGAAGCAGGGGAAGTATAGAGGGAAGGGGAAGTCTAGGGGAAGAAGGGGAAGTCTAAGGGAAGAAGGGGAAGTCTAGGGGAAGAAGGGGAAGTATAGAGGGAAGGGGAAGTCTAAGGGAAGAAGAGGAAGTCTAGGGGAAGAAGGGGAAGTCTAGGGGAAGAAGGGGAAGTATAGAGGGAAGGGGAAGTCTAGGGGAAGTAGGGGAAGTATAGAGGGAAGGGGAAGTCTAGGGGAAATCTAGGGGAAGAAGGGGAAGTCTAGGGGAAGTCTAGGGGAAGAAGGGGAAGTATAGAGGGAAGGGGAAGTCTAATGGAAGAAGGGGAAGTATAGAGGGAAGGGGAAGTCTAGGGGAAGAAGGGGAAGTCTAGGGGAAGAAGGGGAAGTCTAGGGGAAGAAGGGGAAGTAGAGAGGGAAGGGGAAGTAGAGAGGGAAGGGGAAGTCTCGGGGAAGAAGGGGAAGTATAGAGGGAAGGGAAGTCTAGGGGAAGTCTAGGGGAAGAAGGGGAAGTATAGAGGGAAGGGGAAGTCTAGGGGAAGAAGGGGAAGTCTAGGGGAAGAAGGGGAAGTCTAGGGGAAGAAGGGGAAGTATAGAGGGAAGAGAAAGTCTAGGGGAAGAAGGGGAAGTATAGAGGGAAGGGGAAGTCTAGGGGAAGTCTAGGAGAAGAAGGGGAAGTCTAGGGGAAGTCTAGGGGAAGAAGTGGAAGTCTAGGGGAAGAAGGGGAAGTCTAGGGGAAGAAGAGGAAGTCTAGGGGAAGAAGGGGAAGTATAGAGGGAAGGGGAAGTCTAGGGGAAGTCTAGGGGAAGAAGGGGAACACTAGGGGAAGTCTAGGGGAAGCAGGGGAAGTATAGAGGGAAGGGGAAGTCTAATGGAAGAAGGGGAAGTATAGAGGGAAGGGGAAGTCTAGGGGAAGAAGGGGAAGTCTAGGGAAAGAAGGGGAAGTAGAGAGGGAAGGGGAAGTCTAGGGGAAGTCTAGGGGAAGAAGGGGAAGTATAGAGTAAAGGGAAGTCTAGGGGAAGTCTAGGGGAAGAAGGGGAAGTATAGACGGAAGGGGAAGTCTAGGGGAAGAAGGGGAAGTATAGAGGGAAGAGAAAGTCTAGGGGAAGAAGGGGAAGTATAGAGGGAATGGGAAGTCTAGGGGAAGTCTAGGGGAAGAAGGGGAAGTCTAGGGGAAGAAGGGGAAGTCTAGGGGAAGAAGGGGAAGTATAGAGGGAAGGGGAAGTCTAGGGGAAGTCTAGGGGAAGAAGGGGAAGTCTAGGGGAAGAAGTGGAAGTCTAGGGGAAGTCTAGGGGAAGAAGGGGAAGTATAGAGGGAAGGGGAAGTCTAGGGGAAGAAGGGGAAGTCTAGGAGAAGAAGGGTAAATCTAGGGGAAGAAGGGGAAGTATAGTGGGAAGGGAAAGTGTAGGGGAAGTCTAGGGAAAGTAGGGGAAGTATAGCGGAAGTCTCGGGGAAGAAGGGAAGTCTAGGGGAAGAAGGGGAAGTCTAGGGGAAGAAAGCTTAGTCTAGGGGAAGAAGGGGAAGTCTAGGGGAAGAAGGGGAAGTCTAGGGGAAGAAGGGGAAGTATAGAGGGAAGGGGAAGTCCAGGGGTAGACTAGGGGAAGAAGGGGAAGTATAGACGGAAGGGGAAGTCTAGGGGAAGTCTAGGGGAAGAAGGGGAAGTACAGAGGGAAGGGGAAGTCTAGGGGAAGAAGGGGAAGTATAGAGGGAAGGGGAAGTCTAGGGGAAGTCTAGGGGAAGAAGAGGAAGTCTAGGGGAAGAAGGGGAAGTCTAGGGGAAGAACGGGAAGTATAGAGGGAAGGGGAAGTCTAGGGGAAGAAGGGGAAGTATAGAGGGAAGGGGAAGTCTAGGGGAAGAAGGGGAAGTCTAGGGGAAGTCTAGGGGAAGCAGGGGAAGTATAGAGGGAAGGGGAAGTCTAATGGAAGAAGGGGAAGTATAGAGGGAAGGGGAATTCTAGGGGAAGAAGGGGAAGTCTAGGGGAAGAAGGGGAAGTCTAGGGGAAGAAGGGGAAGTAGAGAGGGAAGGGAAAGTCTAGGGGAAGTCTAGGGGAAGAAGGGGAAGTATAGAGGGAAGGGAAGTCTAGGGGAAGTCTAGGGGAAGAAGGGGACGTCTAGGGGAATTCTAGGGGAAGCAGGGGAAGTATAGAGGGAAGGGGAAGTATAGGGGAAGAAGGGGAAGTCTAAGGGAAGAAGGGGAAGTCTAGGGGAAGAAGGGGAAGTCTAAGGGAAGAAGGGGAAGTCTAGGGGAAGAAGGGGAAGTATAGAGGGAAGGGGAAGTCTAGGGGAAGAAGAGGAAGTATAGGGGAAGAAGGGGAAGTCTAGGGGAAGCAGGGGAAGTATAGAGGGAAGGGGAAGTCTAATGGAAGAAGGGGAAGTATAGAGGGAAGGGAAAGTCTAGGGGAAGAAGGGGAAGTCTAGGGGAAGAAGGGGAAGTCTAGGGGAAGAAGGGGAAGTAGAGAGGGAAGGGGAAGTCTAGGGGAAGTCTAGGGGAAGAAGGTGAAGTATAGAGGGAAGGGAAGTCTAGGGGAAGTCTAGGGGAAGAAGGGGAAGTCTAGGGGAAGTCTAGGGGAAGCAGGGGAAGTATAGAGGGAAGGGGAAGTCTAGGGGAAGAAGGGGAAGTATAGAGGGAAGGGGAAATCTAGGGGAAGTCTAGGGGAAGAAAAGGAAGTATAGAGGAAAGGGGAAGTCCAGGGGAAGTCTAGGGGAAGAAGGGGCAGTATAGAGGGAAGGGGAAGTCTAGGAGAAGTCTAGGGGAAGAAGGGGAAGTCTAGGGGAAGAAGGGGAAGTATAGAGGGAAGGGGAAGTCTAGGGGAAGTAGGGGAAGTATAGAGGGAAGGGGAAATCTAGGGGAAGTCTAGGGGAAGAAAAGGAAGTATAGAGGAAAGGGGAAGTCCAGGGGAAGTCTAGGGGAAGAAGGGGCAGTATAGAGGGAAGGGGAAGTCTAGGAGAAGTCTAGGGGAAGAAGGGGAAGTATAGAGGGAAGGGGAAGTCTAAGGGAAGAAGGGGAAGTCTAGGGGAAGAAGGGGAAGTCTAGGGGAAGAAGGGGAAGTATAGAGGGAAGGGGAAGTCTAGGGGAAATCTAGGGGAAGAAGGGGAAGTCTAGGGGAAGAAGTGGAAGTCTAGGCAAAGTCTAGGGGAAGAAGGGGAAGTATAGAGGGAAGGGGAAGTCTAGGGGAAGAAGGGGAAGTCTAGGAGAAGAAGGGGAAGTCTAGGGGAAGAAGGGGAAGTATAGAGGGAAGGGGAAGTCTAGGGGAAGAAGGGGAAGTATAGAGGGAAGGGGAAGTCTAGGGGAAGTCTAGGGGAAGAAGAGGAAGTCTATGGGAAGAAGGGGAAGTCTAGGGGAAGAAGGGGAAGTATAGAGGGAAGGGTTAGTCTAGGGGAAGAAGGGGAAGTATAGAGGGAAGGGGAAGTCTAGGGGAAGTCTAGGGGAAGAAGGGGAAGTCTAGGGGAAGTCTAGGGGAAGCAGGGGAAGTATAGAGGGAAGGGGAAGTCTAATGGAAGAAGGGGAAGTATAGAGGGAAGGGGAAGTCTAGGGAAAGAAGGGGAAGTCTAGGGGAAGAAGGGGAAGTCTAGGGGAAGAAGGGGAAGTAGAGAGGGAAGGGGAAATCTAGGGGAAATCTAGGGGAAGAAGGGGAAGTATAGAGGGAAGGGAAGTCTAGGGGAAGTCTAGGGGAAGCAGGGGAAGTATAGAGGGAAGGGGAAGTATAGGGGAAGAAGGGGAAGTCTAAGGGAAGAAGG
This sequence comes from Anniella stebbinsi, assembly GCA_029215795.1. Lineage (NCBI taxonomy): Eukaryota > Metazoa > Chordata > Lepidosauria > Squamata > Anniellidae > Anniella > Anniella stebbinsi. The sequence goes on from JARDYH010000021.1 coordinate 88,103, forward strand.
GGAAGTCTAGGGGAAGAAGGGGAAGTCTAAGGGAAGAAGGGGAAGTCTAGGGGAAGAAGGGGAAGTATAGAGGGAAGGGGAAGTCTAGGGGAAGAAGAGGAAGTCTAGGGGAAGAAGGGGAAGTCTAGGGGAAGAAGGGGAAGTATAGGGGGAAGGGGAAGTCTAGGGGAAGAAGGGGAAGTATACAGGGAAGGGGAAGTCTAGGGGCAGTCTAGGGGAAGAAGGGGAAGACTAGGGGAAGTCTAGGGGAAGCAGGGGAAGTATAGAGGGAAGGGGAAGACTAATGGAAGAAGGGGAAGTATAGAGGGAAGGGGAAGTCTAAGGGAAGAAGGGGAAGTCTAGGGGAAGAAGGGGAAGTCTAGGGGAAGAAGGGGAAGTATAGAGGGAAGGGGAAGTCTAGGGGAAGAAGGGGAAGTCTAGGGGAAGAAGGGGAAGTATAGAGGGAAGGGTTAGTCTAGGGGAAGAAGGGGAAGTCTAGGGGAAGTCTAGGGGAAGAAGGGGAAGTCTAGGGGAAGTCTAGGGGAAGCAGGGGAAGTATAGAGGGAAGGGGAAGTCTAATGGAAGAAGGGGAAGTATAGAGGGAAGGGGAAGTCTAGGGGAAGAAGGGGAAGTCTAGGGGAAGAAGGGGAAGTAGAGAGGGAAGGGGAAGTCTAGGGGAAATCTAGGGGAAGAAGGGGAAGTATAGAGGGAAGGGAAGTCTAGGGGAAGTCTAGGGGAAGAAGGGGACGTCTAGGGGAAGTCTAGGGGAAGCAGGGGAAGTATAGAGGGAAGGGGAAGTATAGGGGAAGAAGGGGAAGTCTAAGGGAAGAAGGGGAAGTCTAGGGGAAGAAGGGGAAGTCTAAGGGAAGAAGGGGAAGTCTAGGGGAAGAAGGGGAAGTATAGAGGGAAGGGGAAGTCTAGGGGAAGAAGAGGAAGTCTAGGAGAAGAAGGGGAAGTCTAGGGGAAGAAGGGGAAGTATAGGGGGAAGGGGAAGTCTAGGGGAAGAAGGGGAAGTATAGAGGGAAGGGGAAGTCTAGGGGAAGTCTAGGGGAAGAAGGGGAACACTAGGGGAAGTCTAGGGGAAGCAGGGGAAGTATAGAGGGAAGGGGAAGTCTAATGGAAGAAGGGGAAGTATAGAGGGAAGGGGAAGTCTAGGGGAAGAAGGGGAAGTCTAGGGGAAGAAGGGGAAGTCTAGGGGAAGAAGGGGAAGTAGAGAGGGAAGGGGAAGTCTAGAGGAAGTCTAGGGGAAGAAGGGGAAGTATAGAGGGAAGGGAAGTCTAGGGGAAGTCTAGGGGAAGAAGGGGAAGTCTAGGGGAAGTCTAGGGGAAGCAGGGGAAGTATAGAGGGAAGGGGAAGTCTAGGGGAAGAAGGGGAAGTCTAAGGGAAGAAGGGGAAGTCTAGGGGAAGAAGGGGAAGTATAGAGGGAAGGGGAAGTCTAAGGGAAGAAGAGGAAGTCTAGGGGAAGAAGGGGAAGTCCAGGGGAAGAAGGGGAAGTATAGAGGGAAGGGGAAGTCTAGGGGAAGTAGGGGAAGTATAGAGGGAAGGGGAAGTCTAGGGGAAATCTAGGGGAAGAAGGGGAAGTCTAGGGGAAGTCTAGGGGAAGAAGGGGAAGTATAGTGGGAAGGGGAAGTCTAATGGAAGAAGGGGAAGTATAGAGGGAAGGGGAAGTCTAGGGGAAGAAGGGGAAGTCTAGGGGAAGAAGGGGAAGTCTAGGGGAAGAAGGGGAAGTAGAGAGGGAAGGGGAAGTAGAGAGGGAAGGGGAAGTCTCGGGGAAGAAGGGGAAGTATAGAGGGAAGGGAAGTCTAGGGGAAGTCTAGGGGAAGAAGGGGAAGTATAGAGGGAAGGGGAAGTCTAGGGGAAGAAGGGGAAGTCTAGGGGAAGAAGGGGAAGTCTAGGGGAAGAAGGGGAAATATAGAGGGAAGAGAAAGTCTAGGGGAAGAAGGGGAAGTATAGAGGGAAGGGGAAGTCTAGGGGAAGTCTAGGAGAAGAAGGGGAAGTCTAGGGGAAGTCTAGGGGAAGAAGTGGAAGTCTAGGGGAAGAAGGGGAAGTCTAGGGGAAGAAGAGGAAGTCTAGGGGAAGAAGGGGAAGTATAGAGGGAAGGGGAAGTCTAGGGGAAGTCTAGGGGAAGAAGGGGAACACTAGGGGAAGTCTAGGGGAAGCAGGGGAAGTATAGAGGGAAGGGGAAGTCTAATGGAAGAAGGGGAAGTATAGAGGGAAGGGGAAGTCTAGGGGAAGTCTAGGGGAAGAAGGGGAAGTCTAGGGGAAGAAGTGGAAGTCTAGGGGAAGTCTAGGGGAAGAAGGGGAAGTATAGAGGGAAGGGGAAGTCTAGGGGAAGAAGGGGAAGTCTAGGAGAAGAAGGGTAAATCTAGGGGAAGAAGGGGAAGTATAGAGGGAAGGGAAAGTGTAGGGGAAGTCTAGGGAAAGTAGGGGAAGTATAGCGGAAGTCTCGGGGAAGAAGGGAAGTCTAGGGGAAGAAGGGGAAGTCTAGGGGAAGAAAGCTTAGTCTAGGGGAAGAAGGGGAAGTCTAGGGGAAGAAGGGGAAGTCTAGGGGAAGAAGGGGAAGTATAGAGGGAAGGGGAAATCTAGGGGAAGTCTAGGGGAAGAAAAGGAAGTATAGAGGAAAGGGGAAGTCCAGGGGAAGTCTAGGGGAAGAAGGGGCAGTATAGAGGGAAGGGGAAGTCTAGGAGAAGTCTAGGGGAAGAAGGGGAAGTCTAGGGGAAGAAGGGGAAGTATAGAGGGAAGGGGAAGTCTAGGGGAAGTAGGGGAAGTATAGAGGGAAGGGGAAATCTAGGGGAAGTCTAGGGGAAGAAAAGGAAGTATAGAGGAAAGGGGAAGTCCAGGGGAAGTCTAGGGGAAGAAGGGGCAGTATAGAGGGAAGGGGAAGTCTAGGAGAAGTCTAGGGGAAGAAGGGGAAGTATAGAGGGAAGGGGAAGTCTAAGGGAAGAAGGGGAAGTCTAGGGGAAGAAGGGGAAGTCTAGGGGAAGAAGGGGAAGTATAGAGGGAAGGGGAAGTCTAGGGGAAATCTAGGGGAAGAAGGGGAAGTCTAGGGGAAGAAGTGGAAGTCTAGGCAAAGTCTAGGGGAAGAAGGGGAAGTATAGAGGGAAGGGGAAGTCTAGGGGAAGAAGGGGAAGTCTAGGAGAAGAAGGGGAAGTCTAGGGGAAGAAGGGGAAGTATAGAGGGAAGGGGAAGTCTAGGGGAAGAAGGGGAAGTATAGAGGGAAGGGGAAGTCTAGGGGAAGTCTAGGGGAAGAAGAGGAAGTCTATGGGAAGAAGGGGAAGTCTAGGGGAAGAAGGGGAAGTATAGAGGGAAGGGTTAGTCTAGGGGAAGAAGGGGAAGTATATAGGGAAGGGGAAGTCTAGGGGAAGTCTAGGGGAAGAAGGGGAAGTCTAGGGGAAGTCTAGGGGAAGCAGGGGAAGTATAGAGGGAAGGGGAAGTCTAATGGAAGAAGGGGAAGTATAGAGGGAAGGGGAAGTCTAGGGAAAGAAGGGGAAGTCTAGGGGAAGAAGGGGAAGTCTAGGGGAAGAAGGGGAAGTAGAGAGGGAAGGGGAAATCTAGGGGAAATCTAGGGGAAGAAGGGGAAGTATAGAGGGAAGGGAAGTCTAGGGGAAGTCTAGGGGAAGAAGGGGACGTCTAGGGGAAGTCTAGGGGAAGCAGGGGAAGTATAGAGGGAAGGGGAAGTATAGGGGAAGAAGGGGAAGTCTAAGGGAAGAAGGGGAAGTCTAGGGGAAGAAGGGGAAGTCTAAGGGAAGAAGGGGAAGTCTAGGGGAAGAAGGGGAAGTATAGAGGGAAGGGGAAGTCTAGGGGAAGAAGAGGAAGTCTAGGGGAAGAAGGGGAAGTCTAGGGGAAGAAGGGGAAGTATAGGGGGAAGGGGAAGTCTAGGGGAAGAAGGGGAAGTATACAGGGAAGGGGAAGTCTAGGGGCAGTCTAGGGGAAGAAGGGGAAGACTAGGGGAAGTCTAGGGGAAGCAGGGGAAGTATAGAGGGAAGGGGAAGACTAATGGAAGAAGGGGAAGTATAGAGGGAAGGGGAAGTCTAAGGGAAGAAGGGGAAGTCTAGGGGAAGAAGGGGAAGTCTAGGGGAAGAAGGGGAAGTATAGAGGGAAGGGGAAGTCTAGGGGAAGAAGGGGAAGTCTAGGGGAAGAAGGGGAAGTATAGAGGGAAGGGTTAGTCTAGGGGAAGAAGGGGAAGTCTAGGGGAAGTCTAGGGGAAGAAGGGGAAGTCTAGGGGAAGTCTAGGGGAAGCAGGGGAAGTATAGAGGGAAGGGGAAGTCTAATGGAAGAAGGGGAAGTATAGAGGGAAGGGGAAGTCTAGGGGAAGAAGGGGAAGTCTAGGGGAAGAAGGGGAAGTAGAGAGGGAAGGGGAAGTCTAGGGGAAATCTAGGGGAAGAAGGGGAAGTATAGAGGGAAGGGAAGTCTAGGGGAAGTCTAGGGGAAGAAGGGGACGTCTAGGGGAAGTCTAGGGGAAGCAGGGGAAGTATAGAGGGAAGGGGAAGTATAGGGGAAGAAGGGGAAGTCTAAGGGAAGAAGGGGAAGTCTAGGGGAAGAAGGGGAAGTCTAAGGGAAGAAGGGGAAGTCTAGGGGAAGAAGGGGAAGTATAGAGGGAAGGGGAAGTCTAGGGGAAGAAGAGGAAGTCTAGGAGAAGAAGGGGAAGTCTAGGGGAAGAAGGGGAAGTATAGGGGGAAGGGGAAGTCTAGGGGAAGAAGGGGAAGTATAGAGGGAAGGGGAAGTCTAGGGGAAGTCTAGGGGAAGAAGGGGAACACTAGGGGAAGTCTAGGGGAAGCAGGGGAAGTATAGAGGGAAGGGGAAGTCTAATGGAAGAAGGGGAAGTATAGAGGGAAGGGGAAGTCTAGGGGAAGAAGGGGAAGTCTAGGGGAAGAAGGGGAAGTCTAGGGGAAGAAGGGGAAGTAGAGAGGGAAGGGGAAGTCTAGAGGAAGTCTAGGGGAAGAAGGGGAAGTATAGAGGGAAGGGAAGTCTAGGGGAAGTCTAGGGGAAGAAGGGGAAGTCTAGGGGAAGTCTAGGGGAAGCAGGGGAAGTATAGAGGGAAGGGGAAGTCTAGGGGAAGAAGGGGAAGTCTAAGGGAAGAAGGGGAAGTCTAGGGGAAGAAGGGGAAGTATAGAGGGAAGGGGAAGTCTAAGGGAAGAAGAGGAAGTCTAGGGGAAGAAGGGGAAGTCTAGGGGAAGAAGGGGAAGTATAGAGGGAAGGGGAAGTCTAGGGGAAGTAGGGGAAGTATAGAGGGAAGGGGAAGTCTAGGGGAAATCTAGGGGAAGAAGGGGAAGTCTAGGGGAAGTCTAGGGGAAGAAGGGGAAGTATAGAGGGAAGGGGAAGTCTAATGGAAGAAGGGGAAGTATAGAGGGAAGGGGAAGTCTAGGGGAAGAAGGGGAAGTCTAGGGGAAGAAGGGGAAGTCTAGGGGAAGAAGGGGAAGTAGAGAGGGAAGGGGAAGTAGAGAGGGAAGGGGAAGTCTCGGGGAAGAAGGGGAAGTATAGAGGGAAGGGAAGTCTAGGGGAAGTCTAGGGGAAGAAGGGGAAGTATAGAGGGAAGGGGAAGTCTAGGGGAAGAAGGGGAAGTCTAGGGGAAGAAGGGGAAGTCTAGGGGAAGAAGGGGAAGTATAGAGGGAAGAGAAAGTCTAGGGGAAGAAGGGGAAGTATAGAGGGAAGGGGAAGTCTAGGGGAAGTCTAGGAGAAGAAGGGGAAGTCTAGGGGAAGTCTAGGGGAAGAAGTGGAAGTCTAGGGGAAGAAGGGGAAGTCTAGGGGAAGAAGAGGAAGTCTAGGGGAAGAAGGGGAAGTATAGAGGGAAGGGGAAGTCTAGGGGAAGTCTAGGGGAAGAAGGGGAACACTAGGGGAAGTCTAGGGGAAGCAGGGGAAGTATAGAGGGAAGGGGAAGTCTAATGGAAGAAGGGGAAGTATAGAGGGAAGGGGAAGTCTAGGGGAAGAAGGGGAAGTCTAGGGAAAGAAGGGGAAGTAGAGAGGGAAGGGGAAGTCTAGGGGAAGTCTAGGGGAAGAAGGGGAAGTATAGAGTAAAGGGAAGTCTAGGGGAAGTCTAGGGGAAGAAGGGGAAGTATAGACGGAAGGGGAAGTCTAGGGGAAGAAGGGGAAGTATAGAGGGAAGAGAAAGTCTAGGGGAAGAAGGGGAAGTATAGAGGGAATGGGAAGTCTAGGGGAAGTCTAGGGGAAGAAGAGGAAGTCTAGGGGAAGAAGGGGAAGTCTAGGGGAAGAAGGGGAAGTATAGAGGGAAGGGGAAGTCTAGGGGAAGTCTAGGGGAAGAAGGGGAAGTCTAGGGGAAGAAGTGGAAGTCTAGGGGAAGTCTAGGGGAAGAAGGGGAAGTATAGAGGGAAGGGGAAGTCTAGGGGAAGAAGGGGAAGTCTAGGAGAAGAAGGGTAAATCTAGGGGAAGAAGGGGAAGTATAGAGGGAAGGGAAAGTGTAGGGGAAGTCTAGGGAAAGTAGGGGAAGTATAGCGGAAGTCTCGGGGAAGAAGGGAAGTCTAGGAGAAGAAGGGGAAGTCTAGGGGAAGAAAGCTTAGTCTAGGGGAAGAAGGGGAAGTCTAGGGGAAGAAGGGGAAGTCTAGGGGAAGAAGGGGAAGTATAGAGGGAAGGGGAAGTCCAGGGGTAGACTAGGGGAAGAAGGGGAAGTATAGACGGAAGGGGAAGTCTAGGGGAAGTCTAGGGGAAGAAGGGGAAGTACAGAGGGAAGGGGAAGTCTAGGGGAAGAAGGGGAAGTATAGAGGGAAGGGGAAGTCTAGGGGAAGTCTAGGGGAAGAAGAGGAAGTCTAGGGGAAGAAGGGGAAGTCTAGGGGAAGAACGGGAAGTATAGAGGGAAGGGGAAGTCTAGGGGAAGAAGGGGAAGTATAGAGGGAAGGGGAAGTCTAGGGGAAGAAGGGGAAGTCTAGGGGAAGTCTAGGGGAAGCAGGGGAAGTATAGAGGGAAGGGGAAGTCTAATGGAAGAAGGGGAAGTATAGAGGGAAGGGGAAGTCTAGGGGAAGAAGGGGAAGTCTAGGGGAAGAAGGGGAAGTCTAGGGGAAGAAGGGGAAGTAGAGAGGGAAGGGAAAGTCTAGGGGAAGTCTAGGGGAAGAAGGGGAAGTATAGAGGGAAGGGAAGTCTAGGGGAAGTCTAGGGGAAGAAGGGGACGTCTAGGGGAATTCTAGGGGAAGCAGGGGAAGTACAGAGGGAAGGGGAAGTATAGGGGAAGAAGGGGAAGTCTAAGGGAAGAAGGGGAAGTCTAGGGGAAGAAGGGGAAGTCTAAGGGAAGAAGGGGAAGTCTAGGGGAAGAAGGGGAAGTATAGAGGGAAGGGGAAGTCTAGGGGAAGAAGAGGAAGTCTAGGGGAAGAAGGGGAAGTCTAGGGGAAGAAGGGGAAGTATAGAGGGAAGGGGAAGTCTAGGGGAAGAAGGGGAAGTATAGAGGGAAGGGGAAGTCTAGGAGAAGTCTAGGGGAAGAAGGGGAAGACTAGGGGAAGTCTAGGGGAAGCAGGGGAAGTATAGAGGGAAGGGGAAGTCTAATGGAAGAAGGGGAAGTATAGAGGGAAGGGAAAGTCTAGGGGAAGAAGGGGAAGTCTAGGGGAAGAAGGGGAAGTCTAAGGGAAGAAGGGGAAGTCTAGGGGAAGAAGGGGAAGTCTAAGGGAAGAAGGGGAAGTCTAGGGGAAGAAGGGGAAGTATAGAGGGAAGGGGAAGTCTAGGGGAAGAAGGGGAAGTATAGAGGGAAGGGAAGTCTAGGGGAAGTCTAGGGGAAGAAGGGGAAGTATAGAGGGAAGGAGAAGTCTAGGGGAAGAAGGGGAAGTCTAGGGGAAGAAGGGGAAGTCTAGGGGAAGAAGGGGAAGTATAGAGGGAAGAGAAAGTCTAGGGGAAGAAGGGGAAGTATAGAGGGAAGGGGAAGTCCAGGGGAAGTCTAAGGGAAGAAGGGGAAGTCTAGGGGAAGAAGGGGAAGAAGGGAAGGTATAGAGGGAAGGGGAAGTCTACGGAAAGTCTAGGGGAAGAAGTGGAAGTCTAGGGGAAGAAGGGGAAGTCTAGGGGAAGAAGAGGAAGTATAGAGGGAAGGGGAAGTCTAGGGGAAAAAGGGGAAGTCTAGGGGAAGAAAGGGAAGTCTAGGGGAAGTCTAGGGGAAGAAGGGGAAGTATAGAGGGAAGGGGAAGTCTAGGGAAGTCTAGGGGAGAAGGGGAAGTATAGAGGAAAGGGGAAGTCTAGGGGAAGAAGGGGAAGTATAGAGGGAAGGGGAAGTCTAGGGGAAGTCTAGGGGAAGAAGGGGAAGTATAGAGGGAAGGGGAAGTCTAGAGGAAGTCTAGGGGAAGAAGGGGAAGTATAGAGGGAAGGGGACGTCTAGTGGAAGTCTAGGGGAAGAAGGGGAAGTATAGAGGAAAGGGGAAGTCTAGGGGAAGTCTAGGGGAAGAAGGGGAAGTCTAGGGGAAGAAGGGGAAGTCTAGGGGAAGAGGAGGAAGTATAGAGGGAAGGGGAAGTCTAGGGGAAAAAGGGGAAGTCTAGGGGAAGAAGGGGAAGTCTAGGGGAAGTCTAGGGGAAGAAGGGGAAGTATAGAGGGAAGGGGAAGTCTAGGGGAAGAAGGGGAAGTATAGAGGGAAGGGGAAGTCTAGGGGAAGTCTAAGGGAGAAGGGGAAGTATAGAGGGAAGGGGAAGTCTAGGGGAAGAAGGGGAAGTATAGAGGGAAGGGGAAGTCTAGGGGAAGTCTAGGGGAAGAAGGGGAAGTATAGAGGGAAGGGGAAGTATAGGGGAAGAAGGGGAAGTCTAGGGGAAGAAGGGGAAGTATAGAGGGAAGGGGAAGTCTAGGGGAAGAAGGGGAAGTATAGAGGGAAGGGGAAGTCTAGGGGAAGTCTTGGGGAAGAAGGGGAAGTCTAGGGGAAGTCTAGGGGAAGCAGGGGAAGTATAGAGGGAAGGGGAAGTCTAATGGAAGAAGGGGAAGTATAGAGGGAAGGGGAAGTCTAGGGGAAGAAGGGGAAGTCTAGGGGAAGAAGGGGAAGTCTAGGGGAAGAAGGGGAAGTAGAGAGGGAAGGGGAAGTCTAGGGGAAGTCTAGGGGAAGAAGGGGAAGTATAGAGGGAAGGGAAGTCTAGGGGAAGTCTAGGGGAAGAAGGGGACGTCTAGGGGAAGTCTAGGGGAAGCAGGGGAAGTATAGAGGGAAGGGGAAGTATAGGGGAAGAAGGGGAAGTCTAAGGGAAGAAGGGGAAGTCTAGGGGAAGAAGGGGAAGTCTAAGGGAAGAAGGGGAAGTCTAGGGGAAGAAGGGGAAGTATAGAGGGAAGGGGAAGTCTAGGGGAAGAAGAGGAAGTCTAGGGGAAGAAGGGGAAGTCTAGGGGAAGAAGGGGAAGTATAGAGGGAAGGGGAAGTCTAGGGGAAGAAGGGGAAGTATAGAGGGAAGGGGAAGTCTAGGAGAAGTCTAGGGGAAGAAGGGGAAGACTAGGGGAAGTCTAGGGGAAGCAGGGGAAGTATAGAGGGAAGGGGAAGTCTAATGGAAGAAGGGGAAGTATAGAGGGAAGGGAAAGTCTAGGGGAAGAAGGGGAAATCTAGGGGAAGAAGTGGAAGTCTAGGGGAAGAAGGGGAAGTAGAGAGGGAAGGGGAAGTCTAGGGGAAGTCTAGGGGAAGCAGGGGAAGTATAGAGGGAAGGGGAAGTCTAATGGAAGAAGGGGAAGTATAGAGGGAAGGGGAAGTCTAGGAGAAGTCTAGGGGAAGAAGGGGAAGACTAGGGGAAGTCTAGGGGAAGCAGGGGAAGTATAGAGGGAAGGGGAAGTCTAATGGAAGAAGGGGAAGTATAGAGGGAAGAGGAAGTCTAGGGGAAGAAGGGGAAGTCTAGGGGAAGAAGGGGAAGTCTAGGGGAAGAAGGGGAAGTAGAGAGGGAAGGGGAAGTCTAGAGGAAGTCTAGGGGAAGAAGGGGAAGTATAGAGGGAAGGGAAGTCTAGGGGAAGTCTAGGGGAAGAAGGGGAAGTCCAGGGGAAGCAGGGGAAGTATAGAGGAAAGGGGAAGTCCAGGGGAAGTCTAGGGGAAGAAGGGGCAGTATAGAGGGAAGGGGAAGTCTAGGAGAAGTCTAGGGGAAGAAGGGGCAGTATAGAGGGAAGGGGAAGTCTAGGGGAAGTCTAGGGGAAGTCTAGGGGAAGAAGGGGAAGTATAGAGGGAAGGGGAAGTCTAGGGGAAGTCTAGGGGAAGAAGGGGAAGTATAGAGGGAAGGGGAAGTCTAGGGGAAGAAGGGGAAGTCTAGGGGAAGAAGGGGAAGTCTAGGGGAAGAAGGGGAAGTATAGAGGGAAGGGGAAGTCTAGGGGAAGAAGGGGAAGTCTAGGGGAAGAAGGGGAAGTCTAGGGGAAGAAGGGGAAGTATAGAGGGAAGGGGAAGTCTAGGGGAAGAAGGGGAAGTCTAGGAGAAGAAGGGGAAGTCTAGGGGAAGAAGGGGAAGTATAGAGGGAAGGGGAAGTCTAGGGGAAGAAGGGGAAGTATAGAGGGAAGGGGAAGTCTAGGGGAAGTCTAGGGGAAGAAGGGGAAGTATAGAGTGAAGGGGAAATCTAGGGGAAGTCTAGGGGAAGAAGGGGAAGTATAGAGGAAAGGGGAAGTCCAGGGGAAGAAGGGGAAGTCTAGGGGAAGAAGTGGAAGTCTAGGCGAAGTCTAGGGGAAGAAGGGGAAGTATAGAGGGAAGGGGAAGTCTAGGGGAAGAAGGGGAAGTCTAGGAGAAGAAGGGGAAGTCTAGGGGAAGAAGGGGAAGTATAGAGGGAAGGGGAAGTCTAGGGGAAGTCTAGGGGAAGAAGAGGAAGTCTAGGGGAAGAAGGGGAAGTCTAGGGGAAGAAGGGGAAGTATAGAGGGAAGGGGAAGTCTAGGGGAAGTCTAGGGGAAGAAGGGGAAGTATAGAGGGAAGGGGAAATCTAGGGGAAGTCTAGGGGAAGAAGGGGAAGTATAGAGGAAAGGGGAAGTCCAGGGGAAGTCTAGGGGAAGAAGGGGCAGTATAGAGGGAAGGGGAAGTCTAGGAGAAGTCTAGGGGAAGAAGGGGAAGTATAGAGGGAAGGGGAAGTCTAAGGGAAGAAGGGGAAGTCTAGGGGAAGAAGGGGAAGTCTAGGGGAAGAAGGGGAAGTATAGAGGGAAGGGGAAGTCTAGGGGAAATCTAGGGGAAGAAGGGGAAGTATAGAGGGAAGGGGAAGTCTAGGGGAAGAAGGGGAAGTCTAGGAGAAGAAGGGGAAGTCTAGGGGAAGAAGGGGAAGTATAGAGGGAAGGGGAAGTCTAGGGGAAGAAGGGGAAGTATAGAGGGAAGGGGAAGTCTAGGGGAAGTCTAGGGGAAGAAGAGGAAGTCTATGGGAAGAAGGGGAAGTCTAGGGGAAGAAGGGGAAGTATAGAGGGAAGGGTTAGTCTAGGGGAAGAAGGGGAAGTATAGAGGGAAGGGGAAGTCTAGGGGAAGTCTAGGGGAAGAAGGGGAAGTCTAGGGGAAGTCTAGGGGAAGCAGGGGAAGTATAGAGGGAAGGGGAAGTCTAATGGAAGAAGGGGAAGTATAGAGGGAAGGGGAAGTCTAGGGAAAGAAGGGGAAGTCTAGGGGAAGAAGGGGAAGTCTAGGGGAAGAAGGGGAAGTAGAGAGGGAAGGGGAAATCTAGGGGAAATCTAGGGGAAGAAGGGGAAGTATAGAGGGAAGGGAAGTCTAGGGGAAGTCTAGGGGAAGAAGGGGACGTCTAGGGGAAGTCTAGGGGAAGCAGGGGAAGTATAGAGGGAAGGGGAAGTATAGGGGAAGAAGGGGAAGTCTAAGGGAAGAAGGGGAAGTCTAGGGGAAGAAGGGGAAGTCTAAGGGAAGAAGGGGAAGTCTAGGGGAAGAAGGGGAAGTATAGAGGGAAGGGGAAGTCTAGGGGAAGAAGAGGAAGTCTAGGGGAAGAAGGGGAAGTCTAGGGGAAGAAGGGGAAGTATAGGGGGAAGGGGAAGTCTAGGGGAAGAAGGGGAAGTATACAGGGAAGGGGAAGTCTAGGGGCAGTCTAGGGGAAGAAGGGGAAGACTAGGGGAAGTCTAGGGGAAGCAGGGGAAGTATAGAGGGAAGGGGAAGACTAATGGAAGAAGGGGAAGTATAGAGGGAAGGGGAAGTCTAAGGGAAGAAGGGGAAGTCTAGGGGAAGAAGGGGAAGTCTAGGGGAAGAAGGGGAAGTATAGAGGGAAGGGGAAGTCTAGGGGAAGAAGGGGAAGTCTAGGGGAAGAAGGGGAAGTATAGAGGGAAGGGTTAGTCTAGGGGAAGAAGGGGAAGTATAGGGGAAGTCTAGGGGAAGAAGGGGAAGTCTAGGGGAAGTCTAGGGGAAGCAGGGGAAGTATAGAGGGAAGGGGAAGTCTAATGGAAGAAGGGGAAGTATAGAGGGAAGGGGAAGTCTAGGGGAAGAAGGGGAAGTCTAGGGGAAGAAGGGGAAGTAGAGAGGGAAGGGGAAGTCTAGGGGAAATCTAGGGGAAGAAGGGGAAGTATAGAGGGAAGGGGAAGTCTAGGGGAAGAAGAGGAAGTCTAGGAGAAGAAGGGGAAGTCTAGGGGAAGAAGGGGAAGTATAGGGGGAAGGGGAAGTCTAGGGGAAGAAGGGGAAGTATAGAGGGAAGGGGAAGTCTAGGGGAAGTCTAGGGGAAGAAGGGGAACACTAGGGGAAGTCTAGGGGAAGCAGGGGAAGTATAGAGGGAAGGGGAAGTCTAATGGAAGAAGGGGAAGTATAGAGGGAAGGGGAAGTCTAGGGGAAGAAGGGGAAGTCTAGGGGAAGAAGGGGAAGTCTAGGGGAAGAAGGGGAAGTAGAGAGGGAAGGGGAAGTCTAGAGGAAGTCTAGGGGAAGAAGGGGAAGTATAGAGGGAAGGGAAGTCTAGGGGAAGTCTAGGGGAAGAAGGGGAAGTCTAGGGGAAGTCTAGGGGAAGCAGGGGAAGTATAGAGGGAAGGGGAAGTCTAGGGGAAGAAGGGGAAGTCTAAGGGAAGAAGGGGAAGTCTAGGGGAAGAAGGGGAAGTATAGAGGGAAGGGGAAGTCTAAGGGAAGAAGAGGAAGTCTAGGGGAAGAAGGGGAAGTCTAGGGGAAGAAGGGGAAGTATAGAGGGAAGGGGAAGTCTAGGGGAAGTAGGGGAAGTATAGAGGGAAGGGGAAGTCTAGGGGAAATCTAGGGGAAGAAGGGGAAGTCTAGGGGAAGTCTAGGGGAAGAAGGGGAAGTATAGAGGGAAGGGGAAGTCTAATGGAAGAAGGGGAAGTATAGAGGGAAGGGGAAGTCTAGGGGAAGAAGGGGAAGTCTAGGGGAAGAAGGGGAAGTCTAGGGGAAGAAGGGGAAGTAGAGAGGGAAGGGGAAGTAGAGAGGGAAGGGGAAGTCTCGGGGAAGAAGGGGAAGTATAGAGGGAAGGGAAGTCTAGGGGAAGTCTAGGGGAAGAAGGGGAAGTATAGAGGGAAGGGGAAGTCTAGGGGAAGAAGGGGAAGTCTAGGGGAAGAAGGGGAAGTCTAGGGGAAGAAGGGGAAGTATAGAGGGAAGAGAAAGTCTAGGGGAAGAAGGGGAAGTATAGAGGGAAGGGGAAGTCTAGGGGAAGTCTAGGAGAAGAATGGGAAGTCTAGGGGAAGTCTAGGGGAAGAAGTGGAAGTCTAGGGGAAGAAGGGGAAGTCTAGGGGAAGAAGAGGAAGTCTAGGGGAAGAAGGGGAAGTATAGAGGGAAGGGGAAGTCTAGGGGAAGTCTAGGGGAAGAAGGGGAACACTAGGGGAAGTCTAGGGGAAGCAGGGGAAGTATAGAGGGAAGGGGAAGTCTAATGGAAGAAGGGGAAGTATAGAGGGAAGGGGAAGTCTAGGGGAAGAAGGGGAAGTAGAGAGGGAAGGGGAAGTCTAGGGGAAGTCTAGGGGAAGAAGGGGAAGTATAGAGTAAAGGGAAGTCTAGGGGAAGTCTAGGGGAAGAAGGGGAAGTGTAGACGGAAGGGGAAGTCTAGGGGAAGAAGGGGAAGTATAGAGGGAAGAGAAAGTCTAGGGGAAGAAGGGGAAGTATAGAGGGAATGGGAAGTCTAGGGGAAGTCTAGGGGAAGAAGGGGAAGTCTAGGGGAAGAAGGGGAAGTCTAGGGGAAGAAGGGGAAGTAGAGAGGGAAGGGGAAGTCTAGGGGAAGTCTAGGGGGAGAAGGGAAAGTCTAGGGGAAGAAGTGGAAGTCTAGGGGAAGTCTAGGGGAAGAAGGGGAAGTATAGAGGGAAGGGGAAGTGTAGGGGAAGTCTAGGGAAAGTAGGGGAAGTATAGCGGAAGTCTCGGGGAAGAAGGGAAGTCTAGGGGAAGAAGGGGAAGTCTAGGGGAAGAAAGCTTAGTCTAGGGGAAGAAGGTGAAGTCTAGGGGAAGAAGGGGAAGTCTAGGGGAAGAAGGGGAAGTATAGAGGGAAGGGGAAGTCCAGGGGTAGACTAGGGGAAGAAGGGGAAGTATAGACGGAAGGGGAAGTCTAGGGGAAGTCTCGGGGAAGAAGGGGAAGTACAGAGGGATGGGGAAGTCTAGGGGAAGAAGGGGAAGTATAGAGGGAAGGGGAAGTCTAGGGGAAGTCTAGGGGAAGAAGAGGAAGTCTAGGGGAAGAAGGGGAAGTCTAGGGGAAGAACGGGAAGTATAGAGGGAAGGGGAAGTCTAGGGGAAGAAGGGGAAGTATAGAGGGAAGGGGAAGTCTAGGGGAAGAAGGGGAAGTCTAGGGGAAGTCTAGGGGAAGCAGGGGAAGTATAGAGGGAAGGGGAAGTCTAATGGAAGAAGGGGAAGTATAGAGGGAAGGGGAAGTCTAGGGGAAGAAGGGGAAGTCTAGGGGAAGAAGGGGAAGTCTAGGGGAAGAAGGGGAAGTAGAGAGGGAAGGGAAAGTCTAGGGGAAGTCTAGGGGAAGAAGGGGAAGTATAGAGGGAAGGGAAGTCTAGGGGAAGTCTAGGGGAAGAAGGGGACGTCTAGGGGAATTCTAGGGGAAGCAGGGGAAGTATAGAGGGAAGGGGAAGTATAGGGGAAGAAGGGGAAGTCTAAGGGAAGAAGGGGAATTCTAGGGGAAGAAGGGGAAGTCTAAGGGAAGAAGGGGAAGTCTAGGGGAAGAAGGGGAAGTATAGAGGGAAGGGGAAGTCTAGGGGAAGAAGAGGAAGTCTAGGGGAGGAAGGGGAAGTCTAGGGGAAGAAGGGGAAGTATAGAGGGAAGGGGAAGTCTAGGGGAAGAAGGGGAAGTATAGAGGGAAGGGGAAGTCTAGGAGAAGTCTAGGGGAAGAAGGGGAAGACTAGGGGAAGTCTAGGGGAAGCAGGGGAAGTATAGAGGGAAGGGGAAGTCTAATGGAAGAAGGGGAAGTATAGAGGGAAGGGAAAGTCTAGGGGAAGAAGGGGAAGTCTAGGGGAAGAAGGGGAAGTCTAGGGGAAGAAGGGGAAGTAGAGAGGGAAGGGGAAGTCTAGGGGAAGTCTAGGGGAAGAAGGTGAAGTATAGAGGGAAGGGAAGTCTAGGGGAAGTCTAGGGGAAGAAGGGGAAGTCTAGGGGAATTCTAGGGGAAGCAGGGGAAGTATAGAGGGAAGGGGAAGTCTAGGGGAAGAAGAGGAAGTCTAGGGGAAGAAGGGGAAGTCTAGGGGAAGTCTAGGGGAAGCAGGGGAAGTATAGAGGGAAGGGGAAGTCTAATGGAAGAAGGGGAAGTATAGAGGGAAGGGGAAGTCTAGGGGAAGAAGGGGAAGTCTAGGGGAAGAAAGGGAAGTAGAGAGGGAAGGGGAAGTCTAGGGGGAGTCTAGGGGAAGAAGGGGAAGTATAGAGGGAAGGGAAGTCTAGGGGAAGTCTAGGGGAAGAAGGGGACGTCTAGGGGAAGTCTAGGGGAAGCAGGGGAAGTATAGAGGGAAGGGGAAGTATAGGGGAAGAAGGGGAAGTCTAAGGGAAGAAGGGGAAGTCTAGGGGAAGAAGGGGAAGTCTAAGGGAAGAAGGGGAAGTCTAGGGGAAGAAGGGGAAGTATAGAGGGAAGGGGAAGTCTAGGGGAAGAAGGGGAAGTATAGAGGGAAGGGAAGTCTAGGGGAAGTCTAGGGGAAGAAGGGGAAGTATAGAGGGAAGGAGAAGTCTAGGGGAAGAAGGGGAAGTCTAGGGGAAGAAGGGGAAGTCTAGGGGAAGAAGGGGAAGTATAGAGGGAAGAGAAAGTCTAGGGGAAGAAGGGGAAGTATAGAGGGAAGGGGAAGTCCAGGGGAAGTCTAAGGGAAGAAGGGGAAGTCTAGGGGAAGAAGGGGAAGAAGGGAAGGTATAGAGGGAAGGGGAAGTCTACGGAAAGTCTAGGGGAAGAAGTGGAAGTCTAGGGGAAGAAGGGGAAGTCTAGGGGAAGAAGAGGAAGTATAGAGGGAAGGGGAAGTCTAGGGGAAAAAGGGGAAGTCTAGGGGAAGAAAGGGAAGTCTAGGGGAAGTCTAGGGGAAGAAGGGGAAGTATAGAGGGAAGGGGAAGTCTAGGGAAGTCTAGGGGAGAAGGGGAAGTATAGAGGAAAGGGGAAGTCTAGGGGAAGAAGGGGAAGTATAGAGGGAAGGGGAAGTCTAGGGGAAGTCTAGGGGAAGAAGGGGAAGTATAGAGGGAAGGGGAAGTCTAGAGGAAGTCTAGGGGAAGAAGGGGAAGTATAGAGGGAAGGGGACGTCTAGTGGAAGTCTAGGGGAAGAAGGGGAAGTATAGAGGAAAGGGGAAGTCTAGGGGAAGTCTAGGGGAAGAAGGGGAAGTCTAGGGGAAGAAGGGGAAGTCTAGGGGAAGATGAGGAAGTATAGAGGGAAGGGGAAGTCTAGGGGAAGAAGAGGAAGTCTAGGGGAAGAAGGGGAATTCTAGGGGAAGCAGGGGAAGTATAGAGGGAAGGGGAAGTATAGGGGAAGAAGGGGAAGTCTAAGGGAAGAAGGGGAATTCTAGGGGAAGAAGGGGAAGTCTAAGGGAAGAAGGGGAAGTCTAGGGGAAGAAGGGGAAGTATAGAGGGAAGGGGAAGTCTAGGGGAAGAAGAGGAAGTCTAGGGGAAGAAGGGGAAGTCTAGGGGAAGCAGGGGAAGTATAGAGGGAAGGGGAAGTCTAATGGAAGAAGGGGAAGTATAGAGGGAAGGGGAAGTCTAGGGGAAGAAGGGGAAGTCTAGGGGAAGAAGGGGAAGTCTAGGGGAAGAAGGGGAAGTAGAGAGGGAAGGGAAAGTCTAGGGGAAGTCTAGGGGAAGAAGGGGAAGTATAGAGGGAAGGGAAGTCTAGGGGAAGTCTAGGGGAAGAAGGGGACGTCTAGGGGAATTCTAGGGGAAGCAGGGGAAGTATAGAGGGAAGGGGAAGTATAGGGGAAGAAGGGGAAGTCTAAGGGAAGAAGGGGAATTCTAGGGGAAGAAGGGGAAGTCTAAGGGAAGAAGGGGAAGTCTAGGGGAAGAAGGGGAAGTATAGAGGGAAGGGGAAGTCTAGGGGAAGAAGAGGAAGTCTAGGGGAAGAAGGGGAAGTCTAGGGGAAGAAGGGGAAGTATAGAGGGAAGGGGAAGTCTAGGGGAAGAAGGGGAAGTATAGAGGGAAGGGGAAGTCTCGGAGAAGTCTAGGGGAAGAAGGGGAAGACTAGGGGAAGTCTAGGGGAAGCATGGGAAGTATAGAGGGAAGGGGAAGTCTAATGGAAGAAGGGGAAGTATAGAGGGAAGGGAAAGTCTAGGGGAAGAAGGGGAAGTCTAGGGGAAGAAGGGGAAGTCTAGGGGAAGAAGGGGAAGTAGAGAGGGAAGGGGAAGTCTAGGGGAAGTCTAGGGGAAGAAGGTGAAGTATAGAGGGAAGGGAAGTCTAGGGGAAGTCTAGGGGAAGAAGGGGAAGTCTAGGGGAAGTCTAGGGGAAGCAGGGGAAGTATAGAGGGAAGGGGAAGTCTAGGGGAAGAAGGGGAAGTCTAAGGGAAGAAGGGGAAGTCTAGGGGAAGAAGGGGAAGTCTAGGGGAAGTCTAGGGGAAGCAGGGGAAGTATAGAGGGAAGGGGAAGTCTAGGGGAAGAAGAGGAAGTCTAGGGGAAGAAGGGGAAGTCTAGGGGAAGTCTAGGGGAAGCAGGGGAAGTATAGAGGGAAGGGGAAGTCTAATGGAAGAAGGGGAAGTATAGAGGGAAGGGGAAGTCTAGGGGAAGAAGGGGAAGTCTAGGGGAAGAAGGGGAAGTAGAGAGGGAAGGGGAAGTCTAGGGGGAGTCTAGGGGAAGAAGGGGAAGTATAGAGGGAAGGGAAGTCTAGGGGAAGTCTAGGGGAAGAAGGGGACGTCTAGGGGAAGTCTAGGGGAAGCAGGGGAAGTATAGAGGGAAGGGGAAGTATAGGGGAAGAAGGGGAAGTCTAAGGGAAGAAGGGGAAGTCTAGGGGAAGAAGGGGAAGTCTAAGGGAAGAAGGGGAAGTCTAGGGGAAGAAGGGGAAGTATAGAGGGAAGGGGAAGTCTAGGGGAAGAAGGGGAAGTATAGAGGGAAGGGAAGTCTAGGGGAAGTCTAGGGGAAGAAGGGGAAGTATAGAGGGAAGGAGAAGTCTAGGGGAAGAAGGGGAAGTCTAGGGGAAGAAGGGGAAGTCTAGGGGAAGAAGGGGAAGTATAGAGGGAAGAGAAAGTCTAGGGGAAGAAGGGGAAGTATAGAGGGAAGGGGAAGTCCAGGGGAAGTCTAAGGGAAGAAGGGGAAGTCTAGGGGAAGAAGGGGAAGAAGGGAAGGTATAGAGGGAAGGGGAAGTCTACGGAAAGTCTAGGGGAAGAAGTGGAAGTCTAGGGGAAGAAGGGGAAGTCTAGGGGAAGAAGAGGAAGTATAGAGGGAAGGGGAAGTCTAGGGGAAAAAGGGGAAGTCTAGGGGAAGAAAGGGAAGTCTAGGGGAAGTCTAGGGGAAGAATGGGAAGTATAGAGGGAAGGGGAAGTCTAGGGAAGTCTAGGGGAGAAGGGGAAGTATAGAGGAAAGGGGAAGTCTAGGGGAAGAAGGGGAAGTATAGAGGGAAGGGGAAGTCTAGAGGAAGTCTAGGGGAAGAAGGGGAAGTATAGAGGGAAGGGGACGTCTAGTGGAAGTCTAGGGGAAGAAGGGGAAGTATAGAGGAAAGGGGAAGTCTAGGGGAAGTCTAGGGGAAGAAGGGGAAGTCTAGGGGAAGAAGGGGAAGTCTAGGGGAAGAGGAGGAAGTATAGAGGGAAGGGGAAGTCTAGGGGAAAAAGGGGAAGTCTAGGGGAAGAAGGGGAAGTCTAGGGGAAGTCTAGGGGAAGAAGGGGAAGTATAGAGGGAAGGGGAAGTCTAGGGGAAGAAGGGGAAGTATAGAGGGAAGGGGAAGTCTAGGGGAAGTCTAAGGGAGAAGGGGAAGTATAGAGGGAAGGGGAAGTCTAGGGGAAGAAGGGGAAGTATAGAGGGAAGGGGAAGTCTAGGGGAAGTCTAGGGGAAGAAGGGGAAGTATAGAGGGAAGGGGAAGTCTAGGGGAAGTCTAGGGGAAGAAGGGGAAGTATAGAGGGAAGGGGAAGTATAGGGGAAGAAGGGGAAGTTTAGGGGAAGAAGGGGAAGTCTAGGGGAAGAAGGGGAAGTCTAGGGGAAGAAGGGGAAGTAGAGAGGGAAGGGGAAGTCTAGGGGAAGTCTAGGGGAAGAAGGGGAAGTATAGAGGGAAGGGAAGTCTAGGGGAAATCTAGGGGAAGAAGGGGAAGTATAGAGGGAAGGGGAAGTCTAGGGGAAGAAGGGGAAGTATAGAGGGAAGGGGAAGTCTAGGGGAAGTCTAGGGGAAGAAGGGGAAGTCTAGGGGAAGTCTAGGGGAAGCAGGGGAAGTATAGAGGGAAGGGGAAGTCTAATGGAAGAAGGGGAAGTATAGAGGGAAGGGGAAGTCTAGGGGAAGAAGGGGAAGTCTAGGGGAAGAAGGGGAAGTCTAGGGGAAGAAGGGGAAGTAGAGAGGGAAGGGGAAGTCTAGGGGAAGTCTAGGGGAAGAAGGGGAAGTATAGAGGGAAGGGAAGTCTAGGGGAAGTCTAGGGGAAGAAGGGGACGTCTAGGGGAAGTCTAGGGGAAGCAGGGGAAGTATAGAGGGAAGGGGAAGTATAGGGGAAGAAGGGGAAGTCTAAGGGAAGAAGGGGAAGTCTAGGGGAAGAAGGGGAAGTCTAAGGGAAGAAGGGGAAGTCTAGGGGAAGAAGGGGAAGTATAGAGGGAAGGGGAAGTCTAGGGGAAGAAGAGGAAGTCTAGGGGAAGAAGGGGAAGTCTAGGGGAAGAAGGGGAAGTATAGAGGGAAGGGGAAGTCTAGGGGAAGAAGGGGAAGTATAGAGGGAAGGGGAAGTCTAGGAGAAGTCTAGGGGAAGAAGGGGAAGACTAGGGGAAGTCTAGGGGAAGCAGGGGAAGTATAGAGGGAAGGGGAAGTCTAATGGAAGAAGGGGAAGTATAGAGGGAAGGGAAAGTCTAGGGGAAGAAGGGGAAGTCTAGGGGAAGAAGGGGAAGTCTAGGGGAAGAAGGGGAAGTAGAGAGGGAAGGGGAAGTCTAGGGGAAGTCTAGGGGAAGCAGGGGAAGTATAGAGGGAAGGGGAAGTCTAATGGAAGAAGGGGAAGTATAGAGGGAAGGGGAAGTCTAGGAGAAGTCTAGGGGAAGAAGGGGAAGACTAGGGGAAGTCTAGGGGAAGCAGGGGAAGTATAGAGGGAAGGGGAAGTCTAATGGAAGAAGGGGAAGTATAGAGGGAAGAGGAAGTCTAGGGGAAGAAGGGGAAGTCTAGGGGAAGAAGGGGAAGTCTAGGGGAAGAAGGGGAAGTATAGAGGGAAGGGGAAGTCTAGGGGAAGAAGAGGAAGTCTAGGGGAAGAAGGGGAAGTCTAGGGGAAGAAGTGGAAGTATAGAGGGAAGGGGAAGTCTAGGGGAAGTCTAGGGGAAGAAGGGGAAGTATAGAGGGAAGGGAAGTCTAGGGGAAGTCTAGGGGAAGAAGGGGAAGTCTAGGGGAAGCAGGGGAAGTATAGAGGGAAGGGGAAGTCTAGGGGAAGAAGGGGAAGTCTAAGGGAAGAAGGGGAAGTCTAGGGGAAGAAGGGGAAGTATAGAGGGAAGGGGAAGTCTAGGGGAAGAAGAGGAAGTCTAGGGGAAGAAGGGGAAGTCTAGGGGAAGAAGTGGAAGTATAGAGGGAAGGGGAAGTCTAGGGGAAGTCTAGGGGAAGAAGGGGAAGTATAGAGGGAAGGGAAGTCTAGGGGAAGTCTAGGGGAAGAAGGGGAAGTCTAGGGGAAGTCTAGGGGAAGCAGGGGAAGTATAGAGGGAAGGGGAAGTCTAGGGGAAGAAGGGGAAGTCTAAGGGAAGAAGGGGAAGTCTAGGGGAAGAAGGGGAAGTATAGAGGGAAGGGGAAGTCTAGGGGAAGAAGAGGAAGTCTAGGGGAAGAAGGGGAAGTCTAGGGGAAGAAGGGGAAGTCTAGGGGAAGAAGGGGAAGACTAGGGGAAGTCTAGGGGAAGCAGGGGAAGTATAGAGGGAAGGGGAAGTCTAGGAGAAGTCTAGGGGAAGAAGGGGAAGACTAGGGGAAGTCTAGGGGAAGCAGGGGAAGTATAGAGGGAAGGGGAAGTCTAATGGAAGAAGGGGAAGTATAGAGGGAAGAGGAAGTCTAGGGGAAGAAGGGGAAGTCTAGGGGAAGAAGGGGAAGTCTAGGGGAAGAAGGGGAAGTAGAGAGGGAAGGGGAAGTCTAGAGGAAGTCTAGGGGAAGAAGGGGAAGTATAGAGGGAAGGGAAGTCTAGGGGAAGTCTAGGGGAAGAAGGGGAAGTCTAGGGGAAGCAGGGGAAGTATAGAGGGAAGGGGAAGTCTAGGGGAAGAAGGGGAAGTCTAAGGGAAGAAGGGGAAGTCTAGGGGAAGAAGGGGAAGTATAGAGGGAAGGGGAAGTCTAGGGGAAGAAGAGGAAGTCTAGGGGAAGAAGGGGAAGTCTAGGGGAAGAAGTGGAAGTATAGAGGGAAGGGGAAGTCTAGGGGAAGTCTAGGGGAAGAAGGGGAAGTATAGAGGGAAGGGAAGTCTAGGGGAAGTCTAGGGGAAGAAGGGGAAGTCTAGGGGAAGTCTAGGGGAAGCAGGGGAAGTATAGAGGGAAGGGGAAGTCTAGGGGAAGAAGGGGAAGTCTAAGGGAAGAAGGGGAAGTCTAGGGGAAGAAGGGGAAGTATAGAGGGAAGGGGAAGTCTAGGGGAAGAAGAGGAAGTCTAGGGGAAGAAGGGGAAGTCTAGGGGAAGAAGGGGAAGTCTAGGGGAAGAAGGGGAAGTAGAGAGGGAAGGGGAAGTCTAGAGGAAGTCTAGGGGAAGAAGGGGAAGTATAGAGGGAAGGGTAGTCTAGGGGATGTCTAGGGGAAGAAGGGGAAGTCTAGGGGAAGCAGGGGAAGTATAGAGGGAAGGGGAAGTCTAGGGGAAGAAGGGGAAGTCTAAGGGAAGAAGGGGAAGTCTAGGGGAAGAAGGGGAAGTATAGAGGGAAGGGGAAGTCTAGGGGAAGAAGAGGAAGTCTAGGGGAAGAAGGGGAAGTCTAGGGGAAGAAGTGGAAGTATAGAGGGAAGGGGAAGTCTAGGGGAAGTCTAGGGGAAGAAGGGGAAGTATAGAGGGAAGGGAAGTCTAGGGGAAGTCTAGGGGAAGAAGGGGAAGTCTAGGGGAAGTCTAGGGGAAGCAGGGGAAGTATAGAGGGAAGGGGAAGTCTAGGGGAAGAAGGGGAAGTCTAAGGGAAGAAGGGGAAGTCTAGGGGAAGAAGGGGAAGTATAGAGGGAAGGGGAAGTCTAGGGGAAGAAGAGGAAGTCTAGGGGAAGAAGGGGAAGTCTAGGGGAAGAAGGGGAAGTCTAGGGGAAGAAGGGGAAGACTAGGGGAAGTCTAGGGGAAGCAGGGGAAGTATAGAGGGAAGTGGAAGTCTAGGAGAAGTCTAGGGGAAGAAGGGGAAGACTAGGGGAAGTTTAGGGGAAGCAGGGGAAGTATAGAGGGAAGGGGAAGTCTAATGGAAGAAGGGGAAGTATAGAGGGAAGAGGAAGTCTAGGGGAAGAAGGGGAAGTCTAGGGGAAGAAGGGGAAGTCTAGGGGAAGAAGGGGAAGTAGAGAGGGAAGGGGAAGTCTAGAGGAAGTCTAGGGGAAGAAGGGGAAGTATAGAGGGAAGGGAAGTCTAGGGGAAGTCTAGGGGAAGAAGGGGAAGTCTAGGGGAAGCAGGGGAAGTATAGAGGGAAGGGGAAGTCTAGGGGAAGAAGGGGAAGTCTAAGGGAAGAAGGGGAAGTCTAGGGGAAGAAGGGGAAGTATAGAGGGAAGGGGAAGTCTAGGGGAAGAAGAGGAAGTCTAGGGGAAGAAGGGGAAGTCTAGGGGAAGAAGTGGAAGTATAGAGGGAAGGGGAAGTCTAGGGGAAGTCTAGGGGAAGAAGGGGAAGTATAGAGGGAAGGGAAGTCTAGGGGAAGTCTAGGGGAAGAAGGGGAAGTCTAGGGGAAGTCTAGGGGAAGCAGGGGAAGTATAGAGGGAAGGGGAAGTCTAGGGGAAGAAGGGGAAGTCTAAGGGAAGAAGGGGAAGTCTAGGGGAAGAAGGGGAAGTATAGAGGGAAGGGGAAGTCTAGGGGAAGAAGAGGAAGTCTAGGGGAAGAAGGGGAAGTCTAGGGGAAGAAGGGGAAGTCTAGGGGAAGAAGGGGAAGTAGAGAGGGAAGGGGAAGTCTAGGGGAAGTCTAGGGGAAGAAGTGGAAGTATAGAGGGAAGGGAAGTCTAGGGGAAGTCTAGGGGAAGAAGGGGAAGTATAGAGGGAAGGAGAAGTCTAGGGGAAGAAGGGGAAGTCTAGGGGAAGAAGGGTTAGTCTAGGGGAAGAAGGGGAAGTATAGAGGGAAGGAGAAGTCTAGGGGAAGAAGGGGAAGTCTAAGGGAAGAAGGGGAAGTCTAGGGGAAGAAGGGGAAGAAGGGAAGGTATAGAGGGAAGGGGAAGTCTACGCAAAGTCTAGGGGAAGAAGTGGAAGTCTAGGGGAAGAAGGGGAAGTCTAGGGGAAGAAGAGGAAGTATAGAGGGAAGGGGAAGTCTAGGGGAAAAAGGGGAAGTCTAGGTGAAGAAGGGGAAGTCTAGGGGAAGTCTAGGGGAAGAAGGGGAAGTATAGAGGGAAGGGGAAGTCTAGGGGAAGTCAAGGGGAGAAGGGGAAGTATAGAGGAAAGGGGAAGTCTAGGGGAAGAAGGGGAAGTATAGAGGGAAGGGGAAGTCTAGGGGAAGTCTAGGGGAAGAAGGGGAAGTATAGAGGGAAGGGGAAGTATAGAGGAAGTCTAGGGGAAGAAGGGGAAGTATAGAGGGAAGGGGACGTCTAGTGGAAGTCTAGGGGAAGAAGGGGAAGTATAGAGGGAAGGGGAAGTATAGGGGAAGTCTAGGGGAAGAAGGGGAAGTCTAGGGGAAGAAGAGGAAGTCTAGGGGAAGAAGGGGAAGTCTAGGGGAAGTCTAGGGGAAGCAGGGGAAGTATAGAGGGAAGGGGAAGTCTAATGGAAGAAGGGGAAGTATAGAGGGAAGGGGAAGTCTAGGGGA
Organism: Anniella stebbinsi; assembly: GCA_029215795.1. NCBI lineage: Eukaryota > Metazoa > Chordata > Lepidosauria > Squamata > Anniellidae > Anniella > Anniella stebbinsi. The sequence goes on from JARDYH010000021.1 coordinate 112,326, forward strand.
AGAAGGGGAAGTCTAGGGGAAGAAGGGGAAGTAGAGAGGGAAGGGGAAGTCTAGGGGGAGTCTAGGGGAAGAAGGGGAAGTATAGAGGGAAGGGAAGTCTAGGGGAAGTCTAGGGGAAGAAGGGGACGTCTAGGGGAAGTCTAGGGGAAGCAGGGGAAGTATAGAGGGAAGGGGAAGTATAGGGGAAGAAGGGGAAGTCTAAGGGAAGAAGGGGAAGTCTAGGGGAAGAAGGGGAAGTCTAAGGGAAGAAGGGGAAGTCTAGGGGAAGAAGGGGAAGTATAGAGGGAAGGGGAAGTCTAGGGGAAGAAGGGGAAGTATAGAGGGAAGGGAAGTCTAGGGGAAGTCTAGGGGAAGAAGGGGAAGTATAGAGGGAAGGAGAAGTCTAGGGGAAGAAGGGGAAGTCTAGGGGAAGAAGGGGAAGTCTAGGGGAAGAAGGGGAAGTATAGAGGGAAGAGAAAGTCTAGGGGAAGAAGGGGAAGTATAGAGGGAAGGGGAAGTCCAGGGGAAGTCTAAGGGAAGAAGGGGAAGTCTAGGGGAAGAAGGGGAAGAAGGGAAGGTATAGAGGGAAGGGGAAGTCTACGGAAAGTCTAGGGGAAGAAGTGGAAGTCTAGGGGAAGAAGGGGAAGTCTAGGGGAAGAAGAGGAAGTATAGAGGGAAGGGGAAGTCTAGGGGAAAAAGGGGAAGTCTAGGGGAAGAAAGGGAAGTCTAGGGGAAGTCTAGGGGAAGAAGGGGAAGTATAGAGGGAAGGGGAAGTCTAGGGAAGTCTAGGGGAGAAGGGGAAGTATAGAGGAAAGGGGAAGTCTAGGGGAAGAAGGGGAAGTATAGAGGGAAGGGGAAGTCTAGGGGAAGTCTAGGGGAAGAAGGGGAAGTATAGAGGGAAGGGGAAGTCTAGAGGAAGTCTAGGGGAAGAAGGGGAAGTATAGAGGGAAGGGGACGTCTAGTGGAAGTCTAGGGGAAGAAGGGGAAGTATAGAGGAAAGGGGAAGTCTAGGGGAAGTCTAGGGGAAGAAGGGGAAGTCTAGGGGAAGAAGGGGAAGTCTAGGGGAAGAGGAGGAAGTATAGAGGGAAGGGGAAGTCTAGGGGAAAAAGGGGAAGTCTAGGGGAAGAAGGGGAAGTCTAGGGGAAGTCTAGGGGAAGAAGGGGAAGTATAGAGGGAAGGGGAAGTCTAGGGGAAGAAGGGGAAGTATAGAGGGAAGGGGAAGTCTAGGGGAAGTCTAAGGGAGAAGGGGAAGTATAGAGGGAAGGGGAAGTCTAGGGGAAGAAGGGGAAGTATAGAGGGAAGGGGAAGTCTAGGGGAAGTCTAGGGGAAGAAGGGGAAGTATAGAGGGAAGGGGAAGTCTAGGGGAAGTCTAGGGGAAGAAGGGGAAGTATAGAGGGAAGGGGAAGTATAGGGGAAGAAGGGGAAGTTTAGGGGAAGAAGGGGAAGTCTAGGGGAAGAAGGGGAAGTCTAGGGGAAGAAGGGGAAGTAGAGAGGGAAGGGGAAGTCTAGGGGAAGTCTAGGGGAAGAAGGGGAAGTATAGAGGGAAGGGAAGTCTAGGGGAAGTCTAGGGGAAGAAGGGGAAGTATAGAGGGAAGGGGAAGTCTAGGGGAAGAAGGGGAAGTATAGAGGGAAGGGGAAGTCTAGGGGAAGTCTAGGGGAAGAAGGGGAAGTCTAGGGGAAGTCTAGGGGAAGCAGGGGAAGTATAGAGGGAAGGGGAAGTCTAATGGAAGAAGGGGAAGTATAGAGGGAAGGGGAAGTCTAGGGGAAGAAGGGGAAGTCTAGGGGAAGAAGGGGAAGTCTAGGGGAAGAAGGGGAAGTAGAGAGGGAAGGGGAAGTCTAGGGGAAGTCTAGGGGAAGAAGGGGAAGTATAGAGGGAAGGGAAGTCTAGGGGAAGTCTAGGGGAAGAAGGGGACGTCTAGGGGAAGTCTAGGGGAAGCAGGGGAAGTATAGAGGGAAGGGGAAGTATAGGGGAAGAAGGGGAAGTCTAAGGGAAGAAGGGGAAGTCTAGGGGAAGAAGGGGAAGTCTAAGGGAAGAAGGGGAAGTCTAGGGGAAGAAGGGGAAGTATAGAGGGAAGGGGAAGTCTAGGGGAAGAAGAGGAAGTCTAGGGGAAGAAGGGGAAGTCTAGGGGAAGAAGGGGAAGTATAGAGGGAAGGGGAAGTCTAGGGGAAGAAGGGGAAGTATAGAGGGAAGGGGAAGTCTAGGAGAAGTCTAGGGGAAGAAGGGGAAGACTAGGGGAAGTCTAGGGGAAGCAGGGGAAGTATAGAGGGAAGGGGAAGTCTAATGGAAGAAGGGGAAGTATAGAGGGAAGGGAAAGTCTAGGGGAAGAAGGGGAAGTCTAGGGGAAGAAGGGGAAGTCTAGGGGAAGAAGGGGAAGTAGAGAGGGAAGGGGAAGTCTAGGGGAAGTCTAGGGGAAGCAGGGGAAGTATAGAGGGAAGGGGAAGTCTAATGGAAGAAGGGGAAGTATAGAGGGAAGGGGAAGTCTAGGAGAAGTCTAGGGGAAGAAGGGGAAGACTAGGGGAAGTCTAGGGGAAGCAGGGGAAGTATAGAGGGAAGGGGAAGTCTAATGGAAGAAGGGGAAGTATAGAGGGAAGAGGAAGTCTAGGGGAAGAAGGGGAAGTCTAGGGGAAGAAGGGGAAGTCTAGGGGAAGAAGGGGAAGTAGAGAGGGAAGGGGAAGTCTAGAGGAAGTCTAGGGGAAGAAGGGGAAGTATAGAGGGAAGGGAAGTCTAGGGGAAGTCTAGGGGAAGAAGGGGAAGTCTAGGGGAAGCAGGGGAAGTATAGAGGGAAGGGGAAGTCTAGGGGAAGAAGGGGAAGTCTAAGGGAAGAAGGGGAAGTCTAGGGGAAGAAGGGGAAGTATAGAGGGAAGGGGAAGTCTAGGGGAAGAAGAGGAAGTCTAGGGGAAGAAGGGGAAGTCTAGGGGAAGAAGTGGAAGTATAGAGGGAAGGGGAAGTCTAGGGGAAGTCTAGGGGAAGAAGGGGAAGTATAGAGGGAAGGGAAGTCTAGGGGAAGTCTAGGGGAAGAAGGGGAAGTCTAGGGGAAGTCTAGGGGAAGCAGGGGAAGTATAGAGGGAAGGGGAAGTCTAGGGGAAGAAGGGGAAGTCTAAGGGAAGAAGGGGAAGTCTAGGGGAAGAAGGGGAAGTATAGAGGGAAGGGGAAGTCTAGGGGAAGAAGAGGAAGTCTAGGGGAAGAAGGGGAAGTCTAGGGGAAGAAGGGGAAGTCTAGGGGAAGAAGGGGAAGTAGAGAGGGAAGGGGAAGTCTAGGGGAAGTCTAGGGGAAGCAGGGGAAGTATAGAGGGAAGGGGAAGTCTAATGGAAGAAGGGGAAGTATAGAGGGAAGAGGAAGTCTAGGGGAAGAAGGGGAAGTCTAGGGGAAGAAGGGGAAGTCTAGGGGAAGAAGGGGAAGTAGAGAGGGAAGGGGAAGTCTAGAGGAAGTCTAGGGGAAGAAGGGGAAGTATAGAGGGAAGGGAAGTCTAGGGGAAGTCTAGGGGAAGAAGGGGAAGTCTAGGGGAAGCAGGGGAAGTATAGAGGGAAGGGGAAGTCTAGGGGAAGAAGGGGAAGTCTAAGGGAAGAAGGGGAAGTCTAGGGGAAGAAGGGGAAGTATAGAGGGAAGGGGAAGTCTAGGGGAAGAAGAGGAAGTCTAGGGGAAGAAGGGGAAGTCTAGGGGAAGAAGTGGAAGTATAGAGGGAAGGGGAAGTCTAGGGGAAGTCTAGGGGAAGAAGGGGAAGTATAGAGGGAAGGGAAGTCTAGGGGAAGTCTAGGGGAAGAAGGGGAAGTCTAGGGGAAGTCTAGGGGAAGCAGGGGAAGTATAGAGGGAAGGGGAAGTCTAGGGGAAGAAGGGGAAGTCTAAGGGAAGAAGGGGAAGTCTAGGGGAAGAAGGGGAAGTATAGAGGGAAGGGGAAGTCTAGGGGAAGAAGAGGAAGTCTAGGGGAAGAAGGGGAAGTCTAGGGGAAGAAGGGGAAGTCTAGGGGAAGAAGGGGAAGACTAGGGGAAGTCTAGGGGAAGCAGGGGAAGTATAGAGGGAAGGGGAAGTCTAGGAGAAGTCTAGGGGAAGAAGGGGAAGACTAGGGGAAGTCTAGGGGAAGCAGGGGAAGTATAGAGGGAAGGGGAAGTCTAATGGAAGAAGGGGAAGTATAGAGGGAAGAGGAAGTCTAGGGGAAGAAGGGGAAGTCTAGGGGAAGAAGGGGAAGTCTAGGGGAAGAAGGGGAAGTAGAGAGGGAAGGGGAAGTCTAGAGGAAGTCTAGGGGAAGAAGGGGAAGTATAGAGGGAAGGGAAGTCTAGGGGAAGTCTAGGGGAAGAAGGGGAAGTCTAGGGGAAGCAGGGGAAGTATAGAGGGAAGGGGAAGTCTAGGGGAAGAAGGGGAAGTCTAAGGGAAGAAGGGGAAGTCTAGGGGAAGAAGGGGAAGTATAGAGGGAAGGGGAAGTCTAGGGGAAGAAGAGGAAGTCTAGGGGAAGAAGGGGAAGTCTAGGGGAAGAAGTGGAAGTATAGAGGGAAGGGGAAGTCTAGGGGAAGTCTAGGGGAAGAAGGGGAAGTATAGAGGGAAGGGAAGTCTAGGGGAAGTCTAGGGGAAGAAGGGGAAGTCTAGGGGAAGTCTAGGGGAAGCAGGGGAAGTATAGAGGGAAGGGGAAGTCTAGGGGAAGAAGGGGAAGTCTAAGGGAAGAAGGGGAAGTCTAGGGGAAGAAGGGGAAGTATAGAGGGAAGGGGAAGTCTAGGGGAAGAAGAGGAAGTCTAGGGGAAGAAGGGGAAGTCTAGGGGAAGAAGGGGAAGTCTAGGGGAAGAAGGGGAAGTAGAGAGGGAAGGGGAAGTCTAGGGGAAGTCTAGGGGAAGAAGTGGAAGTATAGAGGGAAGGGAAGTCTAGGGGAAGTCTAGGGGAAGAAGGGGAAGTATAGAGGGAAGGAGAAGTCTAGGGGAAGAAGGGGAAGTCTAGGGGAAGAAGGGTTAGTCTAGGGGAAGAAGGGGAAGTATAGAGGGAAGGAGAAGTCTAGGGGAAGAAGGGGAAGTCTAAGGGAAGAAGGGGAAGTCTAGGGGAAGAAGGGGAAGAAGGGAAGGTATAGAGGGAAGGGGAAGTCTACGCAAAGTCTAGGGGAAGAAGTGGAAGTCTAGGGGAAGATGGGGAAGTCTAGGGGAAGAAGAGGAAGTATAGAGGGAAGGGGAAGTCTAGGGGAAAAAGGGGAAGTCTAGGTGAAGAAGGGGAAGTCTAGGGGAAGTCTAGGGGAAGAAGGGGAAGTATAGAGGGAAGGGGAAGTCTAGGGGAAGTCAAGGGGAGAAGGGGAAGTATAGAGGAAAGGGGAAGTCTAGGGGAAGAAGGGGAAGTATAGAGGGAAGGGGAAGTCTAGGGGAAGTCTAGGGGAAGAAGGGGAAGTATAGAGGGAAGGGGAAGTATAGAGGAAGTCTAGGGGAAGAAGGGGAAGTATAGAGGGAAGGGGACGTCTAGTGGAAGTCTAGGGGAAGAAGGGGAAGTATAGAGGGAAGGGGAAGTATAGGGGAAATCTAGGGGAAGAAGGGGAAGTCTAGGGGAAGAAGGGGAAGTCTAGGGGAAGAGGAGGAAGTATAGAGGGAAGGGGAAGTCTAGGGGAAAAAGGGGAAGTCTAGGGGAAGAAGGGGAAGTCTAGGGGAAGTCTAGGGGAAGAAGGGGAAGTATAGAGGGAAGGGGAAGTCTAGGGGAAGAAGGGGAAGTATAGAGGGAAGGGGAAGTCTAGGGGAAGTCTAGGGGAGAAGGGGAAGTATAGAGGGAAGGGGATGTCTAGGGGAAGAAGGGGAAGTATAGAGGGAAGGGGAAGTCTAGGGGAAGTCTAGGGGAAGAAGGGGAAGTATAGAGGGAAGGGGAAGTCTAGGGGAAGTCTAGGGGAAGAAGGGGAAGTATAGAGGGAAGGGGAAGTATAGGGGAAGAAGGGGAAGTTTAGGGGAAGAAGGGGAAGTCTAGGGGAAGAAGGGGAAGTCTAGGGGAAGAAGGGGAAGTAGAGAGGGAAGGCGAATTCTAGGGGAAGTCTAGGGGAAGAAGGGGAAGTATAGAGGGAAGGGAAGTCTAGGGGAAGTCTAGGGGAAGAAGGGGAAGTATAGAGGGAAGGGGAAGTCTAGGGGAAGAAGGGGAAGTATAGAGGGAAGGGGAAGTCTAGGGGAAGTCTAGGGGAAGAAGGGGAAGTCTAGGGGAAGTCTAGGGGAAGCAGGGGAAGTATAGAGGGAAGGGGAAGTCTAATGGAAGAAGGGGAAGTATACAGGGAAGGGGAAGTCTAGGGGAAGAAGGGGAAGTCTAGGGGAAGAAGGGGAAGTCTAGGGGAAGAAGGGGAAGTAGAGAGGGAAGGGGAAGTCTAGGGGAAGTCTAGGGGAAGAAGGGGAAGTATAGAGGGAAGGGAAGTCTAGGGGAAGTCTAGGGGAAGAAGGGGACGTCTAGGGGAAGTCTAGGGGAAGCAGGGGAAGTATAGAGGGAAGGGGAAGTATAGGGGAAGAAGGGGAAGTCTAAGGGAAGAAGGGGAAGTCTAGGGGAAGAAGGGGAAGTATAGAGGGAAGGGGAAGTCTAGGGGAAGAAGAGGAAGTCTAGGGGAAGAAGGGGAAGTCTAGGGGAAGAAGGGGAAGTATAGAGGGAAGGGGAAGTCTAGGGGAAGAAGGGGAAGTATAGAGGGAAGGGGAAGTCTAGGAGAAGTCTAGGGGAAGAAGGGGAAGACTAGGGGAAGTCTAGGGGAAGCAGGGGAAGTATAGAGGGAAGGGGAAGTCTAATGGAAGAAGGGGAAGTATAGAGGGAAGGGAAAGTCTAGGGGAAGAAGGGGAAGTCTAGGGGAAGAAGGGGAAGTCTAGGGGAAGAAGGGGAAGTAGAGAGGGAAGGGGAAATCTAGGGGAAGACTAGGGGAAGCAGGGGAAGTATAGAGGGAAGGGGAAGTCTAATGGAAGAAGGGGAAGTATAGAGGGAAGGGGAAGTCCAGGGGAAGAAGGGGAAGTAGAGAGGGAAGGGGAAGTCTAGGGGAAGTCTAGGGGAAGAAGGGGAAGTCTAGGGGAAGAAGGGGAAGTAGAGAGGGAAGGGGAAGTCTAGGGGAAGTCTAGGGGAAGAAGGGGAAGTATTGAGGGAAGGGAAGTCTAGGGGAAGTCTAGGGGAAGAAGGGGACGTCTAGGGGAAGTCTAGGGGAAGCAGGGGAAGTATAGAGGGAAGGGGAAGTATAGGGGAAGAAGGGGAAGTCTAAGGGAAGAAGGGGAAGTCTAGGGGAAGAAGGGGAAGTCTAAGGGAAGAAGGGGAAGTCTAGGGGAAGAAGGGGAAGTATAGAGGGAAGGGGAAGTCTAGGGGAAGTCTAGGGGAAGAAGGGGAAGTATAGAGGGAAGGGAAGTCTAGGGGAAGTCTAGGGGAAGAAGGGGAAGTATAGAGGGAAGGGGAAGTATAGGGGAAGAAGGGGAAGTCTAGGGGAAGAAGGGGAAGTCTAGGGGAAGAATGGGAAGTATAGAGGGAAGAGAAAGTCTAGGGGAAGAAGGGGAAGTATAGAGGGAAGGGGAAGTCCAGGGGAAGTCTAGGGGAAGAAGGGGAAGTCTAGGGGAAGAAGGGGAAGAAGGGAAGGTATAGAGGGAAGGGGAAGTCTACGAAAAGTCTAGGGGAAGAAGGGGAAGTCTAGGGGAAGAAGGGGAAGTCTAGGGGAAGAAGAGGAAGTATAGAGGGAAGGGGAAGTCTAGGGGAAAAAGGGGAAGTCTAGGGGAAGAAGGGGAAGTCTAGGGGAAGTCTAGGGGAAGAAGGGGAAGTATAGAGGGAAGGGGAAGTCTAGGGGAAGAAGGGGACGTATAGAGGGAAGGGGAAGTCTAGGGGAAGTCTAGGGGAAGAAGGGGAAGTATAGAGGGAAGGGGAAGTCTAGGGGAAGAAGGGGAAGTATAGAGGGAAGGGGAAGTCTAGGGGAAGAAGGGGAAGTATAGAGGGAAGGAGAAGTCTAGGGGAAGTCTAGGGGAAGAAGGGGAAGTATAGAGGGAAGGGGAAGTCTAGTGGAAGCCTAGGGGAAGAAGGGGAAGTATAGAGGAAAGGGGAAGTCTAGGGGAAGTCTAGGGGAAGAAGGGGAAGTATAGAGGGAAGGGGAAGTCTAGGGGAAGTCTAGGGGAAGAAGGGGAAGTATAGAGGGAAGGGAAGTCTAGGGGAAGTCTAGGGGAAGAAGGGGAAGTATAGAGGGAAGGGGAAGTCTAGGGGAAGATGGGGTAGTCTAGGGGAAGAAGGGGAAGTCTAGGGGAAGAAGGGGAAGTATAGAGGGAAGAGAAAGTCTAGGGGAAGAAGGGGAAGTATAGAGGCAAGGGGAAGTCTAGGGGAAGTCTAGGGAAGAAGGGGAAGTCTAGGGGAAGAAGGGGAAGTCTAGGGGAAGAAGGGGAAGTCTAAGGGAAGAAGGGGAAGTCTAGGGGAAGAAGGGGAAGTCTAGGGGAAGAAGGGGAAGTCTAGGGGAAGAAGGGGAAGTATAGAGGGAAGGGGAAGTCTAGGGGAAGTCTAGGGGAAGAAGGGGAAGTCTAGGGGAAGAAGTGGAAGTCTAAGGGAAGAAGGGGAAGTCTAGGGGAAGAAGGGGAAGTATAGAGGGAAGGGGAAGTCTAGGGGAAGAAGAGGAAGTCTAGGGGAAGAAGGGGAAGTCTAGGGGAAGAAGGGGAAGTATAGAGGGAAGGGGAAGTCTAGGGGAAGAAGGGGAAGTATAGAGGGAAGGGGAAGTCTAGGAGAAGTCTAGGGGAAGAAGGGGAAGACTAGGGGAAGTCTAGGGGAAGCAGGGGAAGTATAGAGGGAAGGGGAAGTCTAATGGAAGAAGGGGAAGTATAGAGGGAAGGGAAAGTCTAGGGGAAGAAGGGGAAGTCTAGGGGAAGAAGGGGAAGTCTAGGGGAAGAAGGGGAAGTAGAGAGGGAAGGGGAAGTCTAGGGGAAGTCTAGGGGAAGCAGGGGAAGTATAGAGGGAAGGGGAAGTCTAATGGAAGAAGGGGAAGTATAGAGGGAAGGGGAAGTCTAGGAGAAGTCTAGGGGAAGAAGGGGAAGACTAGGGGAAGTCTAGGGGAAGCAGGGGAAGTATAGAGGGAAGGGGAAGTCTAATGGAAGAAGGGGAAGTATAGAGGGAAGAGGAAGTCTAGGGGAAGAAGGGGAAGTCTAGGGGAAGAAGGGGAAGTCTAGGGGAAGAAGGGGAAGTAGAGAGGGAAGGGGAAGTCTAGAGGAAGTCTAGGGGAAGAAGGGGAAGTATAGAGGGAAGGGAAGTCTAGGGGAAGTCTAGGGGAAGAAGGGGAAGTCTAGGGGAAGCAGGGGAAGTATAGAGGGAAGGGGAAGTCTAGGGGAAGAAGGGGAAGTCTAAGGGAAGAAGGGGAAGTCTAGGGGAAGAAGGGGAAGTATAGAGGGAAGGGGAAGTCTAGGGGAAGAAGAGGAAGTCTAGGGGAAGAAGGGGAAGTCTAGGGGAAGAAGTGGAAGTATAGAGGGAAGGGGAAGTCTAGGGGAAGTCTAGGGGAAGAAGGGGAAGTATAGAGGGAAGGGAAGTCTAGGGGAAGTCTAGGGGAAGAAGGGGAAGTCTAGGGGAAATCTAGGGGAAGCAGGGGAAGTATAGAGGGAAGGGGAAGTCTAGGGGAAGAAGGGGAAGTCTAAGGGAAGAAGGGGAAGTCTAGGGGAAGAAGGGGAAGTATAGAGGGAAGGGGAAGTCTAGGGGAAGAAGAGGAAGTCTAGGGGAAGAAGGGGAAGTCTAGGGGAAGAAGGGGAAGTCTAGGGGAAGAAGGGGAAGTAGAGAGGGAAGGGGAAGTCTAGGGGAAGTCTAGGGGAAGAAGTGGAAGTATAGAGGGAAGGGAAGTCTAGGGGAAGTCTAGGGGAAGAAGGGGAAGTATAGAGGGAAGGAGAAGTCTAGGGGAAGAAGGGGAAGTCTAGGGGAAGAAGGGTTAGTCTAGGGGAAGAAGGGGAAGTATAGAGGGAAGGAGAAGTCTAGGGGAAGAAGGGGAAGTCTAAGGGAAGAAGGGGAAGTCTAGGGGAAGAAGGGGAAGAAGGGAAGGTATAGAGGGAAGGGGAAGTCTACGGAAAGTCTAGGGGAAGAAGTGGAAGTCTAGGGGAAGAAGGGGAAGTCTAGGGGAAGAAGAGGAAGTATAGAGGGAAGGGGAAGTCTAGGGGAAAAAGGGGAAGTCTAGGTGAAGAAGGGGAAGTCTAGGGGAAGTCTAGGGGAAGAAGGGGAAGTATAGAGGGAAGGGGAAGTCTAGGGGAAGTCTAGGGGAGAAGGGGAAGTATAGAGGAAAGGGGAAGTCTAGGGGAAGAAGGGGAAGTATAGAGGGAAGGGGAAGTCTAGGGGAAGTCTAGGGGAAGAAGGGGAAGTATAGAGGGAAGGGGAAGTATAGAGGAAGTCTAGGGGAAGAAGGGGAAGTATAGAGGGAAGGGGACGTCTAGTGGAAGTCTAGGGGAAGAAGGGGAAGTATAGAGGGAAGGGGAAGTATAGGGGAAGTCTAGGGGAAGAAGGGGAAGTCTAGGGGAAGAAGGGGAAGTCTAGGGGAAGAGGAGGAAGTATAGAGGGAAGGGGAAGTCTAGGGGAAAAAGGGGAAGTCTAGGGGAAGAAGGGGAAGTCTAGGGGAAGTCTAGGGGAAGAAGGGGAAGTATAGAGGGAAGGGGAAGTCTAGGGGAAGAAGGGGAAGTATAGAGGGAAGGGGAAGTCTAGGGGAAGTCTAGGGGAGAAGGGGAAGTATAGAGGGAAGGGGAAGTCTAGGGGAAGAAGGGGAAGTATAGAGGGAAGGGGAAGTCTAGGGGAAGTCTAGGGGAAGAAGGGGAAGTATAGAGGGAAGGGGAAGTCTAGGGGAAGTCTAGGGGAAGAAGGGGAAGTATAGAGGGAAGGGGAAGTATAGGGGAAGAAGGGGAAGTTTAGGGGAAGAAGGGGAAGTCTAGGGGAAGAAGGGGAAGTCTAGGGGAAGAAGGGGAAGTAGAGAGGGAAGGCGAATTCTAGGGGAAGTCTAGGGGAAGAAGGGGAAGTATAGAGGGAAGGGAAGTCTAGGGGAAGTCTAGGGGAAGAAGGGGAAGTATAGAGGGAAGGGGAAGTCTAGGGGAAGAAGGGGAAGTATAGAGGGAAGGGGAAGTCTAGGGGAAGTCTAGGGGAAGAAGGGGAAGTCTAGGGGAAGTCTAGGGGAAGCAGGGGAAGTATAGAGGGAAGGGGAAGTCTAATGGAAGAAGGGGAAGTATACAGGGAAGGGGAAGTCTAGGGGAAGAAGGGGAAGTCTAGGGGAAGAAGGGGAAGTCTAGGGGAAGAAGGGGAAGTAGAGAGGGAAGGGGAAGTCTAGGGGAAGTCTAGGGGAAGAAGGGGAAGTATAGAGGGAAGGGAAGTCTAGGGGAAGTCTAGGGGAAGAAGGGGACGTCTAGGGGAAGTCTAGGGGAAGCAGGGGAAGTATAGAGGGAAGGGGAAGTATAGGGGAAGAAGGGGAAGTCTAAGGGAAGAAGGGGAAGTCTAGGGGAAGAAGGGGAAGTATAGAGGGAAGGGGAAGTCTAGGGGAAGAAGAGGAAGTCTAGGGGAAGAAGGGGAAGTCTAGGGGAAGAAGGGGAAGTATAGAGGGAAGGGGAAGTCTAGGGGAAGAAGGGGAAGTATAGAGGGAAGGGGAAGTCTAGGAGAAGTCTAGGGGAAGAAGGGGAAGACTAGGGGAAGTCTAGGGGAAGCAGGGGAAGTATAGAGGGAAGGGGAAGTCTAATGGAAGAAGGGGAAGTATAGAGGGAAGGGAAAGTCTAGGGGAAGAAGGGGAAGTCTAGGGGAAGAAGGGGAAGTCTAGGGGAAGAAGGGGAAGTAGAGAGGGAAGGGGAAATCTAGGGGAAGACTAGGGGAAGCAGGGGAAGTATAGAGGGAAGGGGAAGTCTAATGGAAGAAGGGGAAGTATAGAGGGAAGGGGAAGTCCAGGGGAAGAAGGGGAAGTAGAGAGGGAAGGGGAAGTCTAGGGGAAGTCTAGGGGAAGAAGGGGAAGTCTAGGGGAAGAAGGGGAAGTAGAGAGGGAAGGGGAAGTCTAGGGGAAGTCTAGGGGAAGAAGGGGAAGTATTGAGGGAAGGGAAGTCTAGGGGAAGTCTAGGGGAAGAAGGGGACGTCTAGGGGAAGTCTAGGGGAAGCAGGGGAAGTATAGAGGGAAGGGGAAGTATAGGGGAAGAAGGGGAAGTCTAAGGGAAGAAGGGGAAGTCTAGGGGAAGAAGGGGAAGTCTAAGGGAAGAAGGGGAAGTCTAGGGGAAGAAGGGGAAGTATAGAGGGAAGGGGATGTCTAGGGGAAGTCTAGGGGAAGAAGGGGAAGTATAGAGGGAAGGGAAGTCTAGGGGAAGTCTAGGGGAAGAAGGGGAAGTATAGAGGGAAGGGGAAGTATAGGGGAAGAAGGGGAAGTCTAGGGGAAGAAGGGGAAGTCTAGGGGAAGAATGGGAAGTATAGAGGGAAGAGAAAGTCTAGGGGAAGAAGGGGAAGTATAGAGGGAAGGGGAAGTCCAGGGGAAGTCTAGGGGAAGAAGGGGAAGTCTAGGGGAAGAAGGGGAAGAAGGGAAGGTATAGAGGGAAGGGGAAGTCTACGAAAAGTCTAGGGGAAGAAGGGGAAGTCTAGGGGAAGAAGGGGAAGTCTAGGGGAAGAAGAGGAAGTATAGAGGGAAGGGGAAGTCTAGGGGAAAAAGGGGAAGTCTAGGGGAAGAAGGGGAAGTCTAGGGGAAGTCTAGGGGAAGAAGGGGAAGTATAGAGGGAAGGGGAAGTCTAGGGGAAGAAGGGGACGTATAGAGGGAAGGGGAAGTCTAGGGGAAGTCTAGGGGAAGAAGGGGAAGTATAGAGGGAAGGGGAAGTCTAATGGAAGAAGGGGAAGTATAGAGGGAAGGGAAAGTCTAGGGGAAGAAGGGGAAGTCTAGGGGAAGAAGTGGAAGTCTAGGGGAAGAAGGGGAAGTAGAGAGGGAAGGGGAAGTCTAGGGGAAGTCTAGGGGAAGCAGGGGAAGTATAGAGGGAAGGGGAAGTCTAATGGAAGAAGGGGAAGTATAGAGGGAAGGGGAAGTCTAGGAGAAGTCTAGGGGAAGAAGGGGAAGACTAGGGGAAGTCTAGGGGAAGCAGGGGAAGTATAGAGGGAAGGGGAAGTCTAATGGAAGAAGGGGAAGTATAGAGGGAAGAGGAAGTCTAGGGGAAGAAGGGGAAGTCTAGGGGAAGAAGGGGAAGTCTAGGGGAAGAAGGGGAAGTAGAGAGGGAAGGGGAAGTCTAGAGGAAGTCTAGGGGAAGAAGGGGAAGTATAGAGGGAAGGGAAGTCTAGGGGAAGTCTAGGGGAAGAAGGGGAAGTCCAGGGGAAGCAGGGGAAGTATAGAGGAAAGGGGAAGTCCAGGGGAAGTCTAGGGGAAGAAGGGGCAGTATAGAGGGAAGGGGAAGTCTAGGAGAAGTCTAGGGGAAGAAGGGGCAGTATAGAGGGAAGGGGAAGTCTAGGGGAAGTCTAGGGGAAGTCTAGGGGAAGAAGGGGAAGTATAGAGGGAAGGGGAAGTCTAGGGGAAGTCTAGGGGAAGAAGGGGAAGTATAGAGGGAAGGGGAAGTCTAGGGGAAGAAGGGGAAGTCTAGGGGAAGAAGGGGAAGTCTAGGGGAAGAAGGGGAAGTATAGAGGGAAGGGGAAGTCTAGGGGAAGAAGGGGAAGTCTAGGGGAAGAAGGGGAAGTCTAGGGGAAGAAGGGGAAGTATAGAGGGAAGGGGAAGTCTAGGGGAAGAAGGGGAAGTCTAGGAGAAGAAGGGGAAGTCTAGGGGAAGAAGGGGAAGTATAGAGGGAAGGGGAAGTCTAGGGGAAGAAGGGGAAGTATAGAGGGAAGGGGAAGTCTAGGGGAAGTCTAGGGGAAGAAGGGGAAGTATAGAGTGAAGGGGAAATCTAGGGGAAGTCTAGGGGAAGAAGGGGAAGTATAGAGGAAAGGGGAAGTCCAGGGGAAGAAGGGGAAGTCTAGGGGAAGAAGTGGAAGTCTAGGCGAAGTCTAGGGGAAGAAGGGGAAGTATAGAGGGAAGGGGAAGTCTAGGGGAAGAAGGGGAAGTCTAGGAGAAGAAGGGGAAGTCTAGGGGAAGAAGGGGAAGTATAGAGGGAAGGGGAAGTCTAGGGGAAGAAGGGGAAGTATAGAGGGAAGGGGAAGTCTAGGGGAAGTCTAGGGGAAGAAGAGGAAGTCTAGGGGAAGAAGGGGAAGTCTAGGGGAAGAAGGGGAAGTATAGAGGGAAGGGGAAGTCTAGGGGAAGTCTAGGGGAAGAAGGGGAAGTATAGAGGGAAGGGGAAATCTAGGGGAAGTCTAGGGGAAGAAGGGGAAGTATAGAGGAAAGGGGAAGTCCAGGGGAAGTCTAGGGGAAGAAGGGGCAGTATAGAGGGAAGGGGAAGTCTAGGAGAAGTCTAGGGGAAGAAGGGGAAGTATAGAGGGAAGGGGAAGTCTAAGGGAAGAAGGGGAAGTCTAGGGGAAGAAGGGGAAGTCTAGGGGAAGAAGGGGAAGTATAGAGGGAAGGGGAAGTCTAGGGGAAATCTAGGGGAAGAAGGGGAAGTATAGAGGGAAGGGGAAGTCTAGGGGAAGAAGGGGAAGTCTAGGAGAAGAAGGGGAAGTCTAGGGGAAGAAGGGGAAGTATAGAGGGAAGGGGAAGTCTAGGGGAAGAAGGGGAAGTATAGAGGGAAGGGGAAGTCTAGGGGAAGTCTAGGGGAAGAAGAGGAAGTCTATGGGAAGAAGGGGAAGTCTAGGGGAAGAAGGGGAAGTATAGAGGGAAGGGTTAGTCTAGGGGAAGAAGGGGAAGTATAGAGGGAAGGGGAAGTCTAGGGGAAGTCTAGGGGAAGAAGGGGAAGTCTAGGGGAAGTCTAGGGGAAGCAGGGGAAGTATAGAGGGAAGGGGAAGTCTAATGGAAGAAGGGGAAGTATAGAGGGAAGGGGAAGTCTAGGGAAAGAAGGGGAAGTCTAGGGGAAGAAGGGGAAGTCTAGGGGAAGAAGGGGAAGTAGAGAGGGAAGGGGAAATCTAGGGGAAATCTAGGGGAAGGAGGGGAAGTATAGAGGGAAGGGAAGTCTAGGGGAAGTCTAGGGGAAGAAGGGGACGTCTAGGGGAAGTCTAGGGGAAGCAGGGGAAGTATAGAGGGAAGGGGAAGTATAGGGGAAGAAGGGGAAGTCTAAGGGAAGAAGGGGAAGTCTAGGGGAAGAAGGGGAAGTCTAAGGGAAGAAGGGGAAGTCTAGGGGAAGAAGGGGAAGTATAGAGGGAAGGGGAAGTCTAGGGGAAGAAGAGGAAGTCTAGGGGAAGAAGGGGAAGTCTAGGGGAAGAAGGGGAAGTATAGGGGGAAGGGGAAGTCTAGGGGAAGAAGGGGAAGTATACAGGGAAGGGGAAGTCTAGGGGCAGTCTAGGGGAAGAAGGGGAAGACTAGGGGAAGTCTAGGGGAAGCAGGGGAAGTATAGAGGGAAGGGGAAGACTAATGGAAGAAGGGGAAGTATAGAGGGAAGGGGAAGTCTAAGGGAAGAAGGGGAAGTCTAGGGGAAGAAGGGGAAGTCTAGGGGAAGAAGGGGAAGTATAGAGGGAAGGGGAAGTCTAGGGGAAGAAGGGGAAGTCTAGGGGAAGAAGGGGAAGTATAGAGGGAAGGGTTAGTCTAGGGGAAGAAGGGGAAGTATAGGGGAAGTCTAGGGGAAGAAGGGGAAGTCTAGGGGAAGTCTAGGGGAAGCAGGGGAAGTATAGAGGGAAGGGGAAGTCTAATGGAAGAAGGGGAAGTATAGAGGGAAGGGGAAGTCTAGGGGAAGAAGGGGAAGTCTAGGGGAAGAAGGGGAAGTAGAGAGGGAAGGGGAAGTCTAGGGGAAATCTAGGGGAAGAAGGGGAAGTATAGAGGGAAGGGGAAGTCTAGGGGAAGAAGAGGAAGTCTAGGAGAAGAAGGGGAAGTCTAGGGGAAGAAGGGGAAGTATAGGGGGAAGGGGAAGTCTAGGGGAAGAAGGGGAAGTATAGAGGGAAGGGGAAGTCTAGGGGAAGTCTAGGGGAAGAAGGGGAACACTAGGGGAAGTCTAGGGGAAGCAGGGGAAGTATAGAGGGAAGGGGAAGTCTAATGGAAGAAGGGGAAGTATAGAGGGAAGGGGAAGTCTAGGGGAAGAAGGGGAAGTCTAGGGGAAGAAGGGGAAGTCTAGGGGAAGAAGGGGAAGTAGAGAGGGAAGGGGAAGTCTAGAGGAAGTCTAGGGGAAGAAGGGGAAGTATAGAGGGAAGGGAAGTCTAGGGGAAGTCTAGGGGAAGAAGGGGAAGTCTAGGGGAAGTCTAGGGGAAGCAGGGGAAGTATAGAGGGAAGGGGAAGTCTAGGGGAAGAAGGGGAAGTCTAAGGGAAGAAGGGGAAGTCTAGGGGAAGAAGGGGAAGTATAGAGGGAAGGGGAAGTCTAAGGGAAGAAGAGGAAGTCTAGGGGAAGAAGGGGAAGTCTAGGGGAAGAAGGGGAAGTATAGAGGGAAGGGGAAGTCTAGGGGAAGTAGGGGAAGTATAGAGGGAAGGGGAAGTCTAGGGGAAATCTAGGGGAAGAAGGGGAAGTCTAGGGGAAGTCTAGGGGAAGAAGGGGAAGTATAGAGGGAAGGGGAAGTCTAATGGAAGAAGGGGAAGTATAGAGGGAAGGGGAAGTCTAGGGGAAGAAGGGGAAGTCTAGGGGAAGAAGGGGAAGTCTAGGGGAAGAAGGGGAAGTAGAGAGGGAAGGGGAAGTAGAGAGGGAAGGGGAAGTCTCGGGGAAGAAGGGGAAGTATAGAGGGAAGGGAAGTCTAGGGGAAGTCTAGGGGAAGAAGGGGAAGTATAGAGGGAAGGGGAAGTCTAGGGGAAGAAGGGGAAGTCTAGGGGAAGAAGGGGAAGTCTAGGGGAAGAAGGGGAAGTATAGAGGGAAGAGAAAGTCTAGGGGAAGAAGGGGAAGTATAGAGGGAAGGGGAAGTCTAGGGGAAGTCTAGGAGAAGAAGGGGAAGTCTAGGGGAAGTCTAGGGGAAGAAGTGGAAGTCTAGGGGAAGAAGGGGAAGTCTAGGGGAAGAAGAGGAAGTCTAGGGGAAGAAGGGGAAGTATAGAGGGAAGGGGAAGTCTAGGGGAAGTCTAGGGGAAGAAGGGGAACACTAGGGGAAGTCTAGGGGAAGCAGGGGAAGTATAGAGGGAAGGGGAAGTCTAATGGAAGAAGGGGAAGTATAGAGGGAAGGGGAAGTCTAGGGGAAGAAGGGGAAGTAGAGAGGGAAGGGGAAGTCTAGGGGAAGTCTAGGGGAAGAAGGGGAAGTATAGAGTAAAGGGAAGTCTAGGGGAAGTCTAGGGGAAGAAGGGGAAGTATAGACGGAAGGGGAAGTCTAGGGGAAGAAGGGGAAGTATAGAGGGAAGAGAAAGTCTAGGGGAAGAAGGGGAAGTATAGAGGGAATGGGAAGTCTAGGGGAAGTCTAGGGGAAGAAGGGGAAGTCTAGGGGAAGAAGGGGAAGTCTAGGGGAAGAAGGGGAAGTAGAGAGGGAAGGGGAAGTCTAGGGGAAGTCTAGGGGGAGAAGGGAAAGTCTAGGGGAAGAAGTGGAAGTCTAGGGGAAGTCTAGGGGAAGAAGGGGAAGTATAGAGGGAAGGGGAAGTCTAGGGGAAGAAGGGGAAGTCTAGGAGAAGAAGGGTAAATCTAGGGGAAGAAGGGGAAGTATAGAGGGAAGGGAAAGTGTAGGGGAAGTCTAGGGAAAGTAGGGGAAGTATAGCGGAAGTCTCGGGGAAGAAGGGAAGTCTAGGGGAAGAAGGGGAAGTCTAGGGGAAGAAAGCTTAGTCTAGGGGAAGAAGGGGAAGTCTAGGGGAAGAAGGGGAAGTCTAGGGGAAGAAGGGGAAGTATAGAGGGAAGGGGAAGTCCAGGGGTAGACTAGGGGAAGAAGGGGAAGTATAGACGGAAGGGGAAGTCTAGGGGAAGTCTCGGGGAAGAAGGGGAAGTACAGAGGGATGGGGAAGTCTAGGGGAAGAAGGGGAAGTATAGAGGGAAGGGGAAGTCTAGGGGAAGTCTAGGGGAAGAAGAGGAAGTCTAGGGGAAGAAGGGGAAGTCTAGGGGAAGAACGGGAAGTATAGAGGGAAGGGGAAGTCTAGGGGAAGAAGGGGAAGTATAGAGGGAAGGGGAAGTCTAGGGGAAGAAGGGGAAGTCTAGGGGAAGTCTAGGGGAAGCAGGGGAAGTATAGAGGGAAGGGGAAGTCTAATGGAAGAAGGGGAAGTATAGAGGGAAGGGGAAGTCTAGGGGAAGAAGGGGAAATCTAGGGGAAGAAGGGGAAGTCTAGGGGAAGAAGGGGAAGTAGAGAGGGAAGGGAAAGTCTAGGGGAAGTCTAGGGGAAGAAGGGGAAGTATAGAGGGAAGGGAAGTCTAGGGGAAGTCTAGGGGAAGAAGGGGACGTCTAGGGGAATTCTAGGGGAAGCAGGGGAAGTATAGAGGGAAGGGGAAGTATAGGGGAAGAAGGGGAAGTCTAAGGGAAGAAGGGGAATTCTAGGGGAAGAAGGGGAAGTCTAAGGGAAGAAGGGGAAGTCTAGGGGAAGAAGGGGAAGTATAGAGGGAAGGGGAAGTCTAGGGGAAGAAGAGGAAGTCTAGGGGAAGAAGGGGAAGTCTAGGGGAAGAAGGGGAAGTATAGAGGGAAGGGGAAGTCTAGGGGAAGAAGGGGAAGTATAGAGGGAAGGGGAAGTCTAGGAGAAGTCTAGGGGAAGAAGGGGAAGACTAGGGGAAGTCTAGGGGAAGCAGGGGAAGTATAGAGGGAAGGGGAAGTCTAATGGAAGAAGGGGAAGTATAGAGGGAAGGGAAAGTCTAGGGGAAGAAGGGGAAGTCTAGGGGAAGAAGGGGAAGTCTAGGGGAAGAAGGGGAAGTAGAGAGGGAAGGGGAAGTCTAGGGGAAGTCTAGGGGAAGAAGGTGAAGTATAGAGGGAAGGGAAGTCTAGGGGAAGTCTAGGGGAAGAAGGGGAAGTCTAGGGGAAGTCTAGGGGAAGCAGGGGAAGTATAGAGGGAAGGGGAAGTCTAGGGGAAGAAGAGGAAGTCTAGGGGAAGAAGGGGAAGTCTAGGGGAAGTCTAGGGGAAGCAGGGGAAGTATAGAGGGAAGGGGAAGTCTAATGGAAGAAGGGGAAGTATAGAGGGAAGGGGAAGTCTAGGGGAAGAAGGGGAAGTCTAGGGGAAGAAGGGGAAGTAGAGAGGGAAGGGGAAGTCTAGGGGGAGTCTAGGGGAAGAAGGGGAAGTATAGAGGGAAGGGAAGTCTAGGGGAAGTCTAGGGGAAGAAGGGGACGTCTAGGGGAAGTCTAGGGGAAGCAGGGGAAGTATAGAGGGAAGGGGAAGTATAGGGGAAGAAGGGGAAGTCTAAGGGAAGAAGGGGAAGTCTAGGGGAAGAAGGGGAAGTCTAAGGGAAGAAGGGGAAGTCTAGGGGAAGAAGGGGAAGTATAGAGGGAAGGGGAAGTCTAGGGGAAGAAGGGGAAGTATAGAGGGAAGGGAAGTCTAGGGGAAGTCTAGGGGAAGAAGGGGAAGTATAGAGGGAAGGAGAAGTCTAGGGGAAGAAGGGGAAGTCTAGGGGAAGAAGGGGAAGTCTAGGGGAAGAAGGGGAAGTATAGAGGGAAGAGAAAGTCTAGGGGAAGAAGGGGAAGTATAGAGGGAAGGGGAAGTCCAGGGGAAGTCTAAGGGAAGAAGGGGAAGTCTAGGGGAAGAAGGGGAAGAAGGGAAGGTATAGAGGGAAGGGGAAGTCTACGGAAAGTCTAGGGGAAGAAGTGGAAGTCTAGGGGAAGAAGGGGAAGTCTAGGGGAAGAAGAGGAAGTATAGAGGGAAGGGGAAGTCTAATGGAAGAAGGGGAAGTATAGAGGGAAGGGGAAGTCTAGGGGAAGAAGGGGAAGTCTAGGGGAAGAAGGGGAAGTAGAGAGGGAAGGGGAAGTCTAGGGGGAGTCTAGGGGAAGAAGGGGAAGTATAGAGGGAAGGGAAGTCTAGGGGAAGTCTAGGGGAAGAAGGGGACGTCTAGGGGAAGTCTAGGGGAAGCAGGGGAAGTATAGAGGGAAGGGGAAGTATAGGGGAAGAAGGGGAAGTCTAAGGGAAGAAGGGGAAGTCTAGGGGAAGAAGGGGAAGTCTAAGGGAAGAAGGGGAAGTCTAGGGGAAGAAGGGGAAGTATAGAGGGAAGGGGAAGTCTAGGGGAAGAAGGGGAAGTATAGAGGGAAGGGAAGTCTAGGGGAAGTCTAGGGGAAGAAGGGGAAGTATAGAGGGAAGGAGAAGTCTAGGGGAAGAAGGGGAAGTCTAGGGGAAGAAGGGGAAGTCTAGGGGAAGAAGGGGAAGTATAGAGGGAAGAGAAAGTCTAGGGGAAGAAGGGGAAGTATAGAGGGAAGGGGAAGTCCAGGGGAAGTCTAAGGGAAGAAGGGGAAGTCTAGGGGAAGAAGGGGAAGAAGGGAAGGTATAGAGGGAAGGGGAAGTCTACGGAAAGTCTAGGGGAAGAAGTGGAAGTCTAGGGGAAGAAGGGGAAGTCTAGGGGAAGAAGAGGAAGTATAGAGGGAAGGGGAAGTCTAGGGGAAAAAGGGGAAGTCTAGGGGAAGAAAGGGAAGTCTAGGGGAAGTCTAGGGGAAGAAGGGGAAGTATAGAGGGAAGGGGAAGTCTAGGGAAGTCTAGGGGAGAAGGGGAAGTATAGAGGAAAGGGGAAGTCTAGGGGAAGAAGGGGAAGTATAGAGGGAAGGGGAAGTCTAGGGGAAGTCTAGGGGAAGAAGGGGAAGTATAGAGGGAAGGGGAAGTCTAGAGGAAGTCTAGGGGAAGAAGGGGAAGTATAGAGGGAAGGGGACGTCTAGTGGAAGTCTAGGGGAAGAAGGGGAAGTATAGAGGAAAGGGGAAATCTAGGGGAAGTCTAGGGGAAGAAGGGGAAGTCTAGGGGAAGAAGGGGAAGTCTAGGGGAAGAGGAGGAAGTATAGAGGGAAGGGGAAGTCTAGGGGAAAAAGGGGAAGTCTAGGGGAAGAAGGGGAAGTCTAGGGGAAGTCTAGGGGAAGAAGGGGAAGTATAGAGGGAAGGGGAAGTCTAGGGGAAGAAGGGGAAGTATAGAGGGAAGGGGAAGTCTAGGGGAAGTCTAAGGGAGAAGGGGAAGTATAGAGGGAAGGGGAAGTCTAGGGGAAGAAGGGGAAGTATAGAGGGAAGGGGAAGTCTAGGGGAAGTCTAGGGGAAGAAGGGGAAGTATAGAGGGAAGGGGAAGTCTAGGGGAAGTCTAGGGGAAGAAGGGGAAGTATAGAGGGAAGGGGAAGTATAGGGGAAGAAGGGGAAGTTTAGGGGAAGAAGGGGAAGTCTAGGGGAAGAAGGGGAAGTCTAGGGGAAGAAGGGGAAGTAGAGAGGGAAGGGGAAGTCTAGGGGAAGTCTAGGGGAAGAAGGGGAAGTATAGAGGGAAGGGAAGTCTAGGGGAAGTCTAGGGGAAGAAGGGGAAGTATAGAGGGAAGGGGAAGTCTAGGGGAAGAAGGGGAAGTATAGAGGGAAGGGGAAGTCTAGGGGAAGTCTAGGGGAAGAAGGGGAAGTCTAGGGGAAGTCTAGGGGAAGCAGGGGAAGTATAGAGGGAAGGGGAAGTCTAATGGAAGAAGGGGAAGTATAGAGGGAAGGGGAACTCTAGGGGAAGAAGGGGAAGTCTAGGGGAAGAAGGGGAAGTCTAGGGGAAGAAGGGGAAGTAGAGAGGGAAGGGGAAGTCTAGGGGAAGTCTAGGGGAAGAAGGGGAAGTATAGAGGGAAGGGAAGTCTAGGGGAAGTCTAGGGGAAGAAGGGGACGTCTAGGGGAAGTCTAGGGGAAGCAGGGGAAGTATAGAGGGAAGGGGAAGTATAGGAGAAGAAGGGGAAGTCTAAGGGAAGAAGGGGAAGTCTAGGGGAAGAAGGGGAAGTCTAAGGGAAGAAGGGGAAGTCTAGGGGAAGAAGGGGAAGTATAGAGGGAAGGGGAAGTCTAGGGGAAGAAGAGGAAGTCTAGGGGAAGAAGGGGAAGTCTAGGGGAAGAAGGGGAAGTATAGAGGGAAGGGGAAGTCTAGGGGAAGAAGGGGAAGTATAGAGGGAAGGGGAAGTCTAGGAGAAGTCTAGGGGAAGAAGGGGAAGACTAGGGGAAGTCTAGGGGAAGCAGGGGAAGTATAGAGGGAAGGGGAAGTCTAATGGAAGAAGGGGAAGTATAGAGGGAAGGGGAAGTCTAGGGGAAGAAGGGGAAGTCTAGGGGAAGAAGGGGAAGTCTAGGGGAAGAAGGGGAAGTAGAGAGGGAAGGGGAAGTCTAGGGGAAGTCTAGGGGAAGCAGGGGAAGTATAGAGGGAAGGGGAAGTCTAATGGAAGAAGGGGAAGTATAGAGGGAAGGGGAAGTCTAGGAGAAGTCTAGGGGAAGAAGGGGAAGACTAGGGGAAGTCTAGGGGAAGCAGGGGAAGTATAGAGGGAAGGGGAAGTCTAATGGAAGAAGGGGAAGTATAGAGGGAAGAGGAAGTCTAGGGGAAGAAGGGGAAGTCTAGGGGAAGAAGGGGAAGTCTAGGGGAAGAAGGGGAAGTAGAGAGGGAAGGGGAAGTCTAGAGGAAGTCTAGGGGAAGAAGGGGAAGTATAGAGGGAAGGGAAGTCTAGGGGAAGTCTAGGGGAAGAAGGGGAAGTCTAGGGGAAGCAGGGGAAGTATAGAGGGAAGGGGAAGTCTAGGGGAAGAAGGGGAAGTCTAAGGGAAAAAGGGGAAGAAGGGGAAGTCTAGGGGAAGAAGGGGAAGTATAGAGGGAAGGGGAAGTCTAGGGGAAGAAGAGGAAGTCTAGGGGAAGAAGGGGAAGTCTAGGGGAAGAAGTGGAAGTATAGAGGGAAGGGGAAGTCTAGGGGAAGTCTAGGGGAAGAAGGGGAAGTATAGAGGGAAGGGAAGTCTAGGGGAAGTCTAGGGGAAGAAGGGGAAGTCTAGGGGAAGTCTAGGGGAAGCAGGGGAAGTATAGAGGGAAGGGGAAGTCTAGGGGAAGAAGGGGAAGTCTAAGGGAAGAAGGGGAAGTCTAGGGGAAGAAGGGGAAGTATAGAGGGAAGGGGAAGTCTAGGGGAAGAAGAGGAAGTCTAGGGGAAGAAGGGGAAGTCTAGGGGAAGAAGGGGAAGTCTAGGGGAAGAAGGGGAAGACTAGGGGAAGTCTAGGGGAAGCAGGGGAAGTATAGAGGGAAGGGGAAGTCTAGGAGAAGTCTAGGGGAAGAAGGGGAAGACTAGGGGAAGTCTAGGGGAAGCAGGGGAAGTATAGAGGGAAGGGGAAGTCTAATGGAAGAAGGGGAAGTATAGAGGGAAGAGGAAGTCTAGGGGAAGAAGGGGAAGTCTAGGGGAAGAAGGGGAAGTCTAGGGGAAGAAGGGGAAGTAGAGAGGGAAGGGGAAGTCTAGAGGAAGTCTAGGGGAAGAAGGGGAAGTATAGAGGGAAGGGAAGTCTAGGGGAAGTCTAGGGGAAGAAGGGGAAGTCTAGGGGAAGCAGGGGAAGTATAGAGGGAAGGGGAAGTCTAGGGGAAGAAGGGGAAGTCTAAGGGAAGAAGGGGAAGTCTAGGGGAAGAAGGGGAAGTATAGAGGGAAGGGGAAGTCTAGGGGAAGAAGAGGAAGTCTAGGGGAAGAAGGGGAAGTCTAGGGGAAGCAGGGGAAGTATAGAGGGAAGGGGAAGTATAGGGGAAGAAGGGGAAGTCTAAGGGAAGAAGGGGAAGTCTAGGGGAAGAAGGGGAAGTATAGAGGGAAGGGGAAGTCTAGGGGAAGAAGAGGAAGTCTAGGGGAAGAAGGGGAAGTCTAGGGGAAGAAGGGGAAGTATAGAGGGAAGGGGAAGTCTAGGGGAAGAAGGGGAAGTATAGAGGGAAGGGGAAGTCTAGGAGAAGTCTAGGGGAAGAAGGGGAAGACTAGGGGAAGTCTAGGGGAAGCAGGGGAAGTATAGAGGGAAGGGGAAGTCTAATGGAAGAAGGGGAAGTATAGAGGGAAGGGAAAGTCTAGGGGAAGAAGGGGAAGTCTAGGGGAAGAAGGGGAAGTCTAGGGGAAGAAGGGGAAGTAGAGAGGGAAGGGGAAATCTAGGGGAAGACTAGGGGAAGCAGGGGAAGTATAGAGGGAAGGGGAAGTCTAATGGAAGAAGGGGAAGTATAGAGGGAAGGGGAAGTCCAGGGGAAGAAGGGGAAGTAGAGAGGGAAGGGGAAGTCTAGGGGAAGTCTAGGGGAAGAAGGGGAAGTCTAGGGGAAGAAGGGGAAGTAGAGAGGGAAGGGGAAGTCTAGGGGAAGTCTAGGGGAAGAAGGGGAAGTATTGAGGGAAGGGAAGTCTAGGGGAAGTCTAGGGGAAGAAGGGGACGTCTAGGGGAAGTCTAGGGGAAGCAGGGGAAGTATAGAGGGAAGGGGAAGTATAGGGGAAGAAGGGGAAGTCTAAGGGAAGAAGGGGAAGTCTAGGGGAAGAAGGGGAAGTCTAAGGGAAGAAGGGGAAGTCTAGGGGAAGAAGGGGAAGTATAGAGGGAAGGGGATGTCTAGGGGAAGTCTAGGGGAAGAAGGGGAAGTATAGAGGGAAGGGAAGTCTAGGGGAAGTCTAGGGGAAGAAGGGGAAGTATAGAGGGAAGGGGAAGTATAGGGGAAGAAGGGGAAGTCTAGGGGAAGAAGGGGAAGTCTAGGGGAAGAATGGGAAGTATAGAGGGAAGAGAAAGTCTAGGGGAAGAAGGGGAAGTATAGAGGGAAGGGGAAGTCCAGGGGAAGTCTAGGGGAAGAAGGGGAAGTCTAGGGGAAGAAGGGGAAGAAGGGAAGGTATAGAGGGAAGGGGAAGTCTACGAAAAGTCTAGGGGAAGAAGGGGAAGTCTAGGGGAAGAAGGGGAAGTCTAGGGGAAGAAGAGGAAGTATAGAGGGAAGGGGAAGTCTAGGGGAAAAAGGGGAAGTCTAGGGGAAGAAGGGGAAGTCTAGGGGAAGTCTAGGGGAAGAAGGGGAAGTATAGAGGGAAGGGGAAGTCTAGGGGAAGAAGGGGACGTATAGAGGGAAGGGGAAGTCTAGGGGAAGTCTAGGGGAAGAAGGGGAAGTATAGAGGGAAGGGGAAGTCTAATGGAAGAAGGGGAAGTATAGAGGGAAGGGAAAGTCTAGGGGAAGAAGGGGAAGTCTAGGGGAAGAAGTGGAAGTCTAGGGGAAGAAGGGGAAGTAGAGAGGGAAGGGGAAGTCTAGGGGAAGTCTAGGGGAAGCAGGGGAAGTATAGAGGGAAGGGGAAGTCTAATGGAAGAAGGGGAAGTATAGAGGGAAGGGGAAGTCTAGGAGAAGTCTAGGGGAAGAAGGGGAAGACTAGGGGAAGTCTAGGGGAAGCAGGGGAAGTATAGAGGGAAGGGGAAGTCTAATGGAAGAAGGGGAAGTATAGAGGGAAGAGGAAGTCTAGGGGAAGAAGGGGAAGTCTAGGGGAAGAAGGGGAAGTCTAGGGGAAGAAGGGGAAGTAGAGAGGGAAGGGGAAGTCTAGAGGAAGTCTAGGGGAAGAAGGGGAAGTATAGAGGGAAGGGAAGTCTAGGGGAAGTCTAGGGGAAGAAGGGGAAGTCCAGGGGAAGCAGGGGAAGTATAGAGGAAAGGGGAAGTCCAGGGGAAGTCTAGGGGAAGAAGGGGCAGTATAGAGGGAAGGGGAAGTCTAGGAGAAGTCTAGGGGAAGAAGGGGCAGTATAGAGGGAAGGGGAAGTCTAGGGGAAGTCTAGGGGAAGTCTAGGGGAAGAAGGGGAAGTATAGAGGGAAGGGGAAGTCTAGGGGAAGTCTAGGGGAAGAAGGGGAAGTATAGAGGGAAGGGGAAGTCTAGGGGAAGAAGGGGAAGTCTAGGGGAAGAAGGGGAAGTCTAGGGGAAGAAGGGGAAGTATAGAGGGAAGGGGAAGTCTAGGGGAAGAAGGAGAAGTTTAGGGGAAGAAGGGGAAGTCTAGGGGAAGAAGGGGAAGTATAGAGGGAAGGGGAAGTCTAGGGGAAGAAGGGGAAGTCTAGGAGAAGAAGGGAAGTCTAGGGGAAGAAGGGGAAGTATAGAGGGAAGGGGAAGTCTAGGGGAAGAAGGGGAAGTATAGAGGGAAGGGGAAGTCTAGGGGAAGTCTAGGGGAAGAAGGGGAAGTATAGAGTGAAGGGGAAAT
Source organism: Anniella stebbinsi (assembly GCA_029215795.1). Classification (NCBI taxonomy): domain Eukaryota; kingdom Metazoa; phylum Chordata; class Lepidosauria; order Squamata; family Anniellidae; genus Anniella; species Anniella stebbinsi. Next base: position 138,148 of record JARDYH010000021.1, read on the forward strand.
CTAGGGGAAGTCTAGGGGAAGAAGGGGAAGTATAGAGGAAAGGGGAAGTCCAGGGGAAGAAGGGGAAGTCTAGGGGAAGAAGTGGAAGTCTAGGCGAAGTCTAGGGGAAGAAGGGGAAGTATAGAGGGAAGGGGAAGTCTAGGGGAAGAAGGGGAAGTCTAGGAGAAGAAGGGGAAGTCTAGGGGAAGAAGGGGAAGTATAGAGGGAAGGGGAAGTCTAGGGGAAGAAGGGGAAGTATAGAGGGAAGGGGAAGTCTAGGGGAAGTCTAGGGGAAGAAGAGGAAGTCTAGGGGAAGAAGGGGAAGTCTAGGGGAAGAAGGGGAAGTATAGAGGGAAGGGGAAGTCTAGGGGAAGTCTAGGGGAAGAAGGGGAAGTATAGAGGGAAGGGGAAATCTAGGGGAAGTCTAGGGGAAGAAGGGGAAGTATAGAGGAAAGGGGAAGTCCAGGGGAAGTCTAGGGGAAGAAGGGGCAGTATAGAGGGAAGGGGAAGTCTAGGAGAAGTCTAGGGGAAGAAGGGGAAGTATAGAGGGAAGGGGAAGTCTAAGGGAAGAAGGGGAAGTCTAGGGGAAGAAGGGGAAGTCTAGGGGAAGAAGGGGAAGTATAGAGGGAAGGGGAAGTCTAGGGGAAATCTAGGGGAAGAAGGGGAAGTATAGAGGGAAGGGGAAGTCTAGGGGAAGAAGGGGAAGTCTAGGAGAAGAAGGGGAAGTCTAGGGGAAGAAGGGGAAGTATAGAGGGAAGGGGAAGTCTAGGGGAAGAAGGGGAAGTATAGAGGGAAGGGGAAGTCTAGGGGAAGTCTAGGGGAAGAAGAGGAAGTCTATGGGAAGAAGGGGAAGTCTAGGGGAAGAAGGGGAAGTATAGAGGGAAGGGTTAGTCTAGGGGAAGAAGGGGAAGTATAGAGGGAAGGGGAAGTCTAGGGGAAGTCTAGGGGAAGAAGGGGAAGTCTAGGGGAAGTCTAGGGGAAGCAGGGGAAGTATAGAGGGAAGGGGAAGTCTAATGGAAGAAGGGGAAGTATAGAGGGAAGGGGAAGTCTAGGGAAAGAAGGGGAAGTCTAGGGGAAGAAGGGGAAGTCTAGGGGAAGAAGGGGAAGTAGAGAGGGAAGGGGAAATCTAGGGGAAATCTAGGGGAAGAAGGGGAAGTATAGAGGGAAGGGAAGTCTAGGGGAAGTCTAGGGGAAGAAGGGGACGTCTAGGGGAAGTCTAGGGGAAGCAGGGGAAGTATAGAGGGAAGGGGAAGTATAGGGGAAGAAGGGGAAGTCTAAGGGAAGAAGGGGAAGTCTAGGGGAAGAAGGGGAAGTCTAAGGGAAGAAGGGGAAGTCTAGGGGAAGAAGGGGAAGTATAGAGGGAAGGGGAAGTCTAGGGGAAGAAGAGGAAGTCTAGGGGAAGAAGGGGAAGTCTAGGGGAAGAAGGGGAAGTATAGGGGGAAGGGGAAGTCTAGGGGAAGAAGGGGAAGTATACAGGGAAGGGGAAGTCTAGGGGCAGTCTAGGGGAAGAAGGGGAAGACTAGGGGAAGTCTAGGGGAAGCAGGGGAAGTATAGAGGGAAGGGGAAGACTAATGGAAGAAGGGGAAGTATAGAGGGAAGGGGAAGTCTAAGGGAAGAAGGGGAAGTCTAGGGGAAGAAGGGGAAGTCTAAGGGAAGAAGGGGAAGTCTAGGGGAAGAAGGGGAAGTCTAAGGGAAGAAGGGGAAGTCTAGGGGAAGAAGGGGAAGTATAGAGGGAAGGGGAAGTCTAGGGGAAGAAGAGGAAGTCTAGGGGAAGAAGGGGAAGTCTAGGGGAAGAAGGGGAAGTATAGGGGGAAGGGGAAGTCTAGGGGAAGAAGGGGAAGTATACAGGGAAGGGGAAGTCTAGGGGCAGTCTAGGGGAAGAAGGGGAAGACTAGGGGAAGTCTAGGGGAAGCAGGGGAAGTATAGAGGGAAGGGGAAGACTAATGGAAGAAGGGGAAGTATAGAGGGAAGGGGAAGTCTAAGGGAAGAAGGGGAAGTCTAGGGGAAGAAGGGGAAGTCTAGGGGAAGAAGGGGAAGTATAGAGGGAAGGGGAAGTCTAGGGGAAGAAGGGGAAGTCTAGGGGAAGAAGGGGAAGTATAGAGGGAAGGGTTAGTCTAGGGGAAGAAGGGGAAGTATAGGGGAAGTCTAGGGGAAGAAGGGGAAGTCTAGGGGAAGTCTAGGGGAAGCAGGGGAAGTATAGAGGGAAGGGGAAGTCTAATGGAAGAAGGGGAAGTATAGAGGGAAGGGGAAGTCTAGGGGAAGAAGGGGAAGTCTAGGGGAAGAAGGGGAAGTAGAGAGGGAAGGGGAAGTCTAGGGGAAATCTAGGGGAAGAAGGGGAAGTATAGAGGGAAGGGGAAGTCTAGGGGAAGAAGAGGAAGTCTAGGAGAAGAAGGGGAAGTCTAGGGGAAGAAGGGGAAGTATAGGGGGAAGGGGAAGTCTAGGGGAAGAAGGGGAAGTATAGAGGGAAGGGGAAGTCTAGGGGAAGTCTAGGGGAAGAAGGGGAACACTAGGGGAAGTCTAGGGGAAGCAGGGGAAGTATAGAGGGAAGGGGAAGTCTAATGGAAGAAGGGGAAGTATAGAGGGAAGGGGAAGTCTAGGGGAAGAAGGGGAAGTCTAGGGGAAGAAGGGGAAGTCTAGGGGAAGAAGGGGAAGTAGAGAGGGAAGGGGAAGTCTAGAGGAAGTCTAGGGGAAGAAGGGGAAGTATAGAGGGAAGGGAAGTCTAGGGGAAGTCTAGGGGAAGAAGGGGAAGTCTAGGGGAAGTCTAGGGGAAGCAGGGGAAGTATAGAAGGAAGGGGAAGTCTAGGGGAAGAAGGGGAAGTATAGAGGGAAGGGGAAGTCTAGGGGAAGAAGGGGAAGTCTAGGGGAAGAAGGGGAAGTCTAGGGGAAGAAGGGGAAGTAGAGAGGGAAGGGGAAGTAGAGAGGGAAGGGGAAGTCTCGGGGAAGAAGGGGAAGTATAGAGGGAAGGGAAGTCTAGGGGAAGTCTAGGGGAAGAAGGGGAAGTATAGAGGGAAGGGGAAGTCTAGGGGAAGAAGGGGAAGTCTAGGGGAAGAAGGGGAAGTCTAGGGGAAGAAGGGGAAGTATAGAGGGAAGAGAAAGTCTAGGGGAAGAAGGGGAAGTATAGAGGGAAGGGGAAGTCTAGGGGAAGTCTAGGAGAAGAAGGGGAAGTCTAGGGGAAGTCTAGGGGAAGAAGTGGAAGTCTAGGGGAAGAAGGGGAAGTCTAGGGGAAGAAGAGGAAGTCTAGGGGAAGAAGGGGAAGTATAGAGGGAAGGGGAAGTCTAGGGGAAGTCTAGGGGAAGAAGGGGAACACTAGGGGAAGTCTAGGGGAAGCAGGGGAAGTATAGAGGGAAGGGGAAGTCTAATGGAAGAAGGGGAAGTATAGAGGGAAGGGGAAGTCTAGGGGAAGAAGGGGAAGTAGAGAGGGAAGGGGAAGTCTAGGGGAAGTCTAGGGGAAGAAGGGGAAGTATAGAGTAAAGGGAAGTCTAGGGGAAGTCTAGGGGAAGAAGGGGAAGTATAGACGGAAGGGGAAGTCTAGGGGAAGAAGGGGAAGTATAGAGGGAAGAGAAAGTCTAGGGGAAGAAGGGGAAGTATAGAGGGAATGTGAAGTCTAGGGGAAGTCTAGGGGAAGAAGGGGAAGTCTAGGGGAAGAAGGGGAAGTCTAGGGGAAGAAGGGGAAGTAGAGAGGGAAGGGGAAGTCTAGGGGAAGTCTAGGGGGAGAAGGGAAAGTCTAGGGGAAGAAGTGGAAGTCTAGGGGAAGTCTAGGGGAAGAAGGGGAAGTATAGAGGGAAGGGAAAGTCTAGGGGAAGAAGGGGAAGTCTAGGAGAAGAAGGGTAAATCTAGGGGAAGAAGGGGAAGTATAGAGGGAAGGGAAAGTGTAGGGGAAGTCTAGGGAAAGTAGGGGAAGTATAGCGGAAGTCTCGGGGAAGAAGGGAAGTCTAGGGGAAGAAGGGGAAGTCTAGGGGAAGAAAGCTTAGTCTAGGGGAAGAAGGGGAAGTCTAGGGGAAGAAGGGGAAGTCTAGGGGAAGAAGGGGAAGTATAGAGGGAAGGGGAAGTCCAGGGGTAGACTAGGGGAAGAAGGGGAAGTATAGACGGAAGGGGAAGTCTAGGGGAAGTCTCGGGGAAGAAGGGGAAGTACAGAGGGATGGGGAAGTCTAGGGGAAGAAGGGGAAGTATAGAGGGAAGGGGAAGTCTGGGGAAGTCTAGGGGAAGAAGAGGAAGTCTAGGGGAAGAAGGGGAAGTCTAGGGGAAGAACGGGAAGTATAGAGGGAAGGGGAAGTCTAGGGGAAGAAGGGGAAGTATAGAGGGAAGGGGAAGTCTAGGGGAAGAAGGGGAAGTCTAGGGGAAGTCTAGGGGAAGCAGGGGAAGTATAGAGGGAAGGGGAAGTCTAATGGAAGAAGGGGAAGTATAGAGGGAAGGGGAAGTCTAGGGGAAGAAGGGGAAGTCTAGGGGAAGAAGGGGAAGTCTAGGGGAAGAAGGGGAAGTAGAGAGGGAAGGGAAAGTCTCGGGGAAGTCTAGGGGAAGAAGGGGAAGTATAGAGGGAAGGGAAGTCTAGGGGAAGTCTAGGGGAAGAAGGGGACGTCTAGGGGAATTCTAGGGGAAGCAGGGGAAGTATAGAGGGAAGGGGAAGTATAGGGGAAGAAGGGGAAGTCTAAGGGAAGAAGGGGAATTCTAGGGGAAGAAGGGGAAGTCTAAGGGAAGAAGGGGAAGTCTAGGGGAAGAAGGGGAAGTATAGAGGGAAGGGGAAGTCTAGGGGAAGAAGAGGAAGTCTAGGGGAAGAAGGGGAAGTCTAGGGGAAGAAGGGGAAGTATAGAGGGAAGGGGAAGTCTAGGGGAAGAAGGGGAAGTATAGAGGGAAGGGGAAGTCTAGGAGAAGTCTAGGGGAAGAAGGGGAAGACTAGGGGAAGTCTAGGGGAAGCAGGGGAAGTATAGAGGGAAGGGGAAGTCTAATGGAAGAAGGGGAAGTATAGAGGGAAGGGAAAGTCTAGGGGAAGAAGGGGAAGTCTAGGGGAAGAAGGGGAAGTCTAGGGGAAGAAGGGGAAGTAGAGAGGGAAGGGGAAGTCTAGGGGAAGTCTAGGGGAAGAAGGTGAAGTATAGAGGGAAGGGAAGTCTAGGGGAAGTCTAGGGGAAGAAGGGGAAGTCTAGGGGAAGTCTAGGGGAAGCAGGGGAAGTATAGAGGGAAGGGGAAGTCTAGGGGAAGAAGAGGAAGTCTAGGGGAAGAAGGGGAAGTCTAGGGGAAGTCTAGGGGAAGCAGGGGAAGTATAGAGGGAAGGGGAAGTCTAATGGAAGAAGGGGAAGTATAGAGGGAAGGGGAAGTCTAGGGGAAGAAGGGGAAGTCTAGGGGAAGAAGGGGAAGTAGAGAGGGAAGGGGAAGTCTAGGGGGAGTCTAGGGGAAGAAGGGGAAGTATAGAGGGAAGGGAAGTCTAGGGGAAGTCTAGGGGAAGAAGGGGACGTCTAGGGGAAGTCTAGGGGAAGCAGGGGAAGTATAGAGGGAAGGGGAAGTATAGGGGAAGAAGGGGAAGTCTAAGGGAAGAAGGGGAAGTCTAGGGGAAGAAGGGGAAGTCTAAGGGAAGAAGGGGAAGTCTAGGGGAAGAAGGGGAAGTATAGAGGGAAGGGGAAGTCTAGGGGAAGAAGGGGAAGTATAGAGGGAAGGGAAGTCTAGGGGAAGTCTAGGGGAAGAAGGGGAAGTATAGAGGGAAGGAGAAGTCTAGGGGAAGAAGGGGAAGTCTAGGGGAAGAAGGGGAAGTCTAGGGGAAGAAGGGGAAGTATAGAGGGAAGAGAAAGTCTAGGGGAAGAAGGGGAAGTATAGAGGGAAGGGGAAGTCCAGGGGAAGTCTAAGGGAAGAAGGGGAAGTCTAGGGGAAGAAGGGGAAGAAGGGAAGGTATAGAGGGAAGGGGAAGTCTACGGAAAGTCTAGGGGAAGAAGTGGAAGTCTAGGGGAAGAAGGGGAAGTCTAGGGGAAGAAGAGGAAGTATAGAGGGAAGGGGAAGTCTAGGGGAAAAAGGGGAAGTCTAGGGGAAGAAAGGGAAGTCTAGGGGAAGTCTAGGGGAAGAAGGGGAAGTATAGAGGGAAGGGGAAGTCTAGGGAAGTCTAGGGGAGAAGGGGAAGTATAGAGGAAAGGGGAAGTCTAGGGGAAGAAGGGGAAGTATAGAGGGAAGGGGAAGTCTAGGGGAAGTCTAGGGGAAGAAGGGGAAGTATAGAGGGAAGGGGAAGTCTAGAGGAAGTCTAGGGAAGAAGGGGAAGTATAGAGGGAAGGGGACGTCTAGTGGAAGTCTAGGGGAAGAAGGGGAAGTATAGAGGAAAGGGGAAGTCTAGGGGAAGTCTAGGGAAGAAGGGGAAGTCTAGGGGAAGAGGAGGAAGTATAGAGGGAAGAGAAAGTCTAGGGGAAGAAGGGGAAGTATAGAGGGAAGGGGAAGTCTAGGGGAAGTCTAGGAGAAGAAGGGGAAGTCTAGGGGAAGTCTAGGGGAAGAAGTGGAAGTCTAGGGGAAGAAGGGGAAGTCTAGGGGAAGAAGAGGAAGTCTAGGGGAAGAAGGGGAAGTATAGAGGGAAGGGGAAGTCTAGGGGAAGTCTAGGGGAAGAAGGGGAACACTAGGGGAAGTCTAGGGGAAGCAGGGGAAGTATAGAGGGAAGGGGAAGTCTAATGGAAGAAGGGGAAGTATAGAGGGAAGGGGAAGTCTAGGGGAAGAAGGGGAAGTAGAGAGGGAAGGGGAAGTCTAGGGGAAGTCTAGGGGAAGAAGGGGAAGTATAGAGTAAAGGGAAGTCTAGGGGAAGTCTAGGGGAAGAAGGGGAAGTATAGACGGAAGGGGAAGTCTAGGGGAAGAAGGGGAAGTATAGAGGGAAGAGAAAGTCTAGGGGAAGAAGGGGAAGTATAGAGGGAATGGGAAGTCTAGGGGAAGTCTAGGGGAAGAAGGGGAAGTCTAGGGGAAGAAGGGGAAGTCTAGGGGAAGAAGGGGAAGTAGAGAGGGAAGGGGAAGTCTAGGGGAAGTCTAGGGGGAGAAGGGAAAGTCTAGGGGAAGAAGTGGAAGTCTAGGGGAAGTCTAGGGGAAGAAGGGGAAGTATAGAGGGAAGGGGAAGTCTAGGGGAAGAAGGGGAAGTCTAGGAGAAGAAGGGTAAATCTAGGGGAAGAAGGGGAAGTATAGAGGGAAGGGAAAGTGTAGGGGAAGTCTAGGGAAAGTAGGGGAAGTATAGCGGAAGTCTCGGGGAAGAAGGGAAGTCTAGGGGAAGAAGGGGAAGTCTAGGGGAAGAAAGCTTAGTCTAGGGGAAGAAGGGGAAGTCTAGGGGAAGAAGGGGAAGTCTAGGGGAAGAAGGGGAAGTATAGAGGGAAGGGGAAGTCCAGGGGTAGACTAGGGGAAGAAGGGGAAGTATAGACGGAAGGGGAAGTCTAGGGGAAGTCTCGGGGAAGAAGGGGAAGTACAGAGGGATGGGGAAGTCTAGGGGAAGAAGGGGAAGTATAGAGGGAAGGGGAAGTCTGGGGAAGTCTAGGGGAAGAAGAGGAAGTCTAGGGGAAGAAGGGGAAGTCTAGGGGAAGAACGGGAAGTATAGAGGGAAGGGGAAGTCTAGGGGAAGAAGGGGAAGTATAGAGGGAAGGGGAAGTCTAGGGGAAGAAGGGGAAGTCTAGGGGAAGTCTAGGGGAAGCAGGGGAAGTATAGAGGGAAGGGGAAGTCTAATGGAAGAAGGGGAAGTATAGAGGGAAGGGGAAGTCTAGGGGAAGAAGGGGAAGTCTAGGGGAAGAAGGGGAAGTCTAGGGGAAGAAGGGGAAGTAGAGAGGGAAGGGAAAGTCTCGGGGAAGTCTAGGGGAAGAAGGGGAAGTATAGAGGGAAGGGAAGTCTAGGGGAAGTCTAGGGGAAGAAGGGGACGTCTAGGGGAATTCTAGGGGAAGCAGGGGAAGTATAGAGGGAAGGGGAAGTATAGGGGAAGAAGGGGAAGTCTAAGGGAAGAAGGGGAATTCTAGGGGAAGAAGGGGAAGTCTAAGGGAAGAAGGGGAAGTCTAGGGGAAGAAGGGGAAGTATAGAGGGAAGGGGAAGTCTAGGGGAAGAAGAGGAAGTCTAGGGGAAGAAGGGGAAGTCTAGGGGAAGAAGGGGAAGTATAGAGGGAAGGGGAAGTCTAGGGGAAGAAGGGGAAGTATAGAGGGAAGGGGAAGTCTAGGAGAAGTCTAGGGGAAGAAGGGGAAGACTAGGGGAAGTCTAGGGGAAGCAGGGGAAGTATAGAGGGAAGGGGAAGTCTAATGGAAGAAGGGGAAGTATAGAGGGAAGGGAAAGTCTAGGGGAAGAAGGGGAAGTCTAGGGGAAGAAGGGGAAGTCTAGGGGAAGAAGGGGAAGTAGAGAGGGAAGGGGAAGTCTAGGGGAAGTCTAGGGGAAGAAGGTGAAGTATAGAGGGAAGGGAAGTCTAGGGGAAGTCTAGGGGAAGAAGGGGAAGTCTAGGGGAAGTCTAGGGGAAGCAGGGGAAGTATAGAGGGAAGGGGAAGTCTAGGGGAAGAAGAGGAAGTCTAGGGGAAGAAGGGGAAGTCTAGGGGAAGTCTAGGGGAAGCAGGGGAAGTATAGAGGGAAGGGGAAGTCTAATGGAAGAAGGGGAAGTATAGAGGGAAGGGGAAGTCTAGGGGAAGAAGGGGAAGTCTAGGGGAAGAAGGGGAAGTAGAGAGGGAAGGGGAAGTCTAGGGGGAGTCTAGGGGAAGAAGGGGAAGTATAGAGGGAAGGGAAGTCTAGGGGAAGTCTAGGGGAAGAAGGGGACGTCTAGGGGAAGTCTAGGGGAAGCAGGGGAAGTATAGAGGGAAGGGGAAGTATAGGGGAAGAAGGGGAAGTCTAAGGGAAGAAGGGGAAGTCTAGGGGAAGAAGGGGAAGTCTAAGGGAAGAAGGGGAAGTCTAGGGGAAGAAGGGGAAGTATAGAGGGAAGGGGAAGTCTAGGGGAAGAAGGGGAAGTATAGAGGGAAGGGAAGTCTAGGGGAAGTCTAGGGGAAGAAGGGGAAGTATAGAGGGAAGGAGAAGTCTAGGGAAGAAGGGGAAGTCTAGGGGAAGAAGGGGAAGTCTAGGGGAAGAAGGGGAAGTATAGAGGGAAGAGAAAGTCTAGGGGAAGAAGGGGAAGTATAGAGGGAAGGGGAAGTCCAGGGGAAGTCTAAGGGAAGAAGGGGAAGTCTAGGGGAAGAAGGGGAAGAAGGGAAGGTATAGAGGGAAGGGGAAGTCTACGGAAAGTCTAGGGGAAGAAGTGGAAGTCTAGGGGAAGAAGGGGAAGTCTAGGGGAAGAAGAGGAAGTATAGAGGGAAGGGGAAGTCTAGGGGAAAAAGGGGAAGTCTAGGGGAAGAAAGGGAAGTCTAGGGGAAGTCTAGGGGAAGAAGGGGAAGTATAGAGGGAAGGGGAAGTCTAGGGAAGTCTAGGGGAGAAGGGGAAGTATAGAGGAAAGGGGAAGTCTAGGGGAAGAAGGGGAAGTATAGAGGGAAGGGGAAGTCTAGGGGAAGTCTAGGGGAAGAAGGGGAAGTATAGAGGGAAGGGGAAGTCTAGAGGAAGTCTAGGGGAAGAAGGGGAAGTATAGAGGGAAGGGGACGTCTAGTGGAAGTCTAGGGGAAGAAGGGGAAGTATAGAGGAAAGGGGAAGTCTAGGGGAAGTCTAGGGGAAGAAGGGGAAGTCTAGGGGAAGAAGGGGAAGTCTAGGGGAAGAGGAGGAAGTATAGAGGGAAGGGGAAGTCTAGGGGAAGAAGAGGAAGTCTAGGGGAAGAAGGGGAATTCTAGGGGAAGCAGGGGAAGTATAGAGGGAAGGGGAAGTATAGGGGAAGAAGGGGAAGTCTAAGGGAAGAAGGGGAATTCTAGGGGAAGAAGGGGAAGTCTAAGGGAAGAAGGGGAAGTCTAGGGGAAGAAGGGGAAGTATAGAGGGAAGGGGAAGTCTAGGGGAAGAAGAGGAAGTCTAGGGGAAGAAGGGGAAGTCTAGGGGAAGCAGGGGAAGTATAGAGGGAAGGGGAAGTCTAATGGAAGAAGGGGAAGTATAGAGGGAAGGGGAAGTCTAGGGGAAGAAGGGGAAGTCTAGGGGAAGAAGGGGAAGTCTAGGGGAAGAAGGGGAAGTAGAGAGGGAAGGGAAAGTCTAGGGGAAGTCTAGGGGAAGAAGGGGAAGTATAGAGGGAAGGGAAGTCTAGGGGAAGTCTAGGGGAAGAAGGGGACGTCTAGGGGAATTCTAGGGGAAGCAGGGGAAGTATAGAGGGAAGGGGAAGTATAGGGGAAGAAGGGGAAGTCTAAGGGAAGAAGGGGAATTCTAGGGGAAGAAGGGGAAGTCTAAGGGAAGAAGGGGAAGTCTAGGGGAAGAAGGGGAAGTATAGAGGGAAGGGGAAGTCTAGGGGAAGAAGAGGAAGTCTAGGGGAAGAAGGGGAAGTCTAGGGGAAGAAGGGGAAGTATAGAGGGAAGGGGAAGTCTAGGGGAAGAAGGGGAAGTATAGAGGGAAGGGGAAGTCTCGGAGAAGTCTAGGGGAAGAAGGGGAAGACTAGGGGAAGTCTAGGGGAAGCAGGGGAAGTATAGAGGGAAGGGGAAGTCTAATGGAAGAAGGGGAAGTATAGAGGGAAGGGAAAGTCTAGGGGAAGAAGGGGAAGTCTAGGGGAAGAAGGGGAAGTCTAGGGGAAGAAGGGGAAGTAGAGAGGGAAGGGGAAGTCTAGGGGAAGTCTAGGGGAAGAAGGTGAAGTATAGAGGGATGGGAAGTCTAGGGGAAGTCTAGGGGAAGAAGGGGAAGTCTAGGGGAAGTCTAGGGGAAGCAGGGGAAGTATAGAGGGAAGGGGAAGTCTAGGGGAAGAAGGGGAAGTCTAAGGGAAGAAGGGGAAGTCTAGGGGAAGAAGGGGAAGTCTAGGGGAAGTCTAGGGGAAGCAGGGGAAGTATAGAGGGAAGGGGAAGTCTAGGGGAAGAAGAGGAAGTCTAGGGGAAGAAGGGGAAGTCTAGGGGAAGTCTAGGGGAAGCAGGGGAAGTATAGAGGGAAGGGGAAGTCTAATGGAAGAAGGGGAAGTATAGAGGGAAGGGGAAGTCTAGGGGAAGAAGGGGAAGTCTAGGGGAAGAAGGGGAAGTAGAGAGGGAAGGGGAAGTCTAGGGGGAGTCTAGGGGAAGAAGGGGAAGTATAGAGGGAAGGGAAGTCTAGGGGAAGTCTAGGGGAAGAAGGGGACGTCTAGGGGAAGTCTAGGGGAAGCAGGGGAAGTATAGAGGGAAGGGGAAGTATAGGGGAAGAAGGGGAAGTCTAAGGGAAGAAGGGGAAGTCTAGGGGAAGAAGGGGAAGTCTAAGGGAAGAAGGGGAAGTCTAGGGGAAGAAGGGGAAGTATAGAGGGAAGGGGAAGTCTAGGGGAAGAAGGGGAAGTATAGAGGGAAGGGAAGTCTAGGGGAAGTCTAGGGGAAGAAGGGGAAGTATAGAGGGAAGGAGAAGTCTAGGGGAAGAAGGGGAAGTCTAGGGGAAGAAGGGGAAGTCTAGGGGAAGAAGGGGAAGTATAGAGGGAAGAGAAAGTCTAGGGGAAGAAGGGGAAGTATAGAGGGAAGGGGAAGTCCAGGGGAAGTCTAAGGGAAGAAGGGGAAGTCTAGGGGAAGAAGGGGAAGAAGGGAAGGTATAGAGGGAAGGGGAAGTCTACGGAAAGTCTAGGGGAAGAAGTGGAAGTCTAGGGGAAGAAGGGGAAGTCTAGGGGAAGAAGAGGAAGTATAGAGGGAAGGGGAAGTCTAGGGGAAAAAGGGGAAGTCTAGGGGAAGAAAGGGAAGTCTAGGGGAAGTGTAGGGGAAGAAGGGGAAGTATAGAGGGAAGGGGAAGTCTAGGGAAGTCTAGGGGAGAAGGGGAAGTATAGAGGAAAGGGGAAGTCTAGGGGAAGAAGGGGAAGTATAGAGGGAAGGGGAAGTCTAGGGGAAGTCTAGGGGAAGAAGGGGAAGTATAGAGGGAAGGGGAAGTCTAGAGGAAGTCTAGGGGAAGAAGGGGAAGTATAGAGGGAAGGGGACGTCTAGTGGAAGTCTAGGGGAAGAAGGGGAAGTATAGAGGAAAGGGGAAGTCTAGGGGAAGTCTAGGGGAAGAAGGGGAAGTCTAGGGGAAGAAGGGGAAGTCTAGGGGAAGAGGAGGAAGTATAGAGGGAAGGGGAAGTCTAGGGGAAAAAGGGGAAGTCTAGGGGAAGAAGGGGAAGTCTAGGGGAAGTCTAGGGGAAGAAGGGGAAGTATAGAGGGAAGGGGAAGTCTAGGGGAAGAAGGGGAAGTATAGAGGGAAGGGGAAGTCTAGGGGAAGTCTAAGGGAGAAGGGGAAGTATAGAGGGAAGGGGAAGTCTAGGGGAAGAAGGGGAAGTATAGAGGGAAGGGGAAGTCTAGGGGAAGTCTAGGGGAAGAAGGGGAAGTATAGAGGGAAGGGGAAGTCTAGGGGAAGTCTAGGGGAAGAAGGGGAAGTATAGAGGGAAGGGGAAGTATAGGGGAAGAAGGGGAAGTTTAGGGGAAGAAGGGGAAGTCTAGGGGAAGAAGGGGAAGTCTAGGGGAAGAAGGGGAAGTAGAGAGGGAAGGGGAAGTCTAGGGGAAGTCTAGGGGAAGAAGGGGAAGTATAGAGGGAAGGGAAGTCTAGGGGAAGTCTAGGGGAAGAAGGGGAAGTATAGAGGGAAGGGGAAGTCTAGGGGAAGAAGGGGAAGTATAGAGGGAAGGGGAAGTCTAGGGGAAGTCTAGGGGAAGAAGGGGAAGTCTAGGGGAAGTCTAGGGGAAGCAGGGGAAGTATAGAGGGAAGGGGAAGTCTAATGGAAGAAGGGGAAGTATAGAGGGAAGGGGAAGTCTAGGGGAAGAAGGGGAAGTCTAGGGGAAGAAGGGGAAGTCTAGGGGAAGAAGGGGAAGTAGAGAGGGAAGGGGAAGTCTAGGGGAAGTCTAGAGGAAGAAGGGGAAGTATAGAGGGAAGGGAAGTCTAGGGGAAGTCTAGGGGAAGAAGGGGACGTCTAGGGGAAGTCTAGGGGAAGCAGGGGAAGTATAGAGGGAAGGGGAAGTATAGGGGAAGAAGGGGAAGTCTAAGGGAAGAAGGGGAAGTCTAGGGGAAGAAGGGGAAGTCTAAGGGAAGAAGGGGAAGTCTAGGGGAAGAAGGGGAAGTATAGAGGGAAGGGGAAGTCTAGGGGAAGAAGAGGAAGTCTAGGGGAAGAAGGGGAAGTCTAGGGGAAGAAGGGGAAGTATAGAGGGAAGGGGAAGTCTAGGGGAAGAAGGGGAAGTATAGAGGGAAGGGGAAGTCTAGGGGAAGAAGGGGAAGTATAGAGGGAAGGGGAAGTCTAGGAGAAGTCTAGGGGAAGAAGGGGAAGACTAGGGGAAGTCTAGGGGAAGCAGGGGAAGTATAGAGGGAAGGGGAAGTCTAATGGAAGAAGGGGAAGTATAGAGGGAAGGGAAAGTCTAGGGGAAGAAGGGGAAGTCTAGGGGAAGAAGGGGAAGTCTAGGGGAAGAAGGGGAAGTAGAGAGGGAAGGGGAAGTCTAGGGGAAGTCTAGGGGAAGCAGGGGAAGTATAGAGGGAAGGGGAAGTCTAATGGAAGAAGGGGAAGTATAGAGGGAAGGGGAAGTCTAGGAGAAGTCTAGGGGAAGAAGGGGAAGACTAGGGGAAGTCTAGGGGAAGCAGGGGAAGTATAGAGGGAAGGGAAAGTCTAATGGAAGAAGGGGAAGTATAGAGGGAAGAGGAAGTCTAGGGGAAGAAGGGGAAGTCTAGGGGAAGAAGGGGAAGTCTAGGGGAAGAAGGGGAAGTAGAGAGGGAAGGGGAAGTCTAGAGGAAGTCTAGGGGAAGAAGGGGAAGTATAGAGGGAAGGGAAGTCTAGGGGAAGTCTAGGGGAAGAAGGGGAAGTCTAGGGGAAGCAGGGGAAGTATAGAGGGAAGGGGAAGTCTAGGGGAAGAAGGGGAAGTCTAAGGGAAAAAGGGGAAGAAGGGGAAGTCTAGGGGAAGAAGGGGAAGTATAGAGGGAAGGGGAAGTCTAGGGGAAGAAGAGGAAGTCTAGGGGAAGAAGGGGAAGTCTAGGGGAAGAAGTGGAAGTATAGAGGGAAGGGGAAGTCTAGGGGAAGTCTAGGGGAAGAAGGGGAAGTATAGAGGGAAGGGAAGTCTAGGGGAAGTCTAGGGGAAGAAGGGGAAGTCTAGGGGAAGTCTAGGGGAAGCAGGGGAAGTATAGAGGGAAGGGGAAGTCTAGGGGAAGAAGGGGAAGTCTAAGGGAAGAAGGGGAAGTCTAGGGGAAGAAGGGGAAGTATAGAGGGAAGGGGAAGTCTAGGGGAAGAAGAGGAAGTCTAGGGGAAGAAGGGGAAGTCTAGGGGAAGAAGGGGAAGTCTAGGGGAAGAAGGGGAAGACTAGGGGAAGTCTAGGGGAAGCAGGGGAAGTATAGAGGGAAGGGGAAGTCTAGGAGAAGTCTAGGGGAAGAAGGGGAAGACTAGGGGAAGTCTAGGGGAAGCAGGGGAAGTATAGAGGGAAGGGGAAGTCTAATGGAAGAAGGGGAAGTATAGAGGGAAGAGGAAGTCTAGGGGAAGAAGGGGAAGTCTAGGGGAAGAAGGGGAAGTCTAGGGGAAGAAGGGGAAGTAGAGAGGGAAGGGGAAGTCTAGAGGAAGTCTAGGGGAAGAAGGGGAAGTATAGAGGGAAGGGAAGTCTAGGGGAAGTCTAGGGGAAGAAGGGGAAGTCTAGGGGAAGCAGGGGAAGTATAGAGGGAAGGGGAAGTCTAGGGGAAGAAGGGGAAGTCTAAGGGAAGAAGGGGAAGTCTAGGGGAAGAAGGGGAAGTATAGAGGGAAGGGGAAGTCTAGGGGAAGAAGAGGAAGTCTAGGGGAAGAAGGGGAAGTCTAGGGGAAGAAGTGGAAGTATAGAGGGAAGGGGAAGTCTAGGGGAAGTCTAGGGGAAGAAGGGGAAGTATAGAGGGAAGGGAAGTCTAGGGGAAGTCTAGGGGAAGAAGGGGAAGTCTAGGGGAAGTCTAGGGGAAGCAGGGGAAGTATAGAGGGAAGGGGAAGTCTAGGGGAAGAAGGGGAAGTCTAAGGGAAGAAGGGGAAGTCTAGGGGAAGAAGGGGAAGTATAGAGGGAAGGGGAAGTCTAGGGGAAGAAGAGGAAGTCTAGGGGAAGAAGGGGAAGTCTAGGGGAAGAAGGGGAAGTCTAGGGGAAGAAGGGGAAGTAGAGAGGGAAGGGGAAGTCTAGGGGAAGTCTAGGGGAAGCAGGGGAAGTATAGAGGGAAGGGGAAGTCTAATGGAAGAAGGGGAAGTATAGAGGGAAGAGGAAGTCTAGGGGAAGAAGGGGAAGTCTAGGGGAAGAAGGGGAAGTCTAGGGGAAGAAGGGGAAGTAGAGAGGGAAGGGGAAGTCTAGAGGAAGTCTAGGGGAAGAAGGGGAAGTATAGAGGGAAGGGAAGTCTAGGGGAAGTCTAGGGGAAGAAGGGGAAGTCTAGGGGAAGCAGGGGAAGTATAGAGGGAAGGGGAAGTCTAGGGGAAGAAGGGGAAGTCTAAGGGAAGAAGGGGAAGTCTAGGGGAAGAAGGGGAAGTATAGAGGGAAGGGGAAGTCTAGGGGAAGAAGAGGAAGTCTAGGGGAAGAAGGGGAAGTCTAGGGGAAGAAGTGGAAGTATAGAGGGAAGGGGAAGTCTAGGGGAAGTCTAGGGGAAGAAGGGGAAGTATAGAGGGAAGGGAAGTCTAGGGGAAGTCTAGGGGAAGAAGGGGAAGTCTAGGGGAAGTCTAGGGGAAGCAGGGGAAGTATAGAGGGAAGGGGAAGTCTAGGGGAAGAAGGGGAAGTCTAAGGGAAGAAGGGGAAGTCTAGGGGAAGAAGGGGAAGTATAGAGGGAAGGGGAAGTCTAGGGGAAGAAGAGGAAGTCTAGGGGAAGAAGGGGAAGTCTAGGGGAAGAAGGGGAAGTCTAGGGGAAGAAGGGGAAGACTAGGGGAAGTCTAGGGGAAGCAGGGGAAGTATAGAGGGAAGGGGAAGTCTAGGAGAAGTCTAGGGGAAGAAGGGGAAGACTAGGGGAAGTCTAGGGGAAGCAGGGGAAGTATAGAGGGAAGGGGAAGTCTAATGGAAGAAGGGGAAGTATAGAGGGAAGAGGAAGTCTAGGGGAAGAAGGGGAAGTCTAGGGGAAGAAGGGGAAGTCTAGGGGAAGAAGGGGAAGTAGAGAGGGAAGGGGAAGTCTAGAGGAAGTCTAGGGGAAGAAGGGGAAGTATAGAGGGAAGGGAAGTCTAGGGGAAGTCTAGGGGAAGAAGGGGAAGTCTAGGGGAAGCAGGGGAAGTATAGAGGGAAGGGGAAGTCTAGGGGAAGAAGGGGAAGTCTAAGGGAAGAAGGGGAAGTCTAGGGGAAGAAGGGGAAGTATAGAGGGAAGGGGAAGTCTAGGGGAAGAAGAGGAAGTATAGGGGAAGAAGGGGAAGTCTAGGGGAAGAAGTGGAAGTATAGAGGGAAGGGGAAGTCTAGGGGAAGTCTAGGGGAAGAAGGGGAAGTATAGAGGGAAGGGAAGTCTAGGGGAAGTCTAGGGGAAGAAGGGGAAGTCTAGGGGAAGTCTAGGGGAAGCAGGGGAAGTATAGAGGGAAGGGGAAGTCTAGGGGAAGAAGGGGAAGTCTAAGGGAAGAAGGGGAAGTCTAGGGGAAGAAGGGGAAGTATAGAGGGAAGGGGAAGTCTAGGGGAAGAAGAGGAAGTCTAGGGGAAGAAGGGGAAGTCTAGGGGAAGAAGGGGAAGTCTAGGGGAAGAAGGGGAAGTAGAGAGGGAAGGGGAAGTCTAGGGGAAGTCTAGGGGAAGAAGTGGAAGTATAGAGGGAAGGGAAGTCTAGGGGAAGTCTAGGGGAAGAAGGGGAAGTATAGAGGGAAGGAGAAGTCTAGGGGAAGAAGGGGAAGTCTAGGGGAAGAAGGGTTAGTCTAGGGGAAGAAGGGGAAGTATAGAGGGAAGGAGAAGTCTAGGGGAAGAAGGGGAAGTCTAAGGGAAGAAGGGGAAGTCTAGGGGAAGAAGGGGAAGAAGGGAAGGTATAGAGGGAAGGGGAAGTCTACGCAAAGTCTAGGGGAAGAAGTGGAAGTCTAGGGGAAGAAGGGGAAGTCTAGGGGAAGAAGAGGAAGTATAGAGGGAAGGGGAAGTCTAGGGGAAAAAGGGGAAGTCTAGGTGAAGAAGGGGAAGTCTAGGGGAAGTCTAGGGGAAGAAGGGGAAGTATAGAGGGAAGGGGAAGTCTAGGGGAAGTCTAGGGGAGAAGGGGAAGTATAGAGGAAAGGGGAAGTCTAGGGGAAGAAGGGGAAGTATAGAGGGAAGGGGAAGTCTAGGGGAAGTCTAGGGGAAGAAGGGGAAGTATAGAGGGAAGGGGAAGTATAGAGGAAGTCTAGGGGAAGAAGGGGAAGTATAGAGGGAAGGGGACGTCTAGTGGAAGTCTAGGGGAAGAAGGGGAAGTATAGAGGGAAGGGGAAGTATAGGGGAAGTCTAGGGGAAGAAGGGGAAGTCTAGGGGAAGAAGGGGAAGTCTAGGGGAAGAGGAGGAAGTATAGAGGGAAGGGGAAGTCTAGGGGAAAAAGGGGAAGTCTAGGGGAAGAAGGGGAAGTCTAGGGGAAGTCTAGGGGAAGAAGGGGAAGTATAGAGGGAAGGGGAAGTCTAGGGGAAGAAGGGGAAGTATAGAGGGAAGGGGAAGTCTAGGGGAAGTCTAGGGGAGAAGGGGAAGTATAGAGGGAAGGGGATGTCTAGGGGAAGAAGGGGAAGTATAGAGGGAAGGGGAAGTCTAGGGGAAGTCTAGGGGAAGAAGGGGAAGTATAGAGGGAAGGGGAAGTCTAGGGGAAGTCTAGGGGAAGAAGGGGAAGTATAGAGGGAAGGGGAAGTATAGGGGAAGAAGGGGAAGTTTAGGGGAAGAAGGGGAAGTCTAGGGGAAGAAGGGGAAGTCTAGGGGAAGAAGGGGAAGTAGAGAGGGAAGGCGAATTCTAGGGGAAGTCTAGGGGAAGAAGGGGAAGTATAGAGGGAAGGGAAGTCTAGGGGAAGTCTAGGGGAAGAAGGGGAAGTATAGAGGGAAGGGGAAGTCTAGGGGAAGTCTAGGGGAAGAAGGGGAAGTCTAGGGGAAGTCTAGGGGAAGCAGGGGAAGTATAGAGGGAAGGGGAAGTCTAATGGAAGAAGGGGAAGTATACAGGGAAGGGGAAGTCTAGGGGAAGAAGGGGAAGTCTAGGGGAAGAAGGGGAAGTCTAGGGGAAGAAGGGGAAGTAGAGAGGGAAGGGGAAGTCTAGGGGAAGTCTAGGGGAAGAAGGGGAAGTATAGAGGGAAGGGAAGTCTAGGGGAAGTCTAGGGGAAGAAGGGGACGTCTAGGGGAAGTCTAGGGGAAGCAGGGGAAGTATAGAGGGAAGGGGAAGTCTAGGGGAAGAAGGGGAAGTCTAAGGGAAGAAGGGGAAGTCTAGGGGAAGAAGGGGAAGTATAGAGGGAAGGGGAAGTCTAGGGGAAGAAGAGGAAGTCTAGGGGAAGAAGGGGAAGTCTAGGGGAAGAAGGGGAAGTATAGAGGGAAGGGGAAGTCTAGGGGAAGAAGGGGAAGTATAGAGGGAAGGGGAAGTCTAGGAGAAGTCTAGGGGAAGAAGGGGAAGACTAGGGGAAGTCTAGGGGAAGCAGGGGAAGTATAGAGGGAAGGGGAAGTCTAATGGAAGAAGGGGAAGTATAGAGGGAAGGGAAAGTCTAGGGGAAGAAGGGGAAGTCTAGGGGAAGAAGGGGAAGTCTAGGGGAAGAAGGGGAAGTAGAGAGGGAAGGGGAAATCTAGGGGAAGACTAGGGGAATCAGGGGAAGTATAGAGGGAAGGGGAAGTCTAATGGAAGAAGGGGAAGTATAGAGGGAAGGGGAAGTCCAGGGGAAGAAGGGGAAGTAGAGAGGGAAGGGGAAGTCTAGGGGAAGTCTAGGGGAAGAAGGGGAAGTCTAGGGGAAGAAGGGGAAGTAGAGAGGGAAGGGGAAGTCTAGGGGAAGTCTAGGGGAAGAAGGGGAAGTATTGAGGGAAGGGAAGTCTAGGGGAAGTCTAGGGGAAGAAGGGGACGTCTAGGGGAAGTCTAGGGGAAGCAGGGGAAGTATAGAGGGAAGGGGAAGTATAGGGGAAGAAGGGGAAGTCTAAGGGAAGAAGGGAAAGTCTAGGGGAAGAAGGGGAAGTCTAAGGGAAGAAGGGGAAGTCTAGGGGAAGAAGGGGAAGTATAGAGGGAAGGGGAAGTCTAGGGGAAGTCTAGGGGAAGAAGGGGAAGTATAGAGGGAAGGGAAGTCTAGGGGAAGTCTAGGGGAAGAAGGGGAAGTATAGAGGGAAGGGGAAGTATAGGGGAAGAAGGGGAAGTCTAGGGGAAGAAGGGGAAGTCTAGGGGAAGAATGGGAAGTATAGAGGGAAGAGAAAGTCTAGGGGAAGAAGGGGAAGTATAGAGGGAAGGGGAACTCCAGGGGAAGTCTAGGGGAAGAAGGGGAAGTCTAGGGGAAGAAGGGGAAGAAGGGAAGGTATAGAGGGAAGGGGAAGTCTACGAAAAGTCTAGGGGAAGAAGGGGAAGTCTAGGGGAAGAAGGGGAAGTCTAGGGGAAGAAGAGGAAGTATAGAGGGAAGGGGAAGTCTAGGGGAAAAAGGGGAAGTCTAGGGGAAGAAGGGGAAGTCTAGGGGAAGTCTAGGGGAAGAAGGGGAAGTATAGAGGGAAGGGGAAGTCTAGGGGAAGAAGGGGACGTATAGAGGGAAGGGGAAGTCTAGGGGAAGTCTAGGGGAAGAAGGGGAAGTATAGAGGGAAGGGGAAGTCTAGGGGAAGAAGGGGAAGTATAGAGGGAAGGGGAAGTCTAGGGGAAGAAGGGGAAGTATAGAGGGAAGGAGAAGTCTAGGGGAAGTCTAGGGGAAGAAGGGGAAGTATAGAGGGAAGGGGAAGTCTAGTGGAAGCCTAGGGGAAGAAGGGGAAGTATAGAGGAAAGGGGAAGTCTAGGGGAAGTCTAGGGGAAGAAGGGGAAGTATAGAGGGAAGGGGAAGTCTAGGGGAAGTCTAGGGGAAGAAGGGGAAGTATAGAGGGAAGGGAAGTCTAGGGGAAGTCTAGGGGAAGAAGGGGAAGTATAGAGGGAAGGGGAAGTCTAGGGGAAGATGGGGTAGTCTAGGGGAAGAAGGGGAAGTCTAGGGGAAGAAGGGGAAGTATAGAGGGAAGAGAAAGTCTAGGGGAAGAAGGGGAAGTATAGAGGCAAGGGGAAGTCTAGGGGAAGTCTAGGGAAGAAGGGGAAGTCTAGGGGAAGAAGGGGAAGTCTAGGGGAAGAAGGGGAAGTCTAAGGGAAGAAGGGGAAGTCTAGGGGAAGAAGGGGAAGTCTAGGGGAAGAAGGGGAAGTCTAGGGGAAGAAGGGGAAGTATAGAGGGAAGGGGAAGTCTAGGGGAAGTCTAGGGGAAGAAGGGGAAGTCTAGGGGAAGAAGTGGAAGTCTAAGGGAAGAAGGGGAAGTCTAGGGGAAGAAGGGGAAGTATAGAGGGAAGGGGAAGTCTAGGGGAAGAAGAGGAAGTCTAGGGGAAGAAGGGGAAGTCTAGGGGAAGAAGGGGAAGTATAGAGGGAAGGGGAAGTCTAGGGGAAGAAGGGGAAGTATAGAGGGAAGGGGAAGTCTAGGAGAAGTCTAGGGGAAGAAGGGGAAGACTAGGGGAAGTCTAGGGGAAGCAGGGGAAGTATAGAGGGAAGGGGAAGTCTAATGGAAGAAGGGGAAGTATAGAGGGAAGGGAAAGTCTAGGGGAAGAAGGGGAAGTCTAGGGGAAGAAGGGGAAGTCTAGGGGAAGAAGGGGAAGTAGAGAGGGAAGGGGAAGTCTAGGGGAAGTCTAGGGGAAGCAGGGGAAGTATAGAGGGAAGGGGAAGTCTAATGGAAGAAGGGGAAGTATAGAGGGAAGGGGAAGTCTAGGAGAAGTCTAGGGGAAGAAGGGGAAGACTAGGGGAAGTCTAGGGGAAGCAGGGGAAGTATAGAGGGAAGGGGAAGTCTAATGGAAGAAGGGGAAGTATAGAGGGAAGAGGAAGTCTAGGGGAAGAAGGGGAAGTCTAGGGGAAGAAGGGGAAGTCTAGGGGAAGAAGGGGAAGTAGAGAGGGAAGGGGAAGTCTAGAGGAAGTCTAGGGGAAGAAGGGGAAGTATAGAGGGAAGGGAAGTCTAGGGGAAGTCTAGGGGAAGAAGGGGAAGTCTAGGGGAAGCAGGGGAAGTATAGAGGGAAGGGGAAGTCTAGGGGAAGAAGGGGAAGTCTAAGGGAAGAAGGGGAAGTCTAGGGGAAGAAGGGGAAGTATAGAGGGAAGGGGAAGTCTAGGGGAAGAAGAGGAAGTCTAGGGGAAGAAGGGGAAGTCTAGGGGAAGAAGTGGAAGTATAGAGGGAAGGGGAAGTCTAGGGGAAGTCTAGGGGAAGAAGGGGAAGTATAGAGGGAAGGGAAGTCTAGGGGAAGTTTAGGGGAAGAAGGGGAAGTCTAGGGGAAGTCTAGGGGAAGCAGGGGAAGTATAGAGGGAAGGGGAAGTCTAGGGGAAGAAGGGGAAGTCTAAGGGAAGAAGGGGAAGTCTAGGGGAAGAAGGGGAAGTATAGAGGGAAGGGGAAGTCTAGGGGAAGAAGAGGAAGTCTAGGGGAAGAAGGGGAAGTCTAGGGGAAGAAGGGGAAGTCTAGGGGAAGAAGGGGAAGTAGAGAGGGAAGGGGAAGTCTAGGGGAAGTCTAGGGGAAGAAGTGGAAGTATAGAGGGAAGGGAAGTCTAGGGGAAGTCTAGGGGAAGAAGGGGAAGTATAGAGGGAAGGAGAAGTCTAGGGGAAGAAGGGGAAGTCTAGGGGAAGAAGGGTTAGTCTAGGGGAAGAAGGGGAAGTATAGAGGGAAGGAGAAGTCTAGGGGAAGAAGGGGAAGTCTAAGGGAAGAAGGGGAAGTCTAGGGGAAGAAGGGGAAGAAGGGAAGGTATAGAGGGAAGGGGAAGTCTACGGAAAGTCTAGGGGAAGAAGTGGAAGTCTAGGGGAAGAAGGGGAAGTCTAGGGGAAGAAGAGGAAGTATAGAGGGAAGGGGAAGTCTAGGGGAAAAAGGGGAAGTCTAGGTGAAGAAGGGGAAATCTAGGGGAAGTCTAGGGGAAGAAGGGGAAGTATAGAGGGAAGGGGAAGTCTAGGGGAAGTCTAGGGGAGAAGGGGAAGTATAGAGGAAAGGGGAAGTCTAGGGGAAGAAGGGGAAGTATAGAGGGAAGGGGAAGTCTAGGGGAAGTCTAGGGGAAGAAGGGGAAGTATAGAGGGAAGGGGAAGTATAGAGGAAGTCTAGGGGAAGAAGGGGAAGTATAGAGGGAAGGGGACGTCTAGTGGAAGTCTAGGGGAAGAAGGGGAAGTATAGAGGGAAGGGGAAGTATAGGGGAAGTCTAGGGGAAGAAGGGGAAGTCTAGGGGAAGAAGGGGAAGTCTAGGGGAAGAGGAGGAAGTATAGAGGGAAGGGGAAGTCTAGGGGAAAAAGGGGAAGTCTAGGGGAAGAAGGGGAAGTCTAGGGGAAGTCTAGGGGAAGAAGGGGAAGTATAGAGGGAAGGGGAAGTCTAGGGGAAGAAGGGGAAGTATAGAGGGAAGGGGAAGTCTAGGGGAAGTCTAGGGGAGAAGGGGAAGTATAGAGGGAAGGGGAAGTCTAGGGGAAGAAGGGGAAGTATAGAGGGAAGGGGAAGTCTAGGGGAAGTCTAGGGGAAGAAGGGGAAGTATAGAGGGAAGGGGAAGTCTAGGGGAAGTCTAGGGGAAGAAGGGGAAGTATAGAGGGAAGGGGAAGTATAGGGGAAGAAGGGGAAGTTTAGGGGAAGAAGGGGAAGTCTAGGGGAAGAAGGGGAAGTCTAGGGGAAGAAGGGGAAGTAGAGAGGGAAGGGGAAGTCTAGGGGAAGTCTAGGGGAAGAAGGGGAAGTCTAGGGGAAGAAGGGGAAGTCTAGGGGAAGAAGGGGAAGTAGAGAGGGAAGGGGAAGTCTAGGGGAAGTCTAGGGGAAGAAGGGGAAGTATAGAGGGAAGGGAAGTCTAGGGGAAGTCTAGGGGAAGAAGGGGACGTCTAGGGGAAGTCTAGGGGAAGCAGGGGAAGTATAGAGGGAAGGGGAAGTATAGGGGAAGAAGGGGAAGTCTAAGGGAAGAAGGGGAAGTCTAGGGGAAGAAGGGGAAGTATAGAGGGAAGGGGAAGTCTAGGGGAAGAAGAGGAAGTCTAGGGGAAGAAGGGGAAGTCTAGGGGAAGAAGGGGAAGTATAGAGGGAAGGGGAAGTCTAGGGGAAGAAGGGGAAGTATAGAGGGAAGGGGAAGTCTAGGAGAAGTCTAGGGGAAGAAGGGGAAGACTAGGGGAAGTCTAGGGGAAGCAGGGGAAGTATAGAGGGAAGGGGAAGTCTAATGGAAGAAGGGGAAGTATAGAGGGAAGGGAAAGTCTAGGGGAAGAAGGGGAAGTCTAGGGGAAGAAGGGGAAGTCTAGGGGAAGAAGGGGAAGTAGAGAGGGAAGGGGAAATCTAGGGGAAGACTAGGGGAAGCAGGGGAAGTATAGAGGGAAGGGGAAGTCTAATGGAAGAAGGGGAAGTATAGAGGGAAGGGGAAGTCCAGGGGAAGAAGGGGAAGTAGAGAGGGAAGGGGAAGTCTAGGGGAAGTCTAGGGGAAGAAGGGGAAGTCTAGGGGAAGAAGGGGAAGTAGAGAGGGAAGGGGAAGTCTAGGGGAAGTCTAGGGGAAGAAGGGGAAGTATTGAGGGAAGGGAAGTCTAGGGGAAGTCTAGGGGAAGAAGGGGACGTCTAGGGGAAGTCTAGGGGAAGCAGGGGAAGTATAGAGGGAAGGGGAAGTATAGGGGAAGAAGGGGAAGTCTAAGGGAAGAAGGGGAAGTCTAGGGGAAGAAGGGGAAGTCTAAGGGAAGAAGGGGAAGTCTAGGGGAAGAAGGGGAAGTATAGAGGGAAGGGGATGTCTAGGGGAAGTCTAGGGGAAGAAGGGGAAGTATAGAGGGAAGGGAAGTCTAGGGGAAGTCTAGGGGAAGAAGGGGAAGTATAGAGGGAAGGGGAAGTATAGGGGAAGAAGGGGAAGTCTAGGGGAAGAAGGGGAAGTCTAGGGGAAGAATGGGAAGTATAGAGGGAAGAGAAAGTCTAGGGGAAGAAGGGGAAGTATAGAGGGAAGGGGAAGTCCAGGGGAAGTCTAGGGGAAGAAGGGGAAGTCTAGGGGAAGAAGGGGAAGAAGGGAAGGTATAGAGGGAAGGGGAAGTCTACGAAAAGTCTAGGGGAAGAAGGGGAAGTCTAGGGGAAGAAGGGGAAGTCTAGGGGAAGAAGAGGAAGTATAGAGGGAAGGGGAAGTCTAGGGGAAAAAGGGGAAGTCTAGGGGAAGAAGGGGAAGTCTAGGGGAAGTCTAGGGGAAGAAGGGGAAGTATAGAGGGAAGGGGAAGTCTAGGGGAAGAAGGGGACGTATAGAGGGAAGGGGAAGTCTAGGGGAAGTCTAGGGGAAGAAGGGGAAGTATAGAGGGAAGGGGAAGTCTAGGGGAAGAAGGGGAAGTATAGAGGGAAGGGGAAGTCTAGGGGAAGAAGGGGAAGTATAGAGGGAAGGGGAAGTCTAGGGGAAGTCTAGGGGAAGAAGGGGAAGTATAGAGGGAAGGGGAAGTCTAGTGGAAGCCTAGGGGAAGAAGGGGAAGTATAGAGGAAAGGGGAAGTCTAGGGGAAGTCTAGGGGAAGAAGGGGAAGTATAGAGGGAAGGGGAAGTCTAGGGGAAGTCTAGGGGAAGAAGGGGAAGTATAGAGGGAAGGGAAGTCTAGGGGAAGTCTAGGGGAAGAAGGGGAAGTATAGAGGGAAGGGGAAGTCTAGGGGAAGATGGGGTAGTCTAGGGGAAGAAGGGGAAGTCTAGGGGAAGAAGGGGAAGTATAGAGGGAAGAGAAAGTCTAGGGGAAGAAGGGGAAGTATAGAGGCAAGGGGAAGTCTAGGGGAAGTATAGGGAAGAAGGGGAAGTCTAGGGGAAGAAGGGGAAGTCTAGGGGAAGAAGGGGAAGTCTAAGGGAAGAAGGGGAAGTCTAGGGGAAGAAGGGGAAGTCTAGGGGAAGAAGGGGAAGTCTAGGGGAAGAAGGGGAAGTATAGAGGGAAGGGGAAGTCTAGGGGAAGTCTAGGGGAAGAAGGGGAAGTCTAGGGGAAGAAGTGGAAGTCTAGGGGAAGTCTAGGGGAAGAAGGGGAATTATAGAGGGAAGGGGAAGTCTAGGGGAAGTAGGGGAAGTCTAGGAGAAGAAGGGGAAGTCTAGGGGAAGAAGGGGAAGTATAGAGGGAAGAAGAAGTCTAGGGGAAGTCTCGGGGAAGAAGGGGAAGTCTCGGGGAAGAAGGGGAAGTCTAGGGGAAGAAGGGGAAGTATAGAGGGAAGGGGAAGTCTAGGGGAAGTCTCGGGGAAGAAGGGGAAATCTAAGGGAAGAAGGGGAAGTCTAGGGGAAGAAGGGGAAGTCTAGGGGAAGTCTCGGGGAAGAAGGGAAGTCTAGGGGAAGAAGGGGAAGTCTAGGGGAAGAAAGCTTAGTCTAGGGGAAGAAGGGGAAGTCTAGGGGAAGAAGGGGAAGTCTAGGGGAAGAAGGGGAAGTATAGAGGGAAGGGGAAGTCCAGGGGTAGAATAGGGGAAGAAGGGGAAGTATAGAGGGAAGGGGAAGTCTAGGGGAAGTCTAGGGGAAGAAGGGGAAGTATAGAGGGAAGGGGAAGTCTAGGGGAAGAAGGGGAAGTATAGAGGGAAGGGGAAGTCTAGGGGAAGTCTAGGGGAAGAAGGGGAAGTATAGAGGGAAGGGGAAGTCTAGGGGAAGTCTAGGGGAAGAAGGGGAAGTATAGAGGGAAGGGGAAATCTAGGGGAAGTCTAGGGGAAGAAGGGGAAGTATAGAGGAAAGGGGAAGTCCAGGGGAAGTCTAGGGGAAGAAGGGGCAGTATAGAGGGAAGGGGAAGTCTAGGAGAAGTCTAGGGGAAGAAGGGGCAGTATAGAGGGAAGGGGAAGTCTAGGGGGAGAAGGGGAAGTCTAGGGGAAGAAGGGGAAGTATAGAGGGAAGGGGAAGTCTAGGGGAAGTCTAGGGGAAGAAGGGGAAGTATAGAGGGAAGGGGAAGTCTAGGGGAAGAAGGGGAAGTCTAGGGGAAGAAGGGGAAGTAGAGAGGGAAGGGGAAGTCTAGGGGAAGTCTAGGAAAAGAAGGAGGGGAAGTATAGAGGGAAGGGAAGTCTAGGGGAAGTCTAGGGGAAGAAGGGGAAGTATAGAGGGAAGGGGAAGTCTAGGGGAAGAAGGGGAAGTCTAGGGGAAGAAGGGGAAGTCTAGGGGAAGAAGGGGAAGTATAGAGGGAAGGGGAAGTCTAGGGGAAGAAGGGGAAGTCTAGGGGAAGAAGGGGAAGTCTAGGGGAAGAAGGGGAAGTATAGAGGGAAGGGGAAGTCTAGGGGAATTCTAGGGGAAGAAGGGGAAGTCTAGGGGAAGAAGTGGAAGTCTAGGTGAAGTCTAGGGGAAGAAGGGGAAGTATAGAGGGAAGGGGAAGTCTAGGGGAAGAAGGGGAAGTCTAGGAGAAGAAGGGGAAGTCTAGGGGAAGAAGGGGAAGTATAGAGGGAAGGGGAAGTCTAGGGGAAGAAGGGGAAGTATAGAGGGAAGGGGAAGTCTAGGGGAAGTCTAGGGGAAGAAGAGGAAGTCTAGGGGAAGAAGGGGAAGTCTAGGGGAAGAAGGGGAAGTATAGAGGGAAGGGGAAGTCTAGGGGAAGTCTAGGGGAAGAAGGGGAAGTATAGAGGGAAGGGGAAATCTAGGGGAAGTCTAGGGGAAGAAGGGGAAGTATAGAGGAAAGGGGAAGTCCAGGGGAAGTCTAGGGGAAGAAGGGGCAGTATAGAGGGAAGGGGAAGTCTAGGAGAAGTCTAGGGGAAGAAGGGGAAGTATAGAGGGAAGGGGAAGTCTAGGGGAAGAAGGGGAAGTCTAGGGGAA
Source organism: Anniella stebbinsi (assembly GCA_029215795.1). Taxonomy (NCBI): domain Eukaryota; kingdom Metazoa; phylum Chordata; class Lepidosauria; order Squamata; family Anniellidae; genus Anniella; species Anniella stebbinsi. The sequence goes on from JARDYH010000021.1 coordinate 164,802, forward strand.
GAAGGGGAAGTCTAGGGGAAGAAGGGGAAGTATAGAGGGAAGGGGAAGTCTAGGGGAAGTCTAGGGGAAGAAGAGGAAGTCTAGGGGAAGAAGGGGAAGTCTAGGGGAAGAAGGGGAAGTATAGAGGGAAGGGGAAGTCTAGGGGAAGTCTAGGGGAAGAAGGGGAAGTATAGAGGGAAGGGGAAGTCTAGAGGAAGTCTAGGGGAAGAAGGGGAAGTATAGAGGGAAGGGGACGTCTAGTGGAAGTCTAGGGGAAGAAGGGGAAGTATAGAGGAAAGGGGAAGTCTAGGGGAAGTCTAGGGGAAGAAGGGGAAGTCTAGGGGAAGAAGGGGAAGTCTAGGGGAAGAGGAGGAAGTATAGAGGGAAGGGGAAGTCTAGGGGAAGAAGAGGAAGTCTAGGGGAAGAAGGGGAATTCTAGGGGAAGCAGGGGAAGTATAGAGGGAAGGGGAAGTATAGGGGAAGAAGGGGAAGTCTAAGGGAAGAAGGGGAATTCTAGGGGAAGAAGGGGAAGTCTAAGGGAAGAAGGGGAAGTCTAGGGGAAGAAGGGGAAGTATAGAGGGAAGGGGAAGTCTAGGGGAAGAAGAGGAAGTCTAGGGGAAGAAGGGGAAGTCTAGGGGAAGCAGGGGAAGTATAGAGGGAAGGGGAAGTCTAATGGAAGAAGGGGAAGTATAGAGGGAAGGGGAAGTCTAGGGGAAGAAGGGGAAGTCTAGGGGAAGAAGGGGAAGTCTAGGGGAAGAAGGGGAAGTAGAGAGGGAAGGGAAAGTCTAGGGGAAGTCTAGGGGAAGAAGGGGAAGTATAGAGGGAAGGGAAGTCTAGGGGAAGTCTAGGGGAAGAAGGGGACGTCTAGGGGAATTCTAGGGGAAGCAGGGGAAGTATAGAGGGAAGGGGAGTATAGGGGAAGAAGGGGAAGTCTAAGGGAAGAAGGGGAATTCTAGGGGAAGAAGGGGAAGTCTAAGGGAAGAAGGGGAAGTCTAGGGGAAGAAGGGGAAGTATAGAGGGAAGGGGAAGTCTAGGGGAAGAAGAGGAAGTCTAGGGGAAGAAGGGGAAGTCTAGGGGAAGAAGGGGAAGTATAGAGGGAAGGGGAAGTCTAGGGGAAGAAGGGGAAGTATAGAGGGAAGGGGAAGTCTCGGAGAAGTCTAGGGGAAGAAGGGGAAGACTAGGGGAAGTCTAGGGGAAGCAGGGGAAGTATAGAGGGAAGGGGAAGTCTAATGGAAGAAGGGGAAGTATAGAGGGAAGGGAAAGTCTAGGGGAAGAAGGGGAAGTCTAGGGGAAGAAGGGGAAGTCTAGGGGAAGAAGGGGAAGTAGAGAGGGAAGGGGAAGTCTAGGGGAAGTCTAGGGGAAGAAGGTGAAGTATAGAGGGAAGGGAAGTCTAGGGGAAGTCTAGGGGAAGAAGGGGAAGTCTAGGGGAAGTCTAGGGGAAGCAGGGGAAGTATAGAGGGAAGGGGAAGTCTAGGGGAAGAAGGGGAAGTCTAAGGGAAGAAGGGGAAGTCTAGGGGAAGAAGGGGAAGTCTAGGGGAAGTCTAGGGGAAGCAGGGGAAGTATAGAGGGAAGGGGAAGTCTAGGGGAAGAAGAGGAAGTCTAGGGGAAGAAGGGGAAGTCTAGGGGAAGTCTAGGGGAAGCAGGGGAAGTATAGAGGGAAGGGGAAGTCTAATGGAAGAAGGGGAAGTATAGAGGGAAGGGGAAGTCTAGGGGAAGAAGGGGAAGTCTAGGGGAAGAAGGGGAAGTAGAGAGGGAAGGGGAAGTCTAGGGGGAGTCTAGGGGAAGAAGGGGAAGTATAGAGGGAAGGGAAGTCTAGGGGAAGTCTAGGGGAAGAAGGGGACGTCTAGGGGAAGTCTAGGGGAAGCAGGGGAAGTATAGAGGGAAGGGGAAGTATAGGGGAAGAAGGGGAAGTCTAAGGGAAGAAGGGGAAGTCTAGGGGAAGAAGGGGAAGTCTAAGGGAAGAAGGGGAAGTCTAGGGGAAGAAGGGGAAGTATAGAGGGAAGGGGAAGTCTAGGGGAAGAAGGGGAAGTATAGAGGGAAGGGAAGTCTAGGGGAAGTCTAGGGGAAGAAGGGGAAGTATAGAGGGAAGGAGAAGTCTAGGGGAAGAAGGGGAAGTCTAGGGGAAGAAGGGGAAGTCTAGGGGAAGAAGGGGAAGTATAGAGGGAAGAGAAAGTCTAGGGGAAGAAGGGGAAGTATAGAGGGAAGGGGAAGTCCAGGGGAAGTCTAAGGGAAGAAGGGGAAGTCTAGGGGAAGAAGGGGAAGAAGGGAAGGTATAGAGGGAAGGGGAAGTCTACGGAAAGTCTAGGGGAAGAAGTGGAAGTCTAGGGGAAGAAGGGGAAGTCTAGGGGAAGAAGAGGAAGTATAGAGGGAAGGGGAAGTCTAGGGGAAAAAGGGGAAGTCTAGGGGAAGAAAGGGAAGTCTAGGGGAAGTCTAGGGGAAGAAGGGGAAGGGGAAGTCTAGGGGAAAAGGGGAAGTCTAGGGGAGAAAGGAAGTCTAGGGGAAGTCTAGGGGAAGAAGGGGAAGTATAGGAGGGGAAGGGGAAGTCTAGGGAAGTCTAGGGGGAGAAGGGAGTATAGAGGATAGGGGAAGTCTAGGGGAAAAGGGGAAGTATAGAGGGAAGAGGAAGTCTAGGGAAGTCTAGGGGAAGAAGGGGAAGTATAGAGGAAGGGAAGTCTAGGGAAGTCTAGGGGAAGAAGGGGAAGTATAGAGGGAAGGGAGTAGGAAGTCTAGGGGAAGAAGGGGAAGTATAGAGGAAGGGAAGTCTAGGGGAAGTCTAGGGGAAGAAGGGGAAGTATAGGAAGGAAGGGGAAGTCTAGGGGAAAGAGGTAAGAAAGGGGAAGTCTAGAGGGAAGTCTAGGGGAAGAAGGGGAAGTATAGAGGGACAGGGAAGTCTAGGGGAAAAGGGGAAGTCTAGGGGAAGGGAAGTCTAGGGAGAGGGAAGGGGAAGTATAGGGAAGGGGAAGTCTAGGGGAAGAAAGGGGAAGTCTAGGGGAAAAGGGGAAGTCTAGGGGAAGTCTAGGGAGAAGGGAAGTATAGAGGGAAGGGGAAGTCTAGGGGAAGTCTAGGGGAAGAAGGGAAGTATAGAGGGAAGGGGAAGTCTAGGGGAAGTCTAGGGGAAGAAGGGGAAGTATAGAGGGAAGGGGAAGTATAGGGGAAGAAGGTGGAAGTTTAGGGGAAGAAGGGGAAGTCTAGGGGAAGAAGGGGAAGTCTAGGGGAAGAAGGGGAAGTAGAGAGGGAAGGGGAAAGTCTAGGGGAAGTCTAGGGGAAGAAGGGGAAGTATAGAGGGAAGGGAAGTCTAGGGAAGTCTAGGGGAAGAAGGGGAAGTATAGAGGGAAGGGGAAGTCTAGGGGAAGAAGGGGAAGTATAGAGGGAAGGGGAAGTCTAGGGGAAGTCTAGGGGAAGAAGGGGAAGTCTAGGGGAAGTCTAGGGAAGCAGGGGAAGTATAGAGGGAAGGGGAAGTCTAATGGAAGAAGGGGAAGTATAGAGGGAAGGGGAAGTCTAGGGAAGAAGGGGAAGTCTAGGGGAAGAAGGGGAAGTCTAGGGGAAGAAGGGGAAGTAGAGAGGGAAGGGGAAGTCTAGGGGAAGTCTAGGGGAAGAAGGGGAAGTATAGAGGGAAGGGAAGTCTAGGGGGAAGTCTAGGGGAAGAAGGGGACGTCTAGGGGAAGTCTAGGGGAAGCAGGGGAAGTATAGAGGGAAGGGGAAGTATAGGGGAAGAAGGGGAAGTCTAAGGGAAGAAGGGGAAGTCTAGGGGAAGAAGGGGAAGTCTAAGGGAAGAAGGGGAAGTCTAGGGGAAGAAGGGGAAGTATAGAGGGAAGGGGAAGTCTAGGGGAAGAAGAGGAAGTCTAGGGAAGAAGGGGAAGTCTAGGGGAAGAAGGGAAGTATAGAGGGAAGGGGAAGTCTAGGGGAAGAAGGGGAAGTATAGAGGAAGGGGAAGTCTAGGAGAAGTCTAGGGGAAGAAGGGGAAGACTAGGGGAAGTCTAGGGGAAGCAGGGGAAGTATAGAGGGAAGGGGAAGTCTAATGGAAGAAGGGGAAGTATAGAGGGAAGGAAAGTCTAGGGAAGAAGGGAAGTCTAGGGGAAGAAGGGGAAGTATAGAGGGAAGGGGAAGTCTAGGGGAAGAAGGGGAAGTCTAGGGGAAGAAGGGGAAGTCTAGGGGAAGAAGGGGAAGTATAGAGGGAAGGGGAAGTCTAGGGGAAGAAGGGGAAGTCTAGGGGAAGAAGGGGAAGTCTAGGGGAAGAAGGGGAAGTATAGAGGGAAGGGGAAGTCTAGGGAATTCTAGGGGAAGAAGGGGAAGTCTAGGGGGAAGAAGTGGAAGTCTAGGTGAAGTCTAGGGGAAGAAGGGGGAAGTATAGAGGGAAGGGGAAGTCTAGGGGAAGAAGGGAAGTCTAGGAGAAAGAAGGGAAGTCTAGGGGAAGAAGGGGAAGTATAGAGGGAAGGGGAAGTCTAGGGGAAGAAGGGGAAGTATAGAGGGAAGGGAAGTCTAGGGAAGTCTAGGGGAAGAAGAGGAAGTCTAGGGGAAGAAGGGGAAGTCTAGGGGAAGAAGGGGAAGTATAGAGGGAAGGGGAAGTCTAGGGGAAGTCTAGGGGAAGAAGGGGAAGTATAGAGGGAAGGGGAAATCTAGGGGAAGTCTAGGGGAAGAAGGGAAGTATAGAGGAAAGGGGAAGTCCAGGGGAAGTCTAGGGGAAGAAGGGGCAGTATAGAGGGAAGGGGAAGTCTAGGAGAAGTCTAGGGGAAGAAGGGGAAGTATAGAGGGAAGGGGAAGTCTAGGGGAAGAAGGGGAAGTCTAGGGAAGAAGGGGAAGTCTAGGGGAAGAAGGGGAAGTATAGAGGGAAGGGGAAGTCTAGGGGAGTCTAGGGGAAGAAGAGGAAGTCTAGGGGAAGAAGGGGAAGTCTAGGGGAAGAAGGGGAAGTATAGAGGGAAGGGGAAGTCTAGGGGAAGTCTAGGGGAAGAAGGGGAAGTATAGAGGGAAGGGAAGTCTAGAGGAAGTCTAGGGAAGAAGGGGAAGTATAGAGGGAAGGGGACGTCTAGTGGAAGTCTAGGGGAAGAAGGGGAAGTATAGAGGAAAGGGGAAGTCTAGGGGAAGTCTAGGGGAAGAAGGGGAAGTCTAGGGGAGAAGGGGAAGTCTAGGGAAGGGAGGAGTATAGAGGGAAGGGGAAGTCTAGGGGAAGGAAGAGGAAGTCTAGGGAAGAAGGGGAATTCTAGGGGAAGCAGGGAAGTATAGAGGGAAGGGGAAGTATAGGGGAAGAAGGGGAAGTCTAAGGGAAGAAGGGGGAATTCTAGGGGAAGAAGGGGAAGTCTAAGGGAAGAAGGGGAAGTCTAGGGGAAGAAGGGAAGTATAGAGGGAAGGGGAAGTCTAGGGGAAGAAGAGGAAGTCTAGGGGAAGAAGGGGAAGTCTAGGGGAAGCAGGGGAAGTATAGAGGGAAGGGAAGTCTAATGAAGAAGGGGAAGTATAGAGGAAGGGAAGTCTAGGGGAAGAAGGGGAAGTCTAGGGAAGAAGGGAAGTCTAGGGGAAGAAGGGGAAGTAGAGAGGGAAGGGAAAGTCTAGGGGAAGTCTAGGGGAAGAAGGGGAAGTATAGAGGGAAGGGAAGTCTAGGGGAAGTCTAGGGGAAGAAGGGGACGTCTAGGGGAATTCTAGGGGAAGCAGGGGAAGTATAGAGGGAAGGGGAAGTATAGGGGAAGAAGGGGAAGTCTAAGGGAAGAAGGGGAATTCTAGGGAAGAAGGGGAAGTCTAAGGGAAGAAGGGGAAGTCTAGGGAAGAAGGGGAAGTATAGAGGGAAGGGGAAGTCTAGGGGAAGAAGAGGAAGTCTAGGGGAAGAAGGGGAAGTCTAGGGAAGAAGGGGAAGTATAGAGGGAAGGGAAGTCTAGGGGAAGAAGGGGAAGTATAGAGGGAAGGGGAAGTCTCGGAGAAGTCTAGGGGAAGAAGGGGAAGACTAGGGGAAGTCTAGGGGAAGCAGGGGAAGTATAGAGGGAAGGGGAAGTCTAATGGAAGAAGGGGAAGTATAGAGGAAGGGAAAGTCTAGGGGAAGAAGGGAAGTCTAGGGGAAGAAGGGGAAGTCTAGGGGAAGAAGGGGAAGTAGAGAGGGAAGGGGAAGTCTAGGGGAAGTCTAGGGAAGAAGGTGAAGTATAGAGGGAAGGAAGTCTAGGGGAAGTCTAGGGGAAGAAGGGGAAGTCTAGGGGAAGTCTAGGGGAAGCAGGGGAAGTATAGAGGGAAGGGGAAGTCTAGGGGAAGAAGGGAAGTCTAAGGGAAGAAGGGGAAGTCTAGGGGAAGAAGGGGAAGTCTAGGGGAAGTCTAGGGGAAGCAGGGGAAGTATAGAGGGAAGGGGAAGTCTAGGGGAAGAAGAGGAAGTCTAGGGGAAGAAGGGGAAGTCTAGGGGAAGTCTAGGGGAAGCAGGGGAAGTATAGAGGGAAGGGGAAGTCTAATGGAAGAAGGGGAAGTATAGAGGGAAGGGGAAGTCTAGGGGAAGAAGGGGAAGTCTAGGGAAGAAGGGGAAGTAGAGAGGGAAGGGGAAGTCTAGGGGGAGTCTAGGGGAAGAAGGGGAAGTATAGAGGGAAGGGAAGTCTAGGGAAGTCTAGGGGAAGAAGGGGGACGTCTAGGGGAAGTCTAGGGAAGCAGGGAAGTATAGAGGGAGGGGAAGTATAGGGAAGAAGGGAAGTCTAAGGGAAGAAGGGGAAGGTCTAGGGGAAGAAGGGGAAGTCTAAGGGAAGAAGGGGAAGTCTAGGGGAAGAAGGGGAAGTATAGAGGGAAGGGGAAGTCTAGGGAAGAAGGGGAAGTATAGAGGGAAGGGAAGTCTAGGGGAAGTCTAGGGAAGAAGGGGAAGTATAGAGGGAAGGAGAAGTCTAGGGGAAGAAGGGGAAGTCTAGGGGAAGAAGGGGAAGTCTAGGGAAGAAGGGGAAGTATAGAGGGAAGAGAAAGTCTAGGGGAAGAAGGGGAAGTATAGAGGGAAGGGGAAGTCCAGGGAAGTCTAAGGGAAGAAGGGGAAGTCTAGGGGAAGAAGGGGAAGAAGGGAAGGTATAGAGGGAAGGGGAAGTCTACGGAAAGTCTAGGGGAAGAAGTGGAAGTCTAGGGGAAGAAGGGGAAGTCTAGGGGAAGAAGAGGAAGTATAGAGGGAAGGGGAAGTCTAGGGGAAAAAGGGGAAGTCTAGGGAAGAAAGGGAAGTCTAGGGGAAGTCTAGGGGAAGAAGGGAAGTATAGAGGGAAGGGGAAGTCTAGGGAAGTCTAGGGGAGAAGGGGAAGTATAGAGGAAAGGGGAAGTCTAGGGGAAGAAGGGGAAGTATAGAGGGAAGGGGAAGTCTAGGGGAAGTCTAGGGGAAGAAGGGGAAGTATAGAGGGAAGGGGAAGTCTAGAGGAAGTCTAGGGAAGAAGGGGAAGTATAGAGGGAAGGGGACGTCTAGTGGAAGTCTAGGGGAAGAAGGGGAAGTATAGAGGAAAGGGGAAGTCTAGGGAAGTCTAGGGGAAGAAGGGGAAGTCTAGGGGAAGAAGGGGGAAGTCTAGGGAAGAGGAGGAAGTATAGAGGGAAGGGGAAGTCTAGGGGAAAAAGGGGAAGTCTAGGGGAAGAAGGGGAAGTCTAGGGGAAGTCTAGGGAAGAAGGGGAAGTATAGAGGGAAGGGGAAGTCTAGGGGAAGAAGGGGAAGTATAGAGGGAAGGGGAAGTCTAGGGGAAGTCTAAGGGAGAAGGGGAAGTATAGAGGGAAGGGGAAGTCTAGGGGAAGTCTAGGGGAAGAAGGGGAAGTATAGAGGAAGGGGAAGTCTAGGGGAAGTCTAGGGGAAGAAGGGGAAGTATAGAGGGAAGGGGAAGTATAGGGGAAGAAGGGGAAGTTTAGGGAAGAAGGGGAAGTCTAGGGAAGAAGGGGAAGTCTAGGGGAAGAAGGGGAAGTAGAGAGGGAAGGGGAAGTCTAGGGGAAGTCTAGGGGAAGAAGGGGAAGTATAGAGGGAAGGGAAGTCTAGGGGAAGTCTAGGGGAAGAAGGGAAGTATAGAGGGAAGGGGAAGTCTAGGGGAAGAAGGGGAAGTATAGAGGGAAGGGGAGTCTAGGGGAAGTCTAGGGGAAGAAGGGGAAGTCTAGGGGAAGTCTAGGGGAAGCAGGGGAAGTATAGAGGGAAGGGGAAGTCTAATGAAGAAGGGAAGTATAGAGGGAAGGGGAAGTCTAGGGGAAGAAGGGGAAGTCTAGGGGAAGAAGGGGAAGTCTAGGGAAGAAGGGGAAGTAGAGAGGGAAGGGGAAGTCTAGGGGAAGTCTAGGGGAAGAAGGGAAGTATAGAGGGAAGGGAAGTCTAGGGGAAGTCTAGGGAAGAAGGGGACGTCTAGGGAAGTCTAGGGGAAGCAGGGGAAGTATAGAGGGAAGGGGAAGTATAGGGGAAGAAGGGGAAGTCTAAGGGAAGAAGGGGAAGTCTAGGGGAAGAAGGGGAAGTCTAAGGGAAGAAGGGGAAGTCTAGGGGAAGAAGGGGAAGTATAGAGGGAAGGGGAAGTCTAGGGAAGAAGAGGAAGTCTAGGGGAAGAAGGGGAAGTCTAGGGGAAGAAGGGGAAGTATAGAGGGAAGGGAAGTCTAGGGGAAGAAGGGGAAGTATAGAGGGAAGGGGAAGTCTAGGAGAAGTCTAGGGGAAGAAGGGGAAGACTAGGGGAAGTCTAGGGGAAGCAGGGGAAGTATAGAGGGAAGGGGAAGTCTAATGGAAGAAGGGGAAGTATAGAGGGAAGGGAAAGTCTAGGGGAAGAAGGGGAAGTCTAGGGGAAGAAGGGGAAGTCTAGGGGAAGAAGGGGAAGTAGAGAGGGAAGGGGAAGTCTAGGGGAAGTCTAGGGAAGCAGGGGAAGTATAGAGGGAAGGGGAAGTCTAATGGAAGAAGGGGAAGTATAGAGGGAAGGGGAAGTCTAGGAGAAGTCTAGGGGAAGAAGGGGAAGACTAGGGGAAGTCTAGGGGAAGCAGGGGAAGTATAGAGGGAAGGGGAAGTCTAATGGAAGAAGGGGAAGTATAGAGGGAAGAGGAAGTCTAGGGAAGAAGGGGAAGTCTAGGGGAAGAAGGGGAAGTCTAGGGGAAGAAGGGGAAGTAGAGAGGAAGGGGAAGTCTAGAGGAAGTCTAGGGGAAGAAGGGAAGTAAAGAGGGAAGGGAAGTCTAGGGGAAGTCTAGGGGAAGAAGGGGAAGTCTAGGGGAAGCAGGGGAAGTATAGAGGGAAGGGGAAGTCTAGGGGAAGAAGGGGAAGTCTAAGGGAAAAAGGGGAAGAAGGGGAAGTCTAGGGGAAGAAGGGGAAGTATAGAGGGAAGGGGAAGTCTAGGGGGAAGAAGAGGAAGTCTAGGGGAAGAAGGGGAAGTCTAGGGGAAGAAGTGGAAGTATAGAGGGAAGGGGAAGTCTAGGGGAAGTCTAGGGAAGAAGGGGAAGTATAGAGGGAAGGGAAGTCTAGGGGAAGTCTAGGGGAAGAAGGGGAAGTCTAGGGGAAGTCTAGGGGAAGCAGGGGAAGTATAGAGGGAAGGGGAAGTCTAGGGGAAGAAGGGGAAGTCTAAGGAAGAAGGGAAGTCTAGGGAAGAAGGGGAAGTATAGAGGGAAGGGGAAGTCTAGGGGAAGAAGAGGAAGTCTAGGGGAAGAAGGGAAGTCTAGGGGAAGAAGGGGAAGTCTAGGGGAAGAAGGGGAAGACTAGGGAAGTCTAGGGGAAGCAGGGGAAGTATAGAGGGAAGGGGAAGTCTAGGAGAAGTCTAGGGGAAGAAGGGGAAGACTAGGGGAAGTCTAGGGGAAGCAGGGGAAGTATAGAGGGAAGGGGGAAGTCTAATGGAAGAAGGGGAAGTATAGAGGGAAGAGGAAGTCTAGGGAAGAGGGGAAGTCTAGGGGAAGAAGGGGAAGTCTAGGGAAGAAGGGGAAGTAGAGAGGGAAGGGGAAGTCTAGAGGAAGTCTAGGGAAGAAGGGGAAGTATAGAGGGAAGGGAAGTCTAGGGAAGTCTAGGGAAGAAGGGAAGTCTAGGGGAAGCAGGGAAGTATAGAGGGAAGGGGAAGTCTAGGGGAAGAAGGGGAAGTCCTAAGGGAAGAAGGGGAAGTCTAGGGAAGAAGGGGAAGTATAGAGGGAAGGGGAAGTCTAGGGAAGAAGAGGAAGTCTAGGGGAAGAAGGGGAAGTCTAGGGGAAGAAGTGGAAGTATAGAGGGAAGGGGAAGTCTAGGGGAAGTCTAGGGAAGAAGGGGAAGTATAGAGGGAAGGGAAGTCTAGGGGAAGTCTAGGGGAAGAAGGGAAGTCTAGGGGAAGTCTAGGGGAAGCAGGGAAGTATAGAGGGAAGGGAAGTCTAGGGGAAGAAGGGGAAGTCTAAGGAAGAAGGGGAAGTCTAGGGGAAGAAGGGGAAGTATAGAGGGAAGGGGAAGTCTAGGGGAAGAAGAGGAAGTCTAGGGGAAGAAGGGAAGTCTAGGGAAGAAGGGGGAAGTCTAGGGGAAGAAGGGGAAGTAGAGAGGGAAGGGGAAGTCTAGGGGAAGTCTAGGGGAAGCAGGGAAGTATAGAGGGAAGGGGAAGTCTAATGGAAGAAGGGGAAGTATAGAGGGAAGAGGAAGTCTAGGGGAAGAAGGGAAGTCTAGGGGAAGAAGGGGAAGTCTAGGGAAGAAGGGGAAGTAGAGAGGGAAGGGGAAGTCTAGAGGAAGTCTAGGGGAAGAAGGGGAAGTATAGAGGGAAGGGAAGTCTAGGGGAAGTCTAGGGGAAGAAGGGGAAGTCTAGGGGAAGCAGGGGAAGTATAGAGGGAAGGGGAAGTCTAGGGGAAGAAGGGGAAGTCTAAGGGAAGAAGGGGAAGTCTAGGGGAAGAAGGGGAAGTATAGAGGGAAGGGGAAGTCTAGGGGAAGAAGAGGAAGTCTAGGGGAAGAAGGGGAAGTCTAGGGGAAGAAGTGGAAGTATAGAGGGAAGGGGAAGTCTAGGGGAAGTCTAGGGGAAGAAGGGGAAGTATAGAGGGAAGGGAAGTCTAGGGGAAGTCTAGGGGAAGAAGGGGAAGTCTAGGGGAAGTCTAGGGGAAGCAGGGGAAGTATAGAGGGAAGGGGAAGTCTAGGGGAAGAAGGGGAAGTCTAAGGGAAGAAGGGGAAGTCTAGGGGAAGAAGGGGAAGTATAGAGGGAAGGGGAAGTCTAGGGAAAGAAGAGGAAGTCTAGGGGAAGAAGGGGAAGTCTAGGGGAAGAAGGGGAAGTCTAGGGGAAGAAGGGGAAGACTAGGGGAAGTCTAGGGGAAGCAGGGGAAGTATAGAGGGAAGGGGAAGTCTAGGAGAAGTCTAGGGGAAGAAGGGGAAGACTAGGGGAAGTCTAGGGGAAGCAGGGGAAGTATAGAGGGAAGGGGAAGTCTAATGGAAGAAGGGGAAGTATAGAGGGAAGAGGAAGTCTAGGGGAAGAAGGGGAAGTCTAGGGGAAGAAGGGGAAGTCTAGGGGAAGAAGGGGAAGTAGAGAGGGAAGGGGAAGTCTAGAGGTAGTCTAGGGGAAGAAGGGGAAGTATAGAGGGAAGGGAAGTCTAGGGGAAGTCTAGGGGAAGAAGGGGAAGTCTAGGGGAAGCAGGGGAAGTATATAGGGAAGGGGAAGTCTAGGGGAAGAAGGGGAAGTCTAAGGGAAGAAGGGGAAGTCTAGGGGAAGAAGGGGAAGTATAGAGGGAAGGGGAAGTCTAGGGGAAGAAGAGGAAGTCTAGGGGAAGAAGGGGAAGTCTAGGGGAAGAAGTGGAAGTATAGAGGGAAGGGGAAGTCTAGGGGAAGTCTAGGGGAAGAAGGGGAAGTATAGAGGGAAGGGAAGTCTAGGGGAAGTCTAGGGGAAGAAGGGGAAGTCTAGGGGAAGTCTAGGGGAAGCAGGGGAAGTATAGAGGGAAGGGGAAGTCTAGGGGAAGAAGGGGAAGTCTAAGGGAAGAAGGGGAAGTCTAGGGGAAGAAGGGGAAGTATAGAGGGAAGGGGAAGTCTAGGGGAAGAAGAGGAAGTCTAGGGGAAGAAGGGGAAGTCTAGGGGAAGAAGGGGAAGTCTAGGGGAAGAAGGGGAAGTAGAGAGGGAAGGGGAAGTCTAGGGGAAGTCTAGGGGAAGAAGTGGAAGTATAGAGGGAAGGGAAGTCTAGGGGAAGTCTAGGGGAAGAAGGGGAAGTATAGAGGGAAGGAGAAGTCTAGGGGAAGAAGGGGAAGTCTAGGGGAAGAAGGGTTAGTCTAGGGGAAGAAGGGGAAGTATAGAGGGAAGGAGAAGTCTAGGGGAAGAAGGGGAAGTCTAAGGGAAGAAGGGGAAGTCTAGGGGAAGAAGGGGAAGAAGGGAAGGTATAGAGGGAAGGGGAAGTCTACGCAAAGTCTAGGGGAAGAAGTGGAAGTCTAGGGGAAGAAGGGGAAGTCTAGGGGAAGAAGAGGAAGTATAGAGGGAAGGGGAAGTCTAGGGGAAAAAGGGGAAGTCTAGGTGAAGAAGGGGAAGTCTAGGGGAAGTCTAGGGGAAGAAGGGGAAGTATAGAGGGAAGGGGAAGTCTAGGGGAAGTCTAGGGGAGAAGGGGAAGTATAGAGGAAAGGGGAAGTCTAGGGGAAGAAGGGGAAGTATAGAGGGAAGGGGAAGTCTAGGGGAAGTCTAGGGGAAGAAGGGGAAGTATAGAGGGAAGGGGAAGTATAGAGGAAGTCTAGGGGAAGAAGGGGAAGTATAGAGGGAAGGGGACGTCTAGTGGAAGTCTAGGGAAGAAGGGGAAGTATAGAGGGAAGGGAAGTATAGGGGAAGTCTAGGGAAGAAGGGGAAGTCTAGGGGAAGAAGGGGAAGTCTAGGGAAGAGGAGGAAGTATAGAGGGAAGGGGAAGTCTAGGGGAAAAAGGGGAAGTCTAGGGAAGAAGGGGAAGTCTAGGGGAAGTCTAGGGAAGAAGGGGAAGTATAGAGGGAAGGGGAAGTCTAGGGGAAGAAGGGGAAGTATAGAGGGAAGGGAAGTCTAGGGGAAGTCTAGGGGAGAAGGGGAAGTATAGAGGGAAGGGGATGTCTAGGGGAAGAAGGGGAAGTATAGAGGGAAGGGGAAGTCTAGGGAAGTCTAGGGGAAGAAGGGGAAGTATAGAGGGAAGGGGAAGTCTAGGGGAATTCTAGGGGAGGAAGGGGAAGTATAGAGGGAAGGGGAAGTATAGGGGAAGAAGGGGAAGTTTAGGGGAAGAAGGGGAAGTCTAGGGGAAGAAGGGGAAGTCTAGGGGAAGAAAGGGGAAGTAGAGAGGGAAGGCGAATTCTAGGGGAAGTCTAGGGAAGAAGGGGAAGTATAGAGGGAAGGGAAGTCTAGGGGAAGTCTAGGGGAAGAAGGGAAGTATAGAGGGAAGGGGAAGTCTAGGGGAAGTCTAGGGGAAGAAGGGGAAGTCTAGGGGAAGTCTAGGGGAAGCAGGGAAGTATAGAGGGAAGGGGAAGTCTAATGGAAGAAGGGGAAGTATACAGGGAAGGGGAAGTCTAGGGGAAGAAGGGGAAGTCTAGGGGAAGAAGGGAAGTCTAGGGGAAGAAGGGGAAGTAGAGAGGGAAGGGGAAGTCTAGGGGAAGTCTAGGGGAAGAAGGGGAAGTATAGAGGGAAGGGAAGTCTAGGGAAGTCTAGGGGAAGAAGGGGACGTCTAGGGGAAGTCTAGGGAAGCAGGGGAAGTATAGAGGGAAGGGGAAGTATAGGGGAAGAAGGGGAAGTCTAAGGGAAGAAGGGGAAGTCTAGGGGAAGAAGGGGAAGTATAGAGGGAAGGGGAAGTCTAGGGGAAGAAGAGGAAGTCTAGGGGAAGAAGGGGAAGTCTAGGGGAAGAAGGGGAAGTATAGAGGGAAGGGGAAGTCTAGGGGAAGAAGGGGAAGTATAGAGGGAAGGGGAAGTCTAGGAGAAGTCTAGGGGAAGAAGGGGAAGACTAGGGGAAGTCTAGGGGAAGCAGGGGAAGTATAGAGGGAAGGGGAAGTCTAATGGAAGAAGGGAAGTATAGAGGGAAGGGAAGAGTCTAGGGAAGAAGGGGAAGTCTAGGGGAAGAAGGGGAAGTATAGAGGGAAGGGGAAGTCTAATGGAAGAAGGGAAGTATAGAGGGAAGGGGAAGTCCAGGGGAAGAAGGGGAAGTAGAGAGGGAAGGGGAAGTCTAGGGGAAGTCTAGGGGAAGAAGGGGAAGTCTAGGGAAGAAGGGGAAGTAGAGAGGGAAGGGGAAGTCTAGGGAAGTCTAGGGGAAGAAGGGGAAGTATTGAGGGAAGGGAAGTCTAGGGGAAGTCTAGGGGAAGAAGGGGACGTCTAGGGGAAGTCTAGGGGAAGCAGGGGAAGTATAGAGGAAGGGAAGTATAGGGGAAGAAGGGGAAGTCTAAGGGAAGAAGGGGAAGTCTAGGGGAAGAAGGGGAAGTCTAAGGGAAGAAGGGGAAGTCTAGGGAAGAAGGGGAAGTATAGAGGGAAGGGGAAGTCTAGGGAAGTCTAGGGGAAGAAGGGGAAGTATAGAGGGAAGGGAAGTCTAGGGGAAGTCTAGGGGAAGAAGGGGAAGTATAGAGGGAAGGGGAAGTATAGGGGAAGAAGGGGAAGTCTAGGGGAAGAAGGGGAAGTCTAGGGGAAGAATGGGAAGTATAGAGGGAAGAGAAAGTCTAGGGAAGAAGGGGAAGTATAGAGGGAAGGGGAAGTCCAGGGGAAGTCTAGGGGAAGAAGGGGAAGTCTAGGGGAAGAAGGGGAAGAAGGAAGGTATAGAGGGAAGGGGAAGTCTACGAAAAGTCTAGGGGAAGAAGGGAAGTCTAGGGGAAGAAGGGGAAGTCTAGGGGAAGAAGAGGAAGTATAGAGGGAAGGGAAGTCTAGGGGAAAAAGGGGAAGTCTAGGGAAGAAGGGGAAGTCTAGGGGAAGTCTAGGGAAGAAGGGAAGTATAGAGGGAAGGGGAAGTCTAGGGGAAGAAGGGGACGTATAGAGGGAAGGGGAAGTCTAGGGGAAGTCTAGGGGAAGAAGGGGAAGTATAGAGGGAAGGGGAAGTCTAGGGGAAGAAGGGGAAGTATAGAGGGAAGGGGAAGTCTAGGGGAAGAAGGGGAAGTATAGAGGGAAGGAGAAGTCTAGGGGAAGTCTAGGGGAAGAAGGGGAAGTATAGAGGGAAGGGGAAGTCTAGTGGAAGCCTAGGGGAAGAAGGGAAGTATAGAGGAAAGGGGAAGTCTAGGGGAAGTCTAGGGGAAGAAGGGGAAGTATAGAGGGAAGGGGAAGTCTAGGGGAAGTCTAGGGAAGAAGGGGAAGTATAGAGGGAAGGGAAGTCTAGGGGAAGTCTAGGGGAAGAAGGGAAGTATAGAGGGAAGGGGAAGTCTAGGGGAAGATGGGTAGTCTAGGGGAAGAAGGGGAAGTCTAGGGGAAGAAGGGAAGTATAGAGGGAAGAGAAAGTCTAGGGGAAGAAGGGGAAGTATAGAGGCAAGGGGAAGTCTAGGGGAAGTCTAGGGAAGAAGGGGAAGTCTAGGGGAAGAAGGGGAAGTCTAGGGGAAGAAGGGGAAGTCTAAGGGAAGAAGGGGAAGTCTAGGGGAAGAAGGGGAAGTCTAGGGGAAGAAGGGAAGTCTAGGGGAAGAAGGGGAAGTATAGAGGGAAGGGGAAGTCTAGGGGAAGTCTAGGGGAAGAAGGGGAAGTCTAGGGGAAGAAGTGGAAGTCTAAGGAAGAAGGGAAGTCTAGGGGAAGAAGGGGAAGTATAGAGGGAAGGGGAAGTCTAGGGAAGAAGAGGAAGTCTAGGGGAAGAAGGGGAAGTCTAGGGAAGAAGGGGAAGTATAGAGGGAAGGGGAAGTCTAGGGGAAGAAGGGGAAGTATAGAGGGAAGGGGAAGTCTAGGAGAAGTCTAGGGGAAGAAGGGGAAGACTAGGGGAAGTCTAGGGGAAGCAGGGGAAGTATAGAGGGAAGGGGAAGTCTAATGGAAGAAGGGGAAGTATAGAGGGAAGGGAAAGTCTAGGGGAAGAAGGGAAGTCTAGGGGAAGAAGGGGATAGTCTAGGGGAAGAAGGGGAAGTAGAGAGGGAAGGGGAAGTCTAGGGGAAGTCTAGGGGAAGCAGGGAAGTTATAGAGGGAAGGGGAAAGTCTAATGGAAGAAGGGGAAGTATAGAGGGAAGGGGAAGTCTAGGAGAAGTCTGGGGAAGAAGGGAAGACTAGGGGAAGTCTAGGGGAAGCAGGGGAAGTATAGAGGGAAGGGGAAGTCTAATGGAAGAAGGGGAAGTATAGAGGGAAGAGGAAGTCTAGGGAAGAAGGGGAAGTCTAGGGGAAGAAGGGGAAGTCTAGGGAAGAAGGGGAAGTAGAGAGGGAAGGGGAAGTCTAGAGGAAGTCTAGGGGAAGAAGGGGAAGTATAGAGGGAAGGGAAGTCTAGGGGAAGTCTAGGGAAGAAGGGGAAGTCTAGGGGAAGCAGGGGAAGTATAGAGGGAAGGGGAAGTCTAGGGGAAGTCTAGGGGAAGAAGGGGAAGTCTAGGGGAAGTCTAGGGGAAGCAGGGAAGTATAGAGGGAAGGGGAAGTCTAGGGGAAGAAGGGGAAGTCTAAGGAAGAAGGGGAAGTCTAGGGAAGAAGGGGAAGTATAGAGGGAAGGGAAGTCTAGGGGAAGAAGAGGAAGTCTAGGGGAAGAAGGGGAAGTCTAGGGAAGAAGGGGAAGTCTAGGGAAGAAGGGGAAGTAGAGAGGGAAGGGGAAGTCTAGGGGAAGTCTAGGGAAGAAGTGGAAGTATAGAGGGAAGGGAAGTCTAGGGGAAGTCTAGGGGAAGAAGGGGAAGTATAGAGGGAAGGAGAAGTCTAGGGGAAGAAGGGGAAGTCTAGGGGAAGAAGGGTTAGTCTAGGGAAGAAGGGGAAGTATAGAGGGAAGGAGAAGTCTAGGGAAGAAGGGGAAGTCTAAGGGAAGAAGGGGAAGTCTAGGGGAAGAAGGGGAAGAAGGGAAGGTATAGAGGGAAGGGGAAGTCTACGGAAAGTCTAGGGGAAGAAGTGGAAGTCTAGGGGAAGAAGGGGAAGTCTAGGGGAAGAAGAGGAAGTATAGAGGGAAGGGGAAGTCTAGGGGAAAAAGGGGAAGTCTAGGTGAAGAAGGGGAAGTCTAGGGGAAGTCTAGGGGAAGAAGGGGAAGTATAGAGGGAAGGGGAAGTCTAGGGGAAGTCTAGGGGAGAAGGGGAAGTATAGAGGAAAGGGGAAGTCTAGGGGAAGAAGGGGAAGTATAGAGGGAAGGGGAAGTCTAGGGGAAGTCTAGGGGAAGAAGGGGAAGTATAGAGGGAAGGGGAAGTATAGAGGAAGTCTAGGGGAAGAAGGGGAAGTATAGAGGGAAGGGGACGTCTAGTGGAAGTCTAGGGGAAGAAGGGGAAGTATAGAGGGAAGGGGAAGTATAGGGGAAGTCTAGGGGAAGAAGGGGAAGTCTAGGGGAAGAAGGGGAAGTCTAGGGGAAGAGGAGGAAGTATAGAGGGAAGGGGAAGTCTAGGGGAAAAAGGGGAAGTCTAGGGGAAGAAGGGGAAGTCTAGGGGAAGTCTAGGGGAAGAAGGGGAAGTATAGAGGGAAGGGGAAGTCTAGGGGAAGAAGGGGAAGTATAGAGGGAAGGGGAAGTCTAGGGGAAGTCTAGGGGAGAAGGGGAAGTATAGAGGGAAGGGGAAGTCTAGGGGAAGAAGGGGAAGTATAGAGGGAAGGGGAAGTCTAGGGGAAGTCTAGGGGAAGAAGGGGAAGTATAGAGGGAAGGGGAAGTCTAGGGGAAGTCTAGGGGAAGAAGGGGAAGTATAGAGGGAAGGGGAAGTATAGGGGAAGAAGGGGAAGTTTAGGGGAAGAAGGGGAAGTGTAGGGGAAGAAGGGGAAGTCTAGGGGAAGAAGGGGAAGTAGAGAGGGAAGGCGAATTCTAGGGGAAGTCTAGGGGAAGAAGGGGAAGTATAGAGGGAAGGGAAGTCTAGGGGAAGTCTAGGGGAAGATGGGGAAGTATAGAGGGAAGGGGAAGTCTAGGGGAAGAAGGGGAAGTATAGAGGGAAGGGGAAGTCTAGGGGAAGTCTAGGGGAAGAAGGGGAAGTCTAGGGGAAGTCTAGGGGAAGCAGGGGAAGTATAGAGGGAAGGGGAAGTCTAATGGAAGAAGGGGAAGTATACAGGGAAGGGGAAGTCTAGGGGAAGAAGGGGAAGTCTAGGGGAAGAAGGGGAAGTCTAGGGGAAGAAGGGGAAGTAGAGAGGGAAGGGGAAGTCTAGGGGAAGTCTAGGGGAAGAAGGGGAAGTATAGAGGGAAGGGAAGTCTAGGGGAAGTCTAGGGGAAGAAGGGGACGTCTAGGGGAAGTCTAGGGGAAGCAGGGGAAGTATAGAGGGAAGGGGAAGTATAGGGGAAGAAGGGGAAGTCTAAGGGAAGAAGGGGAAGTCTAGGGGAAGAAGGGGAAGTATAGAGGGAAGGGGAAGTCTAGGGGAAGAAGAGGAAGTCTAGGGGAAGAAGGGGAAGTCTAGGGGAAGAAGGGGAAGTATAGAGGGAAGGGGAAGTCTAGGGGAAGAAGGGGAAGTATAGAGGGAAGGGGAAGTCTAGGAGAAGTCTAGGGGAAGAAGGGGAAGACTAGGGGAAGTCTAGGGGAAGCAGGGGAAGTATAGAGGGAAGGGGAAGTCTAATGGAAGAAGGGGAAGTATAGAGGGAAGGGAAAGTCTAGGGGAAGAAGGGGAAGTCTAGGGGAAGAAGGGGAAGTCTAGGGGAAGAAGGGGAAGTAGAGAGGGAAGGGGAAATCTAGGGGAAGACTAGGGGAAGCAGGGGAAGTATAGAGGGAAGGGGAAGTCTAATGGAAGAAGGGGAAGTATAGAGGGAAGGGGAAGTCCAGGGGAAGAAGGGGAAGTAGAGAGGGAAGGGGAAGTCTAGGGGAAGTCTAGGGGAAGAAGGGGAAGTCTAGGGGAAGAAGGGGAAGTAGAGAGGGAAGGGGAAGTCTAGGGGAAGTCTAGGGGAAGAAGGGGAAGTATTGAGGGAAGGGAAGTCTAGGGGAAGTCTAGGGGAAGAAGGGGACGTCTAGGGGAAGTCTAGGGGAAGCAGGGGAAGTATAGAGGGAAGGGGAAGTATAGGGGAAGAAGGGGAAGTCTAAGGGAAGAAGGGGAAGTCTAGGGGAAGAAGGGGAAGTCTAAGGGAAGAAGGGGAAGTCTAGGGGAAGAAGGGGAAGTATAGAGGGAAGGGGATGTCTAGGGGAAGTCTAGGGGAAGAAGGGGAAGTATAGAGGGAAGGGAAGTCTAGGGGAAGTCTAGGGGAAGAAGGGGAAGTATAGAGGGAAGGGGAAGTATAGGGGAAGAAGGGGAAGTCTAGGGGAAGAAGGGGAAGTCTAGGGGAAGAATGGGAAGTATAGAGGGAAGAGAAAGTCTAGGGGAAGAAGGGGAAGTATAGAGGGAAGGGGAAGTCCAGGGGAAGTCTAGGGGAAGAAGGGGAAGTCTAGGGGAAGAAGGGGAAGAAGGGAAGGTATAGAGGGAAGGGGAAGTCTACGAAAAGTCTAGGGGAAGAAGGGGAAGTCTAGGGGAAGAAGGGGAAGTCTAGGGGAAGAAGAGGAAGTATAGAGGGAAGGGGAAGTCTAGGGGAAAAAGGGGAAGTCTAGGGGAAGAAGGGGAAGTCTAGGGGAAGTCTAGGGGAAGAAGGGGAAGTATAGAGGGAAGGGGAAGTCTAGGGGAAGAAGGGGACGTATAGAGGGAAGGGGAAGTCTAGGGGAAGTCTAGGGGAAGAAGGGGAAGTATAGAGGGAAGGGGAAGTCTAGGGGAAGAAGGGGAAGTATAGAGGGAAGGGGAAGTCTAGGGGAAGAAGGGGAAGTATAGAGGGAAGGGGAAGTCTAGGGGAAGTCTAGGGGAAGAAGGGGAAGTATAGAGGGAAGGGGAAGTCTAGTGGAAGCCTAGGGGAAGAAGGGGAAGTATAGAGGAAAGGGGAAGTCTAGGGGAAGTCTAGGGGAAGAAGGGGAAGTATAGAGGGAAGGGGAAGTCTAGGGGAAGTCTAGGGGAAGAAGGGGAAGTATAGAGGGAAGGGAAGTCTAGGGGAAGTCTAGGGGAAGAAGGGGAAGTATAGAGGGAAGGGGAAGTCTAGGGGAAGATGGGGTAGTCTAGGGGAAGAAGGGGAAGTCTAGGGGAAGAAGGGGAAGTATAGAGGGAAGAGAAAGTCTAGGGGAAGAAGGGGAAGTATAGAGGCAAGGGGAAGTCTAGGGGAAGTCTAGGGAAGAAGGGGAAGTCTAGGGGAAGAAGGGGAAGTCTAGGGGAAGAAGGGGAAGTCTAAGGGAAGAAGGGGAAGTCTAGGGGAAGAAGGGGAAGTCTAGGGGAAGAAGGGGAAGTCTAGGGGAAGAAGGGGAAGTATAGAGGGAAGGGGAAGTCTAGGGGAAGTCTAGGGGAAGAAGGGGAAGTCTAGGGGAAGAAGTGGAAGTCTAGGGGAAGTCTAGGGGAAGAAGGGGAATTATAGAGGGAAGGGGAAGTCTAGGGGAAGTAGGGGAAGTCTAGGAGAAGAAGGGGAAGTCTAGGGGAAGAAGGGGAAGTATAGAGGGAAGAAGAAGTCTAGGGGAAGTCTCGGGGAAGAAGGGGAAATCTAAGGGAAGAAGGGGAAGTCTCGGGGAAGAAGGGGAAGTCTAGGGGAAGAAGGGGAAGTATAGAGGGAAGGGGAAGTCTAGGGGAAGTCTCGGGGAAGAAGGGGAAATCTAAGGGAAGAAGGGGAAGTCTAGGGGAAGAAGGGGAAGTCTAGGGGAAGTCTCGGGGAAGAAGGGAAGTCTAGGGGAAGAAGGGGAAGTCTAGGGGAAGAAAGCTTAGTCTAGGGGAAGAAGGGGAAGTCTAGGGGAAGAAGGGGAAGTCTAGGGGAAGAAGGGGAAGTATAGAGGGAAGGGGAAGTCCAGGGGTAGAATAGGGGAAGAAGGGGAAGTATAGAGGGAAGGGGAAGTCTAGGGGAAGTCTAGGGGAAGAAGGGGAAGTATAGAGGGAAGGGGAAGTCTAGGGGAAGAAGGGGAAGTATAGAGGGAAGGGGAAGTCTAGGGGAAGTCTAGGGGAAGAAGGGGAAGTATAGAGGGAAGGGGAAGTCTAGGGGAAGTCTAGGGGAAGAAGGGGAAGTATAGAGGGAAGGGGAAATCTAGGGGAAGTCTAGGGGAAGAAGGGGAAGTATAGAGGAAAGGGGAAGTCCAGGGGAAGTCTAGGGGAAGAAGGGGCAGTATAGAGGGAAGGGGAAGTCTAGGAGAAGTCTAGGGGAAGAAGGGGCAGTATAGAGGGAAGGGGAAGTCTAGGGGAAGAAGGGGAAGTCTAGGGGAAGAAGGGGAAGTATAGAGGGAAGGGGAAGTCTAGGGGAAGTCTAGGGGAAGAAGGGGAAGTATAGAGGGAAGGGGAAGTCTAGGGGAAGAAGGGGAAGTCTAGGGGAAGAAGGGGAAGTCTAGGGGAAGAAGGGGAAGTAGAGAGGGAAGGGGAAGTCTAGGGGAAGTCTAGGAAAAGAAGGAGGGGAAGTATAGAGGGAAGGGAAGTCTAGGGGAAGTCTAGGGGAAGAAGGGGAAGTATAGAGGGAAGGGGAAGTCTAGGGGAAGAAGGGGAAGTCTAGGGGAAGAAGGGGAAGTATAGAGGGAAGGGGAAGTCTAGGGGAAGAAGGGGAAGTCTAGGGGAAGAAGGGGAAGTCTAGGGGAAGAAGGGGAAGTATAGAGGGAAGGGGAAGTCTAGGGGAATTCTAGGGGAAGAAGGGGAAGTCTAGGGGAAGAAGTGGAAGTCTAGGTGAAGTCTAGGGGAAGAAGGGGAAGTGTAGAGGGAAGGGGAAGTCTAGGGGAAGAAGGGGAAGTCTAGGAGAAGAAGGGGAAGTCTAGGGGAAGAAGGGGAAGTATAGAGGGAAGGGGAAGTCTAGGGGAAGAAGGGGAAGTATAGAGGGAAGGGGAAGTCTAGGGGAAGTCTAGGGGAAGAAGAGGAAGTCTAGGGGAAGAAGGGGAAGTCTAGGGGAAGAAGGGGAAGTATAGAGGGAAGGGGAAGTCTAGGGGAAGTCTAGGGGAAGAAGGGGAAGTATAGAGGGAAGGGGAAATCTAGGGGAAGTCTAGGGGAAGAAGGGGAAGTATAGAGGAAAGGGGAAGTCCAGGGGAAGTCTAGGGGAAGAAGGGGCAGTATAGAGGGAAGGGGAAGTCTAGGAGAAGTCTAGGGGAAGAAGGGGAAGTATAGAGGGAAGGGGAAGTCTAGGGGAAGAAGGGGAAGTCTAGGGGAAGAAGGGGAAGTCTAGGGGAAGAAGGGGAAGTATAGAGGGAAGGGGAAGTCTAGGGAAGTCTAGGGGAAGAAGAGGAAGTCTAGGGGAAGAAGGGGAAGTCTAGGGGAAGAAGGGGAAGTATAGAGGGAAGGGTTAGTCTAGGGGAAGAAGGGGAAGTATAGAGGGAAGGGGAAGTCTAGGGGAAGTCTAGGGGAAGAAGGGGAAGTCTAGGGGAAGTCTAGGGGAAGCAGGGGAAGTATAGAGGGAAGGGGAAGTCTAATGGAAGAAGGGGAAGTATAGAGGGAAGGGGAAGTCTAGGGAAAGAAGGGGAAGTCTAGGGGAAGAAGGGGAAGTCTAGGGGAAGAAGGGGAAGTAGAGAGGGAAGGGGAAATCTAGGGGAAATCTACGGGAAGAAGGGGAAGTATAGAGGGAAGGGAAGTCTAGGGGAAGTCTAGGGGAAGAAGGGGACGTCTAGGGGAGCTCTAGGGGAAGCAGGGGAAGTATAGAGGGAAGGGGAAGTATAGGGGAAGAAGGGGAAGTCTAAGGGAAGAAGGGGAAGTCTAGGGGAAGAAGGGGAAGTATAGAGGGAAGGGGAAGTCTAGGGGAAGAAGAGGAAGTCTAGGGGAAGAAGGGGAAGTCTAGGGGAAGAAGGGGAAGTATAGGGGGAAGGGGAAGTCTAGGGGAAGAAGGGGAAGTATAAAGGGAAGGGGAAGTCTAGGGGCAGTCTAGGGGAAGAAGGGGAAGACTAGGGGAAGTCTAGGGGAAGCAGGGGAAGTATAGAGGGAAGGGGAAGACTAATGGAAGAAGGGGAAGTATAGAGGGAAGGGGAAGTCTAAGTGAAGAAGGGGAAGTCTAGGGGAAGAAGGGGAAGTCTAGGGGAAGAAGGGGAAGTATAGAGGGAAGGGGAAGTCTAGGGGAAGAAGGGGAAGTCTAGGGGAAGAAGGGGAAGTATAGAGGGAAGGGTTAGTCTAGGGGAAGAAGGGGAAGTCTAGGGGAAGTCTAGGGGAAGAAGGGGAAGTCTAGGGGAAGTCTAGGGGAAGCAGGGGAAGTATAGAGGGAAGGGGAAGTCTAATGGAAGAAGGGGAAGTATAGAGGGAAGGGGAAGTCTAGGGGAAGAAGGGGAAGTCTAGGGGAAGAAGGGGAAGTAGAGAGGGAAGGGGAAGTCTAGGGGAAATCTAGGGGAAGAAGGGGAAGTATAGAGGGAAGGGAAGTCTAGGGGAAGTCTAGGGGAAGAAGGGGACGTCTAGGGGAAGTCTAGGGGAAGCAGGGGAAGTATAGAGGGAAGGGGAAGTATAGGGGAAGAAGGGGAAGTCTAAGGGAAGAAGGGGAAGTCTAGGGGAAGAAGGGGAAGTCTAAGGGAAGAAGGGGAAGTCTAGGGGAAGAAGGGGAAGTATAGAGGGAAGGGGAAGTCTAGGGGAAGAAGAGGAAGTCTAGGAGAAGAAGGGGAAGTCTAGGGGAAGAAGGGGAAGTATAGGGGGAAGGGGAAGTCTAGGGGAAGAAGGGGAAGTATAGAGGGAAGGGGAAGTCTAGGGGAAGTCTAGGGGAAGAAGGGGAACACTAGCGGAAGTCTAGGGGAAGCAGGGGAAGTATAGAGGGAAGGGGAAGTCTAATGGAAGAAGGGGAAGTATAGAGGGAAGGGGAAGTCTAGGGGAAGAAGGGGAAGTCTAGGGGAAGAAGGGGAAGTCTAGGGGAAGAAGGGGAAGTAGAGAGGGAAGGGGAAGTCTAGAGGAAGTCTAGGGGAAGAAGGGGAAGTATAGAGGGAAGGGGAAGTCTAATGGAAGAAGGGGAAGTATAGAGGGAAGGGGAAGTCTAGGGGAAGAAGGGGAAGTCTATGGGAAGTCTAGGGGAAGTCTAGGGGAAGAAGGGGAAGTCTAGGGGAAGAAGGGGAAGTCTAGGGGAAGAAGGGGAAGTATAGAGGGAAGGGGAAGTCTAGGGGAAGTCTAGGGAAAGAAGGGGAAGTCTAGGGGAAGAAGTGGAAGTCTAGGGGAAGTCTAGGGGAAGAAGGGGAAGTATAGAGGGAAGGGGAAGTCTAGGGGAAGAAGGGGAAGTCTAGGAGAAGAAGGGTAAATCTAGGGGAAGAAGGGGAAGTATAGAGGGAAGGGAAAGTGTAGGGGAAGTCTAGGGAAAGTAGGGGAAGTATAGAGGGAAGGGGAAGTCTAGGGGAAGAAGGGGAAGTCTAGGGGAAGAAGGGGAAGTCTAGGGGAAGAAGGGGAAGTAGAGAGGGAAGGGGAAGTCTAGGGGAAGTCTAGGGAAGAAGGGGAAGTCTAGGGGAAGAAGGGGAAGTCTAGGGGAAGAAGGGGAAGTCTAAGGGAAGAAGGGGAAGTCTAGGGGAAGAAGGGGAAGTCTAGGGGAAGAAGGGGAAGTCTAGGGGAAGAAGGGGAAGTATAGAGGGAAGGGGAAGTCTAGGGGAAGTCTAGGGGAAGAAGGGGAAGTCTAGGGGAAGAAGTGGAAGTCTAGGGGAAGTCTAGGGGAAGAAGGGGAATTATAGAGGGAAGGGGAAGTCTAGGGGAAGTAGGGGAAGTCTAGGAGAAGAAGGGGAAGTCTAGGGGAAGAAGGGGAAGTATAGAGGGAAGAAGAAGTCTAGGGGAAGTCTCGGGGAAGAAGGGGAAATCTAAGGGAAGAAGGGGAAGTCTCGGGGAAGAAGGGGAAGTCTAGGGGAAGAACGGGAAGTATAGAGGGAAGGGGAAGTCTAGGGGAAGTCTCGGGGAAGAAGGGGAAATCTAAGGGAAGAAGGGGAAGTCTAGGGGAAGAAGGGGAAGTCTAGGGGAAGTCTCGGGGAAGAAGGGAAGTCTAGGGGAAGAAGGGGAAGTATAGAGGGAAGGGGAAGTCCAGGGGTAGAATAGGGGAAGAAGGGGCAGTATAGAGGGAAGGGGAAGTCCAGGGGAAGTCTAGGGGAAGAAGGGGCAGTATAGAGGGAAGGGGAAGTCTAGGAGAAGTCTAGGGGAAGAAGGGGCAGTATAGAGGGAAGGGGAAGTCTAGGGGAAGAAGGGGAAGTCTAGGGGAAGAAGGGGAAGTATAGAGGGAAGGGGAAGTCTAGGGGAAGTCTAGGGGAAGAAGGGGAAGTATAGAGGGAAGGGGAAGTCTAGGGGAAGAAGGGGAAGTCTAGGGGAAGAAGGGGAAGTCTAGGGGAAGAAGGGGAAGTAGAGAGGGAAGGGGAAGTCTAGGGGAAGTCTAGGAAAAGAAGGAGGGGAAGTATAGAGGGAAGGGAAGTCTAGGGGAAGTCTAGGGGAAGAAGGGGAAGTATAGAGGGAAGGGGAAGTCTAGGGGAAGAAGGGGAAGTCTAGGGGAAGAAGGGGAAGTCTAGGGGAAGAAGGGGAAGTATAGAGGGAAGGGGAAGTCTAGGGGAAGAAGGGGAAGTCTAGGGGAAGAAGGGGAAGTCTAGGGGAAGAAGGGGAAGTATAGAGGGAAGGGGAAGTCTAGGGGAATTCTAGGGGAAGAAGGGGAAGTCTAGGGGAAGAAGTGGAAGTCTAGGTGAAGTCTAGGGGAAGAAGGGGAAGTATAGAGGGAAGGGGAAGTCTAGGGGAAGAAGGGGAAGTCTAGGAGAAGAAGGGGAAGTCTAGGGGAAGAAGGGGAAGTATAGAGGGAAGGGGAAGTCTAGGGGAAGAAGGGGAAGTATAGAGGGAAGGGGAAGTCTAGGGGAAGTCTAGGGGAAGAAGAGGAAGTCTAGGGGAAGAAGGGGAAGTCTAGGGGAAGAAGGGGAAGTATAGAGGGAAGGGGAAGTCTAGGGGAAGTCTAGGGGAAGAAGGGGAAGTATAGGGGAAGTCTAGGGGAAGAAGGGGCAGTATAGAGGGAAGGGGAAGTCTAGGAGAAGTCTAGGGGAAGAAGGGGAAGTATAGAGGGAAGGGGAAGTCTAGGGGAAGAAGGGGAAGTCTAGGGGAAGAAGGGGAAGTCTAGGGGAAGAAGGGGAAGTATAGAGGGAAGGGGAAGTCTAGGGGAAGTCTAGGGGAAGAAGAGGAAGTCTAGGGGAAGAAGGGGAAGTCTAGGGGAAGAAGGGGAAGTATAGAGGGAAGGGTTAGTCTAGGGGAAGAAGGGGAAGTATAGAGGGAAGGGGAAGTCTAGGGGAAGTCTAGGGGAAGAAGGGGAAGTCTAGGGGAAGTCTAGGGGAAGCAGGGGAAGTATAGAGGGAAGGGGAAGTCTAATGGAAGAAGGGGAAGTATAGAGGGAAGGGGAAGTCTAGGGAAAGAAGGGGAAGTCTAGGGGAAGAAGGGGAAGTCTAGGGGAAGAAGGGGAAGTAGAGAGGGAAGGGGAAATCTAGGGGAAATCTACGGGAAGAAGGGGAAGTATAGAGGGAAGGGAAGTCTAGGGGAAGTCTAGGGGAAGAAGGGGACGTCTAGGGGAGCTCTAGGGGAAGCAGGGGAAGTATAGAGGGAAGGGGAAGTATAGGGGAAGAAGGGGAAGTCTAAGGGAAGAAGGGGAAGTCTAGGGGAAGAAGGGGAAGTCTAAGGGAAGAAGGGGAAGTCTAGGGGAAGAAGGGGAAGTATAGAGGGAAGGGGAAGTCTAGGGGAAGAAGAGGAAGTCTAGGGGAAGAAGGGGAAGTCTAGGGGAAGAAGGGGAAGTATAGGGGGAAGGGGAAGTCTAGGGGAAGAAGGGGAAGTATAAAGGGAAGGGGAAGTCTAGGGGCAGTCTAGGGGAAGAAGGGGAAGACTAGGGGAAGTCTAGGGGAAGCAGGGGAAGTATAGAGGGAAGGGGAAGACTAATGGAAGAAGGGGAAGTATAGAGGGAAGGGGAAGTCTAAGTGAAGAAGGGGAAGTCTAGGGGAAGAAGGGGAAGTCTAGGGGAAGAAGGGGAAGTATAGAGGGAAGGGGAAGTCTAGGGGAAGAAGGGGAAGTCTAGGGGAAGAAGGGGAAGTATAGAGGGAAGGGTTAGTCTAGGGGAAGAAGGGGAAGTCTAGGGGAAGTCTAGGGGAAGAAGGGGAAGTCTAGGGGAAGTCTAGGGGAAGCAGGGGAAGTATAGAGGGAAGGGGAAGTCTAATGGAAGAAGGGGAAGTATAGAGGGAAGGGGAAGTCTAGGGGAAGAAGGGGAAGTCTAGGGGAAGAAGGGGGAAGTAGAGAGGGAAGGGGAAGTCTAGGGGAAATCTAGGGGAAGAAGGGGAAGTATAGAGGGAAGGGAAGTCTAGGGGAAGTCTAGGGGAAGAAGGGGACGTCTAGGGGAAGTCTAGGGGAAGCAGGGGAAGTATAGAGGGAAGGGGAAGTATAGGGGAAGAAGGGGAAGTCTAAGGGAAGAAGGGGAAGTCTAGGGGAAGAAGGGGAAGTCTAAGGGAAGAAGGGGAAGTCTAGGGGAAGAAGGGGAAGTATAGAGGGAAGGGGAAGTCTAGGGAAGAAGAGGAAGTCTAGGAGAAGAAGGGGAAGTCTAGGGGAAGAAGGGGAAGTATAGGGGGAAGGGGAAGTCTAGGGGAAGAAGGGGAAGTATAGAGGGAAGGGGAAGTCTAGGGGAAGTCTAGGGGAAGAAGGGGAACACTAGCGGAAGTCTAGGGGAAGCAGGGGAAGTATAGAGGGAAGGGGAAGTCTAATGGAAGAAGGGGAAGTATAGAGGGAAGGGGAAGTCTAGGGGAAGAAGGGGAAGTCTAGGGGAAGAAGGGGAAGTCTAGGGGAAGAAGGGGAAGTAGAGAGGGAAGGGGAAGTCTAGAGGAAGTCTAGGGGAAGAAGGGGAAGTATAGAGGGAAGGGGAAGTCTAATGGAAGAAGGGGAAGTATAGAGGGAAGGGGAAGTCTAGGGGAAGAAGGGGAAGTCTATGGGAAGTCTAGGGGAAGTCTAGGGGAAGAAGGGGAAGTCTAGGGGAAGAAGGGGAAGTCTAGGGGAAGAAGGGGAAGTATAGAGGGAAGGTGAAGTCTAGGGGAAGTCTAGGGAAAGAAGGGGAAGTCTAGGGGAAGAAGTGGAAGTCTAGGGGAAGTCTAGGGGAAGAAGGGGAAGTATAGAGGGAAGGGGAAGTCTAGGGGAAGAAGGGGAAGTCTAGGAGAAGAAGGGTAAATCTAGGGGAAGAAGGGGAAGTATAGAGGGAAGGGAAAGTGTAGGGGAAGTCTAGGGAAAGTAGGGGAAGTATAGAGGGAAGGGGAAGTCTAGGGGAAGAAGGGGAAGTCTAGGGGAAGAAGGGGAAGTCTAGGGGAAGAAGGGGAAGTAGAGAGGGAAGGGGAAGTCTAGGGGAAGTCTAGGGAAGAAGGGGAAGTCTAGGGGAAGAAGGGGAAGTCTAGGGGAAGAAGGGGAAGTCTAAGGGAAGAAGGGGAAGTCTAGGGGAAGAAGGGGAAGTCTAGGGGAAGAAGGGGAAGTCTAGGGGAAGAAGGGGAAGTATAGAGGGAAGGGGAAGTCTAGGGGAAGTCTAGGGGAAGAAGGGGAAGTCTAGGGGAAGAAGTGGAAGTCTAGGGGAAGTCTAGGGGAAGAAGGGGAATTATAGAGGGAAGGGGAAGTCTAGGGGAAGTAGGGGAAGTCTAGGAGAAGAAGGGGAAGTCTAGGGGAAGAAGGGGAAGTATAGAGGGAAGAAGAAGTCTAGGGGAAGTCTTGGGGAAGAAGGGGAAATCTAAGGGAAGAAGGGGAAGTCTCGGGGAAGAAGGGGAAGTCTAGGGGAAGAAGGGGAAGTATAGAGGGAAGGGGAAGTCTAGGGGAAGTCTCGGGGAAGAAGGGGAAATCTAAGGGAAGAAGGGGAAGTCTAGGGGAAGAAGGGGAAGTCTAGGGGAAGTCTCGGGGAAGAAGGGAAGTCTAGGGGAAGAAGGGGAAGTATAGAGGGAAGGGGAAGTCCAGGGGTAGAATAGGGGAAGAAGGGGAAGTATAGAGGGAAGGGGAAGTCTAGGGGAAGTCTAGGGGAAGAAGGGGAAGTATAGAGGGAAGGGGAAGTCTAGGGGAAGAAGGGGAAGTATAGAGGGAAGGGGAAGTCTAGGGGAAGTCTAGGGGAAGAAGGGGAAGTATAGAGGGAAGGGGAAGTCTAGGGGAAGTCTAGGGGAAGAAGGGGAAGTGTAGAGGGAAGGGGAAATCTAGGGGAAGTCTAGGGGAAGAAGGGGAAGTATAGAGGAAAGGGGAAGTCCAGGGGAAGTCTAGGGGAAGAAGGGGCAGTATAGAGGGAAGGGGAAGTCTAGGAGAAGTCTAGGGGAAGAAGGGGCAGTATAGAGGGAAGGGGAAGTCTAGGGGAAGAAGGGGAAGTCTAGGGGAAGAAGGGGAAGTATAGAGGGAAGGGGAAGTCTAGGGGAAGTCTAGGGGAAGAAGGGGAAGTATAGAGGGAAGGGGAAGTCTAGGGGAAGAAGGGGAAGTCTAGGGGAAGAAGGGGAAGTCTAGGGGAAGAAGGGGAAGTAGAGAGGGAAGGGGAAGTCTAGGGGAAGTCTAGGGGAAGAAGGGGAAGTATAGAGGGAAGGGAAGTCTAGGGGAAGTCTAGGGGAAGAAGGGGAAGTATAGAGGGAAGGGGAAGTCTAGGGGAAGAAGGGGAAGTCTAGGGGAAGAAGGGGAAGTCTAGGGGAAGAAGGGGAAGTATAGAGGGAAGGGGAAGTCTAGGGGAAGAAGGGGAAGTCTAGGGGAAGAAGGGGAAGT
Organism: Anniella stebbinsi; assembly: GCA_029215795.1. Classification (NCBI taxonomy): domain Eukaryota; kingdom Metazoa; phylum Chordata; class Lepidosauria; order Squamata; family Anniellidae; genus Anniella; species Anniella stebbinsi. The sequence continues at coordinate 194,227 of JARDYH010000021.1, forward strand.
CTAGGGGAAGAAGGGGAAGTATAGAGGGAAGGGGAAGTCTAGGGGAATTCTAGGGGAAGAAGGGGAAGTCTAGGGGAAGAAGTGGAAGTCTAGGTGAAGTCTAGGGGAAGAAGGGGAAGTATAGAGGGAAGGGGAAGTCTAGGGGAAGAAGGGGAAGTCTAGGAGAAGAAGGGGAAGTCTAGGGGAAGAAGGGGAAGTATAGAGGGAAGGGGAAGTCTAGGGGAAGAAGGGGAAGTATAGAGGGAAGGGGAAGTCTAGGGGAAGTCTAGGGGAAGAAGAGGAAGTCTAGGGGAAGAAGGGGAAGTCTAGGGGAAGAAGGGGAAGTATAGAGGGAAGGGGAAGTCTAGGGGAAGTCTAGGGGAAGAAGGGGAAGTATAGAGGGAAGGGGAAATCTAGGGGAAGTCTAGGGGAAGAAGGGGAAGTATAGAGGAAAGGGGAAGTCCAGGGGAAGTCTAGGGGAAGAAGGGGCAGTATAGAGGGAAGGGGAAGTCTAGGAGAAGTCTAGGGGAAGAAGGGGAAGTATAGAGGGAAGGGGAAGTCTAGGGGAAGAAGGGGAAGTCTAGGGGAAGAAGGGGAAGTCTAGGGGAAGAAGGGGAAGTATAGAGGGAAGGGGAAGTCTAGGGGAAATCTAGGGGAAGAAGGGGAAGTCTAGGGGAAGAAGTGGAAGTCTAGGCGAAGTCTAGGGGAAGAAGGGGAAGTATAGAGGGAAGGGGAAGTCTAGGGGAAGAAGGGGAAGTCTAGGAGAAGAAGGGGAAGTCTAGGGGAAGAAGGGGAAGTATAGAGGGAAGGGGAAGTCTAGGGGAAGAAGGGGAAGTATAGAGGGAAGGGGAAGTCTAGGGGAAGTCTAGGGGAAGAAGAGGAAGTCTAGGGGAAGAAGGGGAAGTCTAGGGGAAGAAGGGGAAGTATAGAGGGAAGGGTTAGTCTAGGGGAAGAAGGGGAAGTATAGAGGGAAGGGGAAGTCTAGGGGAAGTCTAGGGGAAGAAGGGGAAGTCTAGGGGAAGTCTAGGGGAAGCAGGGGAAGTATAGAGGGAAGGGGAAGTCTAATGGAAGAAGGGGAAGTATGGAGGGAAGGGGAAGTCTAGGGAAAGAAGGGGAAGTCTAGGGGAAGAAGGGGAAGTCTAGGGGAAGAAGGGGAAGTAGAGAGGGAAGGGGAAATCTAGGGGAAATCTACGGGAAGAAGGGGAAGTATAGAGGGAAGGGAAGTCTAGGGGAAGTCTAGGGGAAGAAGGGGATGTCTAGGGGAACTCTAGGGGAAGCAGGGGAAGTATAGAGGGAAGGGGAAGTATAGGGGAAGAAGGGGAAGTCTAAGGGAAGAAGGGGAAGTCTAGGGGAAGAAGGGGAAGTCTAAGGGAAGAAGGGGAAGTCTAGGGGAAGAAGGGGAAGTATAGAGGGAAGGGGAAGTCTAGGGGAAGAAGAGGAAGTCTAGGGGAAGAAGGGGAAGTCTAGGGGAAGAAGGGGAAGTATAGGGGGAAGGGGAAGTCTAGGGGAAGAAGGGGAAGTATACAGGGAAGGGGAAGTCTAGGGGCAGTCTAGGGGAAGAAGGGGAAGACTAGGGGAAGTCTAGGGGAAGCAGGGGAAGTATAGAGGGAAGGGGAAGACTAATGGAAGAAGGGGAAGTCTAAGGGAAGAAGGGGAAATCTAGGGGAAGAAGGGGAAGTCTAGGGGAAGAAGGGGAAGTATAGAGGGAAGAGAAAGTCTAGGGGAAGAAGGTGAAGTATAGAGGCAAGGGGAAGTCTAGGGGAAGTCTAGGGGAAGAAGGGGAAGTATAGAGGGAAGGGGAAGTCTAGGGGAAGAAGGGGAAGTATAGAAGGAAGGGGAAGTCTAGAGGAAGTCTAGGGGAAGAAGGGGAAGTATAGAGGGAAGGGGAAGTCTAATGGAATAAGGGGAAGTATAGAGGGAAGGGGAAGTCTAGGGGAAGTCTAGGGGAAGAAGGGGAAGTCTAGGGGAATTCTAGGGGAAGAAGGGAAAGTATAGAGGGAAGGGGAAGTCTACGGGAAGTCTAGGGTAAGAAGGGGAAGTCTAGGGGAAGAAGGGGAAGTCTAGGAGAAGTCTAGGGGAAGAAGGGGAAGTATAGCGGGAAGGGATAGTCTAGGGGAAGTCTAGGGGAAGAAGGGGAAGTATAGAGGGAAGGGGAAGTCTAGGGAAAGAAGGGGAAGTCTAGGGGAAGAAGGGGAAGTCTAGGGGAAGAAGGGGAAGTAGAGAGGGAAGGGGAAATCTAGGGGAAATCTACGGGAAGAAGGGGAAGTATAGAGGGAAGGGAAGTCTAGGGGAAGTCTAGGGGAAGAAGGGGACGTCTAGGGGAGCTCTAGGGGAAGCAGGGGAAGTATAGAGGGAAGGGGAAGTATAGGGGAAGAAGGGGAAGTCTAAGGGAAGAAGGGGAAGTCTAGGGGAAGAAGGGGAAGTATAGAGGGAAGGGGAAGTCTAGGGGAAGAAGAGGAAGTCTAGGGGAAGAAGGGGAAGTCTAGGGGAAGAAGGGGAAGTATAGGGGGAAGGGGAAGTCTAGGGGAAGAAGGGGAAGTATAAAGGGAAGGGGAAGTCTAGGGGCAGTCTAGGGGAAGAAGGGGAAGACTAGGGGAAGTCTAGGGGAAGCAGGGGAAGTATAGAGGGAAGGGGAAGACTAATGGAAGAAGGGGAAGTATAGAGGGAAGGGGAAGTCTAAGTGAAGAAGGGGAAGTCTAGGGGAAGAAGGGGAAGTCTAGGGGAAGAAGGGGAAGTATAGAGGGAAGGGGAAGTCTAGGGGAAGAAGGGGAAGTCTAGGGGAAGAAGGGGAAGTATAGAGGGAAGGGTTAGTCTAGGGGAAGAAGGGGAAGTCTAGGGGAAGTCTAGGGGAAGAAGGGGAAGTCTAGGGGAAGTCTAGGGGAAGCAGGGGAAGTATAGAGGGAAGGGGAAGTCTAATGGAAGAAGGGGAAGTATAGAGGGAAGGGGAAGTCTAGGGGAAGAAGGGGAAGTCTAGGGGAAGAAGGGGAAGTAGAGAGGGAAGGGGAAGTCTAGGGGAAATCTAGGGGAAGAAGGGGAAGTATAGAGGGAAGGGAAGTCTAGGGGAAGTCTAGGGGAAGAAGGGGACGTCTAGGGGAAGTCTAGGGGAAGCAGGGGAAGTATAGAGGGAAGGGGAAGTATAGGGGAAGAAGGGGAAGTCTAAGGGAAGAAGGGGAAGTCTAGGGGAAGAAGGGGAAGTCTAAGGGAAGAAGGGGAAGTCTAGGGGAAGAAGGGGAAGTATAGAGGGAAGGGGAAGTCTAGGGGAAGAAGAGGAAGTCTAGGAGAAGAAGGGGAAGTCTAGGGGAAGAAGGGGAAGTATAGGGGGAAGGGGAAGTCTAGGGGAAGAAGGGGAAGTATAGAGGGAAGGGGAAGTCTAGGGGAAGTCTAGGGGAAGAAGGGGAACACTAGCGGAAGTCTAGGGGAAGCAGGGGAAGTATAGAGGGAAGGGGAAGTCTAATGGAAGAAGGGGAAGTATAGAGGGAAGGGGAAGTCTAGGGGAAGAAGGGGAAGTCTAGGGGAAGAAGGGGAAGTCTAGGGGAAGAAGGGGAAGTAGAGAGGGAAGGGGAAGTCTAGAGGAAGTCTAGGGGAAGAAGGGGAAGTATAGAGGGAAGGGGAAGTCTAATGGAAGAAGGGGAAGTATAGAGGGAAGGGGAAGTCTAGGGGAAGAAGGGGAAGTCTATGGGAAGTCTAGGGGAAGTCTAGGGGAAGAAGGGGAAGTCTAGGGGAAGAAGGGGAAGTCTAGGGGAAGAAGGGGAAGTATAGAGGGAAGGGGAAGTCTAGGGGAAGTCTAGGGAAAGAAGGGGAAGTCTAGGGGAAGAAGTGGAAGTCTAGGGGAAGTCTAGGGGAAGAAGGGGAAGTATAGAGGGAAGGGGAAGTCTAGGGGAAGAAGGGGAAGTCTAGGAGAAGAAGGGTAAATCTAGGGGAAGAAGGGGAAGTATAGAGGGAAGGGAAAGTGTAGGGGAAGTCTAGGGAAAGTAGGGGAAGTATAGAGGGAAGGGGAAGTCTAGGGGAAGAAGGGGAAGTCTAGGGGAAGAAGGGGAAGTCTAGGGGAAGAAGGGGAAGTAGAGAGGGAAGGGGAAGTCTAGGGGAAGTCTAGGGAAGAAGGGGAAGTCTAGGGGAAGAAGGGGAAGTCTACGGGAAGAAGGGAAGTCTAAGGGAAGAAGGGGAAGTCTAGGGGAAGAAGGGGAAGTCTAGGGGAAGAAGGGGAAGTCTAGGGGAAGAAGGGGAAGTATAGAGGGAAGGGGAAGTCTAGGGGAAGTCTAGGGGAAGAAGGGGAAGTCTAGGGGAAGAAGTGGAAGTCTAGGGGAAGTCTAGGGGAAGAAGGGGAATTATAGAGGGAAGGGGAAGTCTAGGGGAAGTAGGGGAAGTCTAGGAGAAGAAGGGGAAGTCTAGGGGAAGAAGGGGAAGTATAGAGGGAAGAAGAAGTCTAGGGGAAGTCTCGGGGAAGAAGGGGAAATCTAAGGGAAGAAGGGGAAGTCTCGGGGAAGAAGGGGAAGTCTAGGGGAAGAACGGGAAGTATAGAGGGAAGGGGAAGTCTAGGGGAAGTCTCGGGGAAGAAGGGGAAATCTAAGGGAAGAAGGGGAAGTCTAGGGGAAGAAGGGGAAGTCTAGGGGAAGTCTCGGGGAAGAAGGGAAGTCTAGGGGAAGAAGGGGAAGTATAGAGGGAAGGGGAAGTCCAGGGGTAGAATAGGGGAAGAAGGGGCAGTATAGAGGGAAGGGGAAGTCCAGGGGAAGTCTAGGGGAAGAAGGGGCAGTATAGAGGGAAGGGGAAGTCTAGGAGAAGTCTAGGGGAAGAAGGGGCAGTATAGAGGGAAGGGGAAGTCTAGGGGAAGAAGGGGAAGTCTAGGGGAAGAAGGGGAAGTATAGAGGGAAGGGGAAGTCTAGGGGAAGTCTAGGGGAAGAAGGGGAAGTATAGAGGGAAGGGGAAGTCTAGGGGAAGAAGGGGAAGTCTAGGGGAAGAAGGGGAAGTCTAGGGGAAGAAGGGGAAGTAGAGAGGGAAGGGGAAGTCTAGGGGAAGTCTAGGAAAAGAAGGAGGGGAAGTATAGAGGGAAGGGAAGTCTAGGGGAAGTCTAGGGGAAGAAGGGGAAGTATAGAGGGAAGGGGAAGTCTAGGGGAAGAAGGGGAAGTCTAGGGGAAGAAGGGGAAGTCTAGGGGAAGAAGGGGAAGTATAGAGGGAAGGGGAAGTCTAGGGGAAGAAGGGGAAGTCTAGGGGAAGAAGGGGAAGTCTAGGGGAAGAAGGGGAAGTATAGAGGGAAGGGGAAGTCTAGGGGAATTCTAGGGGAAGAAGGGGAAGTCTAGGGGAAGAAGTGGAAGTCTAGGTGAAGTCTAGGGGAAGAAGGGGAAGTATAGAGGGAAGGGGAAGTCTAGGGGAAGAAGGGGAAGTCTAGGAGCAGAAGGGGAAGTCTAGGGGAAGAAGGGGAAGTATAGAGGGAAGGGGAAGTCTAGGGGAAGAAGGGGAAGTATAGAGGGAAGGGGAAGTCTAGGGGAAGTCTAGGGGAAGAAGAGGAAGTCTAGGGGAAGAAGGGGAAGTCTAGGGGAAGAAGGGGAAGTATAGAGGGAAGGGGAAGTCTAGGGGAAGTCTAGGGGAAGAAGGGGAAGTATAGAGGGAAGGGGAAATCTAGGGGAAGTCTAGGGGAAGAAGGGGAAGTATAGAGGAAAGGGGAAGTCCAGGGGAAGTCTAGGGGAAGAAGGGGCAGTATAGAGGGAAGGGGAAGTCTAGGAGAAGTCTAGGGGAAGAAGGGGAAGTATAGAGGGAAGGGGAAGTCTAGGGGAAGAAGGGGAAGTCTAGGGGAAGAAGGGGAAGTCTAGGGGAAGAAGGGGAAGTATAGAGGGAAGGGGAAGTCTAGGGGAAGTCTAGGGGAAGAAGAGGAAGTCTAGGGGAAGAAGGGGAAGTCTAGGGGAAGAAGGGGAAGTATAGAGGGAAGGGTTAGTCTAGGGGAAGAAGGGGAAGTATAGAGGGAAGGGGAAGTCTAGGGGAAGTCTAGGGGAAGAAGGGGAAGTCTAGGGGAAGTCTAGGGGAAGCAGGGGAAGTATAGAGGGAAGGGGAAGTCTAATGGAAGAAGGGGAAGTATAGAGGGAAGGGGAAGTCTAGGGAAAGAAGGGGAAGTCTAGGGGAAGAAGGGGAAGTCTAGGGGAAGAAGGGGAAGTAGAGAGGGAAGGGGAAATCTAGGGGAAATCTACGGGAAGAAGGGGAAGTATAGAGGGAAGGGAAGTCTAGGGGAAGTCTAGGGGAAGAAGGGGACGTCTAGGGGAGCTCTAGGGGAAGCAGGGGAAGTATAGAGGGAAGGGGAAGTATAGGGGAAGAAGGGGAAGTCTAAGGGAAGAAGGGGAAGTCTAGGGGAAGAAGGGGAAGTCTAAGGGAAGAAGGGGAAGTCTAGGGGAAGAAGGGGAAGTATAGAGGGAAGGGGAAGTCTAGGGGAAGAAGAGGAAGTCTAGGGGAAGAAGGGGAAGTCTAGGGGAAGAAGGGGAAGTATAGGGGGAAGGGGAAGTCTAGGGGAAGAAGGGGAAGTATAAAGGGAAGGGGAAGTCTAGGGGCAGTCTAGGGGAAGAAGGGGAAGACTAGGGGAAGTCTAGGGGAAGCAGGGGAAGTATAGAGGGAAGGGGAAGACTAATGGAAGAAGGGGAAGTATAGAGGGAAGGGGAAGTCTAAGTGAAGAAGGGGAAGTCTAGGGGAAGAAGGGGAAGTCTAGGGGAAGAAGGGGAAGTATAGAGGGAAGGGGAAGTCTAGGGGAAGAAGGGGAAGTCTAGGGGAAGAAGGGGAAGTATAGAGGGAAGGGTTAGTCTAGGGGAAGAAGGGGAAGTCTAGGGGAAGTCTAGGGGAAGAAGGGGAAGTCTAGGGGAAGTCTAGGGGAAGCAGGGGAAGTATAGAGGGAAGGGGAAGTCTAATGGAAGAAGGGGAAGTATAGAGGGAAGGGGAAGTCTAGGGGAAGAAGGGGAAGTCTAGGGGAAGAAGGGGAAGTAGAGAGGGAAGGGGAAGTCTAGGGGAAATCTAGGGGAAGAAGGGGAAGTATAGAGGGAAGGGAAGTCTAGGGGAAGTCTAGGGGAAGAAGGGGACGTCTAGGGGAAGTCTAGGGGAAGCAGGGGAAGTATAGAGGGAAGGGGAAGTATAGGGGAAGAAGGGGAAGTCTAAGGGAAGAAGGGGAAGTCTAGGGGAAGAAGGGGAAGTCTAAGGGAAGAAGGGGAAGTCTAGGGGAAGAAGGGGAAGTATAGAGGGAAGGGGAAGTCTAGGGGAAGAAGAGGAAGTCTAGGAGAAGAAGGGGAAGTCTAGGGGAAGAAGGGGAAGTATAGGGGGAAGGGGAAGTCTAGGGGAAGAAGGGGAAGTATAGAGGGAAGGGGAAGTCTAGGGGAAGTCTAGGGGAAGAAGGGGAACACTAGCGGAAGTCTAGGGGAAGCAGGGGAAGTATAGAGGGAAGGGGAAGTCTAATGGAAGAAGGGGAAGTATAGAGGGAAGGGGAAGTCTAGGGGAAGAAGGGGAAGTCTAGGGGAAGAAGGGGAAGTCTAGGGGAAGAAGGGGAAGTAGAGAGGGAAGGGGAAGTCTAGAGGAAGTCTAGGGGAAGAAGGGGAAGTATAGAGGGAAGGGGAAGTCTAATGGAAGAAGGGGAAGTATAGAGGGAAGGGGAAGTCTAGGGGAAGAAGGGGAAGTCTATGGGAAGTCTAGGGGAAGTCTAGGGGAAGAAGGGGAAGTCTAGGGGAAGAAGGGGAAGTCTAGGGGAAGAAGGGGAAGTATAGAGGGAAGGTGAAGTCTAGGGGAAGTCTAGGGAAAGAAGGGGAAGTCTAGGGGAAGAAGTGGAAGTCTAGGGGAAGTCTAGGGGAAGAAGGGGAAGTATAGAGGGAAGGGGAAGTCTAGGGGAAGAAGGGGAAGTCTAGGAGAAGAAGGGTAAATCTAGGGGAAGAAGGGGAAGTATAGAGGGAAGGGAAAGTGTAGGGGAAGTCTAGGGAAAGTAGGGGAAGTATAGAGGGAAGGGGAAGTCTAGGGGAAGAAGGGGAAGTCTAGGGGAAGAAGGGGAAGTCTAGGGGAAGAAGGGGAAGTAGAGAGGGAAGGGGAAGTCTAGGGGAAGTCTAGGGAAGAAGGGGAAGTCTAGGGGAAGAAGGGGAAGTCTAGGGGAAGAAGGGGAAGTCTAAGGGAAGAAGGGGAAGTCTAGGGGAAGAAGGGGAAGTCTAGGGGAAGAAGGGGAAGTCTAGGGGAAGAAGGGGAAGTATAGAGGGAAGGGGAAGTCTAGGGGAAGTCTAGGGGAAGAAGGGGAAGTCTAGGGGAAGAAGTGGAAGTCTAGGGGAAGTCTAGGGGAAGAAGGGGAATTATAGAGGGAAGGGGAAGTCTAGGGGAAGTAGGGGAAGTCTAGGAGAAGAAGGGGAAGTCTAGGGGAAGAAGGGGAAGTATAGAGGGAAGAAGAAGTCTAGGGGAAGTCTCGGGGAAGAAGGGGAAATCTAAGGGAAGAAGGGGAAGTCTCGGGGAAGAAGGGGAAGTCTAGGGGAAGAAGGGGAAGTATAGAGGGAAGGGGAAGTCTAGGGGAAGTCTCGGGGAAGAAGGGGAAATCTAAGGGAAGAAGGGGAAGTCTAGGGGAAGAAGGGGAAGTCTAGGGGAAGTCTCGGGGAAGAAGGGAAGTCTAGGGGAAGAAGGGGAAGTATAGAGGGAAGGGGAAGTCCAGGGGTAGAATAGGGGAAGAAGGGGAAGTATAGAGGGAAGGGGAAGTCTAGGGGAAGTCTAGGGGAAGAAGGGGAAGTATAGAGGGAAGGGGAAGTCTAGGGGAAGAAGGGGAAGTATAGAGGGAAGGGGAAGTCTAGGGGAAGTCTAGGGGAAGAAGGGGAAGTATAGAGGGAAGGGGAAGTCTAGGGGAAGTCTAGGGGAAGAAGGGGAAGTGTAGAGGGAAGGGGAAATCTAGGGGAAGTCTAGGGGAAGAAGGGGAAGTATAGAGGAAAGGGGAAGTCCAGGGGAAGTCTAGGGGAAGAAGGGGCAGTATAGAGGGAAGGGGAAGTCTAGGAGAAGTCTAGGGGAAGAAGGGGCAGTATAGAGGGAAGGGGAAGTCTAGGGGAAGAAGGGGAAGTCTAGGGGAAGAAGGGGAAGTATAGAGGGAAGGGGAAGTCTAGGGGAAGTCTAGGGGAAGAAGGGGAAGTATAGAGGGAAGGGGAAGTCTAGGGGAAGAAGGGGAAGTCTAGGGGAAGAAGGGGAAGTCTAGGGGAAGAAGGGGAAGTAGAGAGGGAAGGGGAAGTCTAGGGGAAGTCTAGGGGAAGAAGGGGAAGTATAGAGGGAAGGGAAGTCTAGGGGAAGTCTAGGGGAAGAAGGGGAAGTATAGAGGGAAGGGGAAGTCTAGGGGAAGAAGGGGAAGTCTAGGGGAAGAAGGGGAAGTCTAGGGGAAGAAGGGGAAGTATAGAGGGAAGGGGAAGTCTAGGGGAAGAAGGGGAAGTCTAGGGGAAGAAGGGGAAGTCTAGGGGAAGAAGGGGAAGTATAGAGGGAAGGGGAAGTCTAGGGGAATTCTAGGGGAAGAAGGGGAAGTCTAGGGGAAGAAGTGGAAGTCTAGGTGAAGTCTAGGGGAAGAAGGGGAAGTATAGAGGGAAGGGGAAGTCTAGGGGAAGAAGGGGAAGTCTAGGAGAAGAAGGGGAAGTCTAGGGGAAGAAGGGGAAGTATAGAGGGAAGGGGAAGTCTAGGGGAAGAAGGGGAAGTATAGAGGGAAGGGGAAGTCTAGGGGAAGTCTAGGGGAAGAAGAGGAAGTCTAGGGGAAGAAGGGGAAGTCTAGGGGAAGAAGGGGAAGTATAGAGGGAAGGGGAAGTCTAGGGGAAGTCTAGGGGAAGAAGGGGAAGTATAGAGGGAAGGGGAAATCTAGGGGAAGTCTAGGGGAAGAAGGGGAAGTATAGAGGAAAGGGGAAGTCCAGGGGAAGTCTAGGGGAAGAAGGGGCAGTATAGAGGGAAGGGGAAGTCTAGGAGAAGTCTAGGGGAAGAAGGGGAAGTATAGAGGGAAGGGGAAGTCTAGGGGAAGAAGGGGAAGTCTAGGGGAAGAAGGGGAAGTCTAGGGGAAGAAGGGGAAGTATAGAGGGAAGGGGAAGTCTAGGGGAAATCTAGGGGAAGAAGGGGAAGTCTAGGGGAAGAAGTGGAAGTCTAGGCGAAGTCTAGGGGAAGAAGGGGAAGTATAGAGGGAAGGGGAAGTCTAGGGGAAGAAGGGGAAGTCTAGGAGAAGAAGGGGAAGTCTAGGGGAAGAAGGGGAAGTATAGAGGGAAGGGGAAGTCTAGGGGAAGAAGGGGAAGTATAGAGGGAAGGGGAAGTCTAGGGGAAGTCTAGGGGAAGAAGAGGAAGTCTAGGGGAAGAAGGGGAAGTCTAGGGGAAGAAGGGGAAGTATAGAGGGAAGGGTTAGTCTAGGGGAAGAAGGGGAAGTATAGAGGGAAGGGGAAGTCTAGGGGAAGTCTAGGGGAAGAAGGGGAAGTCTAGGGGAAGTCTAGGGGAAGCAGGGGAAGTATAGAGGGAAGGGGAAGTCTAATGGAAGAAGGGGAAGTATGGAGGGAAGGGGAAGTCTAGGGAAAGAAGGGGAAGTCTAGGGGAAGAAGGGGAAGTCTAGGGGAAGAAGGGGAAGTAGAGAGGGAAGGGGAAATCTAGGGGAAATCTACGGGAAGAAGGGGAAGTATAGAGGGAAGGGAAGTCTAGGGGAAGTCTAGGGGAAGAAGGGGATGTCTAGGGGAACTCTAGGGGAAGCAGGGGAAGTATAGAGGGAAGGGGAAGTATAGGGGAAGAAGGGGAAGTCTAAGGGAAGAAGGGGAAGTCTAGGGGAAGAAGGGGAAGTCTAAGGGAAGAAGGGGAAGTCTAGGGGAAGAAGGGGAAGTATAGAGGGAAGGGGAAGTCTAGGGGAAGAAGAGGAAGTCTAGGGGAAGAAGGGGAAGTCTAGGGGAAGAAGGGGAAGTATAGGGGGAAGGGGAAGTCTAGGGGAAGAAGGGGAAGTATACAGGGAAGGGGAAGTCTAGGGGCAGTCTAGGGGAAGAAGGGGAAGACTAGGGGAAGTCTAGGGGAAGCAGGGGAAGTATAGAGGGAAGGGGAAGACTAATGGAAGAAGGGGAAGTCTAAGGGAAGAAGGGGAAATCTAGGGGAAGAAGGGGAAGTCTAGGGGAAGAAGGGGAAGTATAGAGGGAAGAGAAAGTCTAGGGGAAGAAGGTGAAGTATAGAGGCAAGGGGAAGTCTAGGGGAAGTCTAGGGGAAGAAGGGGAAGTATAGAGGGAAGGGGAAGTCTAGGGGAAGAAGGGGAAGTATAGAAGGAAGGGGAAGTCTAGAGGAAGTCTAGGGGAAGAAGGGGAAGTATAGAGGGAAGGGGAAGTCTAATGGAATAAGGGGAAGTATAGAGGGAAGGGGAAGTCTAGGGGAAGTCTAGGGGAAGAAGGGGAAGTCTAGGGGAATTCTAGGGGAAGAAGGGAAAGTATAGAGGGAAGGGGAAGTCTACGGGAAGTCTAGGGTAAGAAGGGGAAGTCTAGGGGAAGAAGGGGAAGTCTAGGAGAAGTCTAGGGGAAGAAGGGGAAGTATAGCGGGAAGGGATAGTCTAGGGGAAGTCTAGGGGAAGAAGGGGAAGTATAGAGGGAAGGGGAAGTATAGGGGAAGAAGGGGAAGTCTAAGGGAAGAAGGGGAAATCTAGGGGAAGAAGGGGAAGTATAGAGGGAAGGGGAAGTCTAGGGGAAGTCTAGGGGAAGAAGGGGAAGTATAGAGGGAAGGGGAAGTATAGGGGAAGAAGGGGAAGTCTAAGGGAAAAAGGGGAAGTCTAGGGGAAGAAGGGGAAGTATAGAGGGAAGGGGAAGTCTAGGGGAAGAAGAGGAAGTCTAGGGAAAGAAGGGGAAGTATAGAGGGAAGGGGAAGTCTACGGGAAGTCTAGGGGAAGAAGGGGAAGTCTAGGGGAAGTCTAGGGGAAGAAGGGGAAGTATAGAGGGAAGGGGAAGTATAGGGGAAGAAGGGGAAGTCTAAGGGAAGAAGGGGAAGTCTAGGGGAAGAAGGGGAAGTATAGAGGGAAGGGGAAGTATAGGGGAAGAAGGGGAAGTATAGAGGGAAGGGGAAGTCTAGGGGAAGTCTAGGGGAAGAAGGGGAAGTCTAGGGGAAGTCTAGGGGAAGCAGGGGAAGTATAGAGGGAAGGGGAAGTCTAATGGAAGAAGGGGATGTATAGAGGGAAGGGGAAGTCTAGGGGAAGAAGGGGAAGTCTAGGGGAAGATGGGGAAGTCTAGGGGAAGAAGGGGAAGTATAGAGGGAAGGGGAAGTCTAGGGGAAGAAGGGGAAGTCTAGGGGAAGAAGGGGAAGTCTAGGGGAAGAAGGGGAAGTATAGAGGGAAGAGAAAGTCTAGGGGAAGAAGGGGAAGTATAGAGGCAATGGGAAGTCTTGGGGAAGTCTAGGGGAAGAAGGGGAAGTCTAGGGGAAGAATGGGAAGTCTAGGGGAAGAAGGGGAAGTCTAAGGGAAGAAGGGGAAGTCTAGGGGAAAAGGGGAAGTATAGAGGGAAGGGGAAGTCTAGGGGAAGAAGAGGTAGTCTAGGGGAAGAAGGAGAAGTCTAGGGGAAGAAGGGGAAGTATAGAGGAAAGGGGAAGTCTAGGGGAAGAAGGGGACGTATAGAGGGAAGGGGAAGTCTAGGGGAAGTCTAGGGGAAGAAGGGGAAGTCTAGGGGAAGTCTAGGGGAAGCAGGGGAAGTATAGAGGGAAGGGGAAGTCTAATGGAAGAAGGGGAAGTATAGAGGGAAGGGGAAGTCTAGGGGAAGAAGGGGAAGTCTAGGGGAAGAAGGGGAAGTCTAGGGGAAGAAGGGGAAGTAGAGAGGGAAGGGGAAGTCTAGGGGAAGTCTAGGGGAAGAAGGGGAAGTATAGAGGGAAGGGAAGTCTAGGGGAAGTCTAGGGGAAGAAGGAGAAGTCTAGGGGAAGTCTAGGGGAAGCAGGGGTAGTATAGAGGGAAGGGGAAGTCTAGGGGAAGAAGGGGAAGTATAGAGGGAAGGGGAAGTGTAGGGGAAGAAGGGGAAGTATAGAGGGAAGGGGAAGTCTAGGGGAAGAAGGGGATGTCTAGGGGAAGAAGGGGAAGTAGAGAGGGAAGGGGAAGTCTAGGGGAAGTCTAGGGGAAGAAGGGGAAGTATAGAGGGAAGGGAAGTCTAGGGGAAGTCTAGGGGAAGAAGGGGAAGTATAGAGGGAAGGGGAAGTCTAGGGGAAGAAGGGGAAGTCTAGGGGAAGAAGGGAAATCTAGGGGAAGAAGGGGAAGTATAGAGGGAAGAGAAAGTCAAGGGGAAGAAGGGGAAGTAGAGAGGCAATGGGAAGTCTAGGGGAAGTTTAGGGGAAGAAGGGGAAGTCTAGGGGAAGAATGGGAAGTCTAGGGGAAGAAGGGGAAGTCTAAGGGAAGAAGGGGAAGTCTAGGGGAAGAAGGGGAAGTATAGAGGGAAGGGGAAGTCTAGGGGAAGAAGAGGTAGTCTAGGGGAAGAAGGAGAAGTCTAGGGGAAGAAGGGGAAGTATAGAGGAAAGGGGAAGTCTAGGGGAAGAAGGGGATGTATAGAGGGAAGGGGAAGTCTAGGGGAAAAAGGGGAAGTCTAGGGGAAGAAGGGGAAGTCTAGGGGAAGTCTAGGGGAAGCAGGGGAAGTATAGAGGGAAGGGGAAGTCTAATGGAAGAAGGGGAAGTATAGAGGGAAGGGGAAGTCTAGGGGAAGTCTAGGGGAAGAAGGGGAAGTATAGAGGGAAGGGGAAGTCTAGGGGAAGAAGGGGAGGTATAGAGGGAAGGGGAAGTCTAGGGGAAGTCTAGGGGAAGAAGGGGAAGTATAGAGGGAAGGGGAAGTCTAGGGGAAGTCTAGGGGAAGAAGGGGAAGTATAGAGGGAAGGGGAAGTCTAGGGGAAGAAGGGGAAGTCTAGGGGAAGAAGGGGAAGTCTAGGGGAAGAAGGGGAAGTCTAGGGGAAGAAGGGGAAGTAGAATGGGAAGGGGAAGTCTAGGGGAAGTCAAGGGGAAGAAGGGGAAGTATAGAGGGAAGGGAAGTCTAGGGGAAGTCTAGGGGAAGAAGGGGAAGTCTAGAGGGAAGGGGAAGTCTAGGGGAAGCTGGGGAAGTCTAGGGGAAGAAGGGGAAGTCTAGGGGAAGAAGGGGAAGTATAGAGGGAAGAGAAAGTCTAGGGGAAGAAGGTGAAGTATAGAGGCAAGGGGAAGTCTAGGGGAAGTCTAGGGGAACATGGGGAAGTCTAGGGGAAGAAGGGGAAGTCTAGGGGAAGAAGGGGAAGTCTAGGGGAAGAAGGGGAAGTATAGAGGGAAGGGGAAGTCCAGGGGAAGAAGAGGAAGTCTAGGGGAAGAAGGGGAAGTCTAGGGGAAGAAGGGGAAGTATAGAGGGAAGGGGAAGTCTAGGGGAAGAAGGGGAAGTATAGAAGGAAGGGGAAGTCTAGGGGAAGTCTAGGGGAAGAAGGGGAAGTCTAGGGGAAGTCTAGGGGAAGCAGGGGAAGTATAGAGGGAAGGGGAAATCTAATGGAATAAGGGGAAGTATAGAGGGAAGGGGAAGTCTAGGGGAAGTCTAGGGGAAGAAGGGGAAGTCTAGGGGAAGTCTAGGGGAAGAAGGGGAAGTATAGCGGGAAGGGGAAGTCTAGGGGAAGTCTAGGGGAAGAAGGGGAAGTATAGAGGGAAGAAGGGGAAGTCTAGGAGAAGTCTAGGGGAAGAAGGGGAAGTATAGCGGGAAGGGGAAGTCTAGGGGAAGTCTAGGGGAAGAAGGGGAAGTATAGAGGGAAGGGGAAGTATAGGGGAAGAAGGGGAAGTCTAAGGGAAGAAGGGGAAATCTAGGGGAAGAAGGGGAAGTCTAGGGGAAGAAGGGGAAGTATAGAGGGAAGAGAAAGTCTAGGGGAAGAAGGTGAAGTATAGAGGCAAGGGGAAGTCTAGGGGAAGTCTAGGGGAAGAAGGGGAAGTCTAGGGGAAGAAGGGGAAGTCTAGGGGAAGAAGGGGAAGTCTAGGGGAAGAAGGGGAAGTATAGAGGGAAGGGGGAGTCCAGGGGAAGAAGAGGAAGTCTAGGGGAAGAAGGGGAAGTCTAGGGGAAGAAGGGGAAGTATAGAGGGAAGGGGAAGTCTAGGGGAAGAAGGGGAAGTATAGAAGGAAGGGGAAGTCTAGGGGAAGTCTAGGGGAAGAAGGGGAAGTCTAGGGGAAGTCTAGGGGAAGCAGGGGAAGTATAGAGGGAAGGGGAAGTCTAATGGAATAAGGGGAAGTATAGAGGGAAGGGGAAGTCTAGGGGAAGTCTAGGGGAAGAAGGGGAAGTCTAGGGGAAGTCTAGGGGAAGAAGGGAAAGTATAGAGGGAAGGGGAAGTCTACGGGAAGTCTAGGGGAAGAAGGGGAAGTCTAGGGGATGAAGGGGAAGTCTAGGAGAAGTCTAGGGGAAGAAGGGGAAGTATAGCGGGAAGGGGAAGTCTAGGGGAAGTCTAGGGGAAGAAGGGGAAGTATAGAGGGAAGGGGAAGTATAGGGGAAGAAGGGGAAGTATAGAGGGAAGGGGAAGTATAGGGGAAGAAGGGGAAGTCTAAGGGAAGAAGGGGAAGTCTAGGGGAAGAAGGGGAAGTATAGAGGGAAGGGGAAGTCTAGGGGAAGAAGAGGAAGTCTAGGGGAAGAAGGGGAAGTATAGAGGGAAGGGGAAGTATAGGGGAAGAAGGGGAAGTATAGAGGGAAGGGGAAGTCTAGGGGAAGTCTAGGGGAAGAAGGGGAAGTCTAGGGGAAGTCTAGGGGAAGCAGGGGAAGTATAGAGGGAAGGGGAAGTCTAATGGAAGAAGGGGAAGTATAGAGGGAAGGGGAAGTCTAGGGGAAGAAGGGGAAGTCTAGGGGAAGATGGGGAAGTCTAGGGGAAGAAGGGGAAGTAGAGAGGGAAGGGGTAGTCTAGGGGTAGTCTAGGGTAAGAAGGGGAAGTATAGAGGGAAGGGAAATCTAGGGGAAGTCTAGGGGAAGTCTAGGGGAAGAAGGGGAAGTATAGAGGAAAGGGGAAGTCTAGGGTAAGAAGGGTAAATCTAGGAGAAGAAGGGGAACTCTAGGGGAAGAAGGGGAAGTATAGAGGGAAGGGGAAGTCTAGGGGAAGAAGGGGAAGTCTAGGGGAAGATGGGGAAGTCTAGGGGAAGAAGGGGAAGTAGAGAGGGAAGGGGAAGTCTAGGGGTAGTCTAGGGTAAGAAGGGGAAGTATAGAGGGAAGGGAAATCTAGGGGAAGTCTAGGGGAAGTCTAGGGGAAGAAGGGGAAGTATAGAGGAAAGGGGAAGTCTAGGGTAAGAAGGGTAAATCTAGGAGAAGAAGGGGAACTCTAGGGGAAGAAGGGGAAGTATAGAGGGAAGGGGAAGTCTAGGGGAAGAAGGGGAAATTTACGGGAAGTCTAGGGAAGAAGGGGAAGTATAGAGGGAAGGGGAAGTGTAGGGGAAGTCTTGGGGAAGAAGGGGAAGTCTAGGGGAAGACGTGGAAGTCTAGGGGAAGAAGGGGAAGTATAGAGGGAAGAAGAAGTCTAGGGGAAGTCTAGGGGAAGAAGGGGAAGTATAGAGGGAAGGGAAGTCTAGGGGAAGTCTAGGGGAAGAAGGGGAAGTATAGAGGGAAGGGGAAGTCTAGGGGAAGAAGGCGAAGTCTAGGGGAAGAAGGGGAAGTCTAGGGGAAGAAGGGGAAGTATAGAGGGAAGAGAAAGTCTACGGGAAGAAGGGGAAGTATAGAGGCAATGGGAAGTCTAGGGGAAGTCTAGGGGAAGAAGGGGAAGTCTAGGGGAAGAATCGGAAGTCTAGGGGAAGAAGGGGAAGTCTAAGGGAAGAAGGGGAAGTCTAGGGGAAGAAGGGGAAGTATAGAGGGAAGGGGAAGTCTAGGGGAAGAAGAGGAAGTGTAGGGGAAGAAGGAGAAGTCTAGGGGAAGAAGGGGAAGTATAGAGGAAAGGGGAAGTCTAGGGGAAGAAGGGGACGTATAGAGGGAAGGGGAAGTCTAGGGGAAGTCTAGGGGAAGCAGGGGAAGTATACAGGGAAGGGGAAGTCTAATGGAAGAAGGGGAAGTATAGAGGGAAGGGGAAGTCTAGGGGAAGAAGGGGAAGTATAGAGGGAAGGGGAAGTCTAGGGGAAGTCTAGGGGAAGAAGGGGAAGTATAGAAGGAAGGGGAAGTATAGGGGAAGAAGGGGAAGTCTAGGGGAAGAAGGGGAAGTCTAGGGGAAGAAGGGGAAGTATAGAGGGAAGGGGAAGTCTAGGGGAAGTCTAGGGGAAGAAGGGGAAGTATAGAAGGAAGGGGAAGTATAGGGGAAGAAGGGGAAGTCTAGGGGAAGAAGGGGAAGTCTAGGGGAAGAAGGGGAAGTAGAATGGGAAGGGGAAGTCTAGGGGAAGTCTAGGGGAAGAAGGGGAAGTATAGAGGGAAGGGAAGTCTAGGGGAAGTCTAGGGGAAGAAGGGGAAGTATAGAGGGAAGGGGAAGTCTAGGGGAAGATGGGGAAGTCTAGGGGAAGAAGGGGAAGTCTAGGGGAAGAAGGGGAAGTATAGAGGGAAGAGAAAGTCTAGGGGAAGAAGGTGAAGTATAGAGGCAAGGGGAAGTCTAGGGGAAGTCTAGGGGAAGAAGGGGAAGTCGAGGGGAAGAAGGGGAAGTCTAGGGGAAGAAGGGGAAGTCTAGGGGAAGAAGGGGAAGTATAGAGGGAAGGGGAAGTCCAGGGGAAGAAGAGGAAGTCTAGGGGAAGAAGGGGAAATCTAGGGGAAGAAGGGGAAGTATAGAGGGAAGGGGAAGTCTAGGGGAAGAAGGGGAAGTATAGAAGGAAGGGGAAGTCTAGAGGAAGTCTAGGGGAAGAAGGGGAAGTCTAGGGGAAGTCTAGGGGAAGCAGCGGAAGTATAGAGGGAAGGGGAAGTCTAATGGAATAAGGGGAAGTATAGAGGGAAGGGGAAGTCTAGGGGAAGTCTAGGGGAAGAAGGGGAAGTCTAGGGGAATTCTAGGGGAAGAAGGGAAAGTATAGAGGGAAGGGGAAGTCTACGGGAAGTCTAGGGTAAGAAGGGGAAGTCTAGGGGAAGAAGGGGAAGTCTAGGAGAAGTCTAGGGGAAGAAGGGGAAGTATAGCGGGAAGGGATAGTCTAGGGGAAGTCTAGGGGAAGAAGGGGAAGTATAGAGGGAAGGGGAAGTATAGGGGAAGAAGGGGAAGTCTAAGGGAAGAAGGGGAAATCTAGGGGAAGAAGGGGAAGTATAGAGGGAAGGGGAAGTCTAGGGGAAGTCTAGGGGAAGAAGGGGAAGTATAGAGGGAAGGGGAAGTATAGGGGAAGAAGGGGAAGTCTAAGGGAAAAAGGGGAAGTCTAGGGGAAGAAGGGGAAGTATAGAGGGAAGGGGAAGTCTAGGGGAAGTCTAGGGGAAGAAGGGGAAGTCTAGGGGAAGTCTAGGGGAAGCAGGGGAAGTATAGAGGGAAGGGGAAGTCTAATGGAAGAAGGGGATGTATAGAGGGAAGGGGAAGTCTAGGGGAAGAAGGGGAAGTCTAGGGGAAGATGGGGAAGTCTAGGGGAAGAAGGGGAAGTATAGAGGGAAGGGGAAGTCTAGGGGAAGAAGGGGAAGTCTAGGGGAAGAAGGGGAAGTCTAGGGGAAGAAGGGGAAGTATAGAGGGAAGAGAAAGTCTAGGGGAAGAAGGGGAAGTATAGAGGCAATGGGAAGTCTTGGGGAAGTCTAGGGGAAGAAGGGGAAGTCTAGGGGAAGAATGGGAAGTCTAGGGGAAGAAGGGGAAGTCTAAGGGAAGAAGGGGAAGTCTAGGGGAAAAGGGGAAGTATAGAGGGAAGGGGAAGTCTAGGGGAAGAAGAGGTAGTCTAGGGGAAGAAGGAGAAGTCTAGGGGAAGAAGGGGAAGTATAGAGGAAAGGGGAAGTCTAGGGGAAGAAGGGGACGTATAGAGGGAAGGGGAAGTCTAGGGGAAGTCTAGGGGAAGAAGGGGAAGTCTAGGGGAAGTCTAGGGGAAGCAGGGGAAGTATAGAGGGAAGGGGAAGTCTAATGGAAGAAGGGGAAGTATAGAGGGAAGGGGAAGTCTAGGGGAAGAAGGGGAAGTCTAGGGGAAGAAGGGGAAGTCTAGGGGAAGAAGGGGAAGTAGAGAGGGAAGGGGAAGTCTAGGGGAAGTCTAGGGGAAGAAGGGGAAGTATAGAGGGAAGGGAAGTCTAGGGGAAGTCTAGGGGAAGAAGGAGAAGTCTAGGGGAAGTCTAGGGGAAGCAGGGGTAGTATAGAGGGAAGGGGAAGTCTAGGGGAAGAAGGGGAAGTATAGAGGGAAGGGGAAGTGTAGGGGAAGAAGGGGAAGTATAGAGGGAAGGGGAAGTCTAGGGGAAGAAGGGGATGTCTAGGGGAAGAAGGGGAAGTAGAGAGGGAAGGGGAAGTCTAGGGGAAGTCTAGGGGAAGAAGGGGAAGTATAGAGGGAAGGGAAGTCTAGGGGAAGTCTAGGGGAAGAAGGGGAAGTATAGAGGGAAGGGGAAGTCTAGGGGAAGAAGGGGAAGTCTAGGGGAAGAAGGGAAATCTAGGGGAAGAAGGGGAAGTATAGAGGGAAGAGAAAGTCAAGGGGAAGAAGGGGAAGTAGAGAGGCAATGGGAAGTCTAGGGGATGTTTAGGGGAAGAAGGGGAAGTCTAGGGGAAGAATGGGAAGTCTAGGGGAAGAAGGGGAAGTCTAAGGGAAGAAGGGGAAGTCTAGGGGAAGAAGGGGAAGTATAGAGGGAAGGGGAAGTCTAGGGGAAGAAGAGGTAGTCTAGGGGAAGAAGGAGAAGTCTAGGGGAAGAAGGGGAAGTATAGAGGAAAGGGGAAGTCTAGGGGAAGAAGGGGATGTATAGAGGGAAGGGGAAGTCTAGGGGAAAAAGGGGAAGTCTAGGGGAAGAAGGGGAAGTCTAGGGGAAGTCTAGGGGAAGCAGGGGAAGTATAGAGGGAAGGGGAAGTCTAATGGAAGAAGGGGAAGTATAGAGGGAAGGGGAAGTCTAGGGGAAGTCTAGGGGAAGAAGGGGAAGTATAGAGGGAAGGGGAAGTCTAGGGGAAGAAGGGGAGGTATAGAGGGAAGGGGAAGTCTAGGGGAAGTCTAGGGGAAGAAGGGGAAGTATAGAGGGAAGGGGAAGTCTAGGGGAAGTCTAGGGGAAGAAGGGGAAGTATAGAGGGAAGGGGAAGTCTAGGGGAAGAAGGGGAAGTCTAGGGGAAGAAGGGGAAGTCTAGGGGAAGAAGGGGAAGTCTAGGGGAAGAAGGGGAAGTAGAATGGGAAGGGGAAGTCTAGGGGAAGTCAAGGGGAAGAAGGGGAAGTATAGAGGGAAGGGAAGTCTAGGGGAAGTCTAGGGGAAGAAGGGGAAGTCTAGAGGGAAGGGGAAGTCTAGGGGAAGATGGGGAAGTCTAGGGGAAGAAGGGGAAGTCTAGGGGAAGAAGGGGAAGTATAGAGGGAAGAGAAAGTCTAGGGGAAGAAGGTGAAGTATAGAGGCAAGGGGAAGTCTAGGGGAAGTCTAGGGGAACATGGGGAAGTCTAGGGGAAGAAGGGGAAGTCTAGGGGAAGAAGGGGAAGTCTAGGGGAAGAAGGGGAAGTATAGAGGGAAGGGGAAGTCCAGGGGAAGAAGAGGAAGTCTAGGGGAAGAAGGGGAAGTCTAGGGGAAGAAGGGGAAGTATAGAGGGAAGGGGAAGTCTAGGGGAAGAAGGGGAAGTATAGAAGGAAGGGGAAGTCTAGGGGAAGTCTAGGGGAAGAAGGGGAAGTCTAGGGGAAGTCTAGGGGAAGCAGGGGAAGTATAGAGGGAAGGGGAAATCTAATGGAATAAGGGGAAGTATAGAGGGAAGGGGAAGTCTAGGGGAAGTCTAGGGGAAGAAGGGGAAGTCTAGGGGAAGTCTAGGGGAAGAAGGGGAAGTATAGCGGGAAGGGGAAGTCTAGGGGAAGTCTAGGGGAAGAAGGGGAAGTATAGAGGGAAGAAGGGGAAGTCTAGGAGAAGTCTAGGGGAAGAAGGGGAAGTATAGCGGGAAGGGGAAGTCTAGGGGAAGTCTAGGGGAAGAAGGGGAAGTATAGAGGGAAGGGGAAGTATAGGGGAAGAAGGGGAAGTCTAAGGGAAGAAGGGGAAATCTAGGGGAAGAAGGGGAAGTCTAGGGGAAGAAGGGGAAGTATAGAGGGAAGAGAAAGTCTAGGGGAAGAAGGTGAAGTATAGAGGCAAGGGGAAGTCTAGGGGAAGTCTAGGGGAAGAAGGGGAAGTCTAGGGGAAGAAGGGGAAGTCTAGGGGAAGAAGGGGAAGTCTAGGGGAAGAAGGGGAAGTATAGAGGGAAGGGGGAGTCCAGGGGAAGAAGAGGAAGTCTAGGGGAAGAAGGGGAAGTCTAGGGGAAGAAGGGGAAGTATAGAGGGAAGGGGAAGTCTAGGGGAAGAAGGGGAAGTATAGAAGGAAGGGGAAGTCTAGGGGAAGTCTAGGGGAAGAAGGGGAAGTCTAGGGGAAGTCTAGGGGAAGCAGGGGAAGTATAGAGGGAAGGGGAAGTCTAATGGAATAAGGGGAAGTATAGAGGGAAGGGGAAGTCTAGGGGAAGTCTAGGGGAAGAAGGGGAAGTCTAGGGGAAGTCTAGGGGAAGAAGGGAAAGTATAGAGGGAAGGGGAAGTCTACGGGAAGTCTAGGGGAAGAAGGGGAAGTCTAGGGGATGAAGGGGAAGTCTAGGAGAAGTCTAGGGGAAGAAGGGGAAGTATAGCGGGAAGGGGAAGTCTAGGGGAAGTCTAGGGGAAGAAGGGGAAGTATAGAGGGAAGGGGAAGTATAGGGGAAGAAGGGGAAGTATAGAGGGAAGGGGAAGTATAGGGGAAGAAGGGGAAGTCTAAGGGAAGAAGGGGAAGTCTAGGGGAAGAAGGGGAAGTATAGAGGGAAGGGGAAGTCTAGGGGAAGAAGAGGAAGTCTAGGGGAAGAAGGGGAAGTATAGAGGGAAGGGGAAGTATAGGGGAAGAAGGGGAAGTATAGAGGGAAGGGGAAGTCTAGGGGAAGTCTAGGGGAAGAAGGGGAAGTCTAGGGGAAGTCTAGGGGAAGCAGGGGAAGTATAGAGGGAAGGGGAAGTCTAATGGAAGAAGGGGAAGTATAGAGGGAAGGGGAAGTCTAGGGGAAGAAGGGGAAGTCTAGGGGAAGATGGGGAAGTCTAGGGGAAGAAGGGGAAGTAGAGAGGGAAGGGGAAGTCTAGGGGTAGTCTAGGGTAAGAAGGGGAAGTATAGAGGGAAGGGAAATCTAGGGGAAGTCTAGGGGAAGTCTAGGGGAAGAAGGGGAAGTATAGAGGAAAGGGGAAGTCTAGGGTAAGAAGGGTAAATCTAGGAGAAGAAGGGGAACTCTAGGGGAAGAAGGGGAAGTATAGAGGGAAGGGGAAGTCTAGGGGAAGAAGGGGAAATTTACGGGAAGTCTAGGGAAGAAGGGGAAGTATAGAGGGAAGGGGAAGTGTAGGGGAAGTCTTGGGGAAGAAGGGGAAGTCTAGGGGAAGACGTGGAAGTCTAGGGGAAGAAGGGGAAGTATAGAGGGAAGAAGAAGTCTAGGGGAAGTCTAGGGGAAGAAGGGGAAGTATAGAGGGAAGGGAAGTCTAGGGGAAGTCTAGGGGAAGAAGGGGAAGTATAGAGGGAAGGGGAAGTCTAGGGGAAGAAGGCGAAGTCTAGGGGAAGAAGGGGAAGTCTAGGGGAAGAAGGGGAAGTATAGAGGGAAGAGAAAGTCTACGGGAAGAAGGGGAAGTATAGAGGCAATGGGAAGTCTAGGGGAAGTCTAGGGGAAGAAGGGGAAGTCTAGGGGAAGAATCGGAAGTCTAGGGGAAGAAGGGGAAGTCTAAGGGAAGAAGGGGAAGTCTAGGGGAAGAAGGGGAAGTATAGAGGGAAGGGGAAGTCTAGGGGAAGAAGAGGAAGTGTAGGGGAAGAAGGAGAAGTCTAGGGGAAGAAGGGGAAGTATAGAGGAAAGGGGAAGTCTAGGGGAAGAAGGGGACGTATAGAGGGAAGGGGAAGTCTAGGGGAAGTCTAGGGGAAGCAGGGGAAGTATACAGGGAAGGGGAAGTCTAATGGAAGAAGGGGAAGTATAGAGGGAAGGGGAAGTCTAGGGGAAGAAGGGGAAGTATAGAGGGAAGGGGAAGTCTAGGGGAAGTCTAGGGGAAGAAGGGGAAGTATAGAAGGAAGGGGAAGTATAGGGGAAGAAGGGGAAGTCTAGGGGAAGAAGGGGAAGTCTAGGGGAAGAAGGGGAAGTATAGAGGGAAGGGGAAGTCTAGGGGAAGTCTAGGGGAAGAAGGGGAAGTATAGAAGGAAGGGGAAGTATAGGGGAAGAAGGGGAAGTCTAGGGGAAGAAGGGGAAGTCTAGGGGAAGAAGGGGAAGTAGAATGGGAAGGGGAAGTCTAGGGGAAGT
Source organism: Anniella stebbinsi (assembly GCA_029215795.1). Classification (NCBI taxonomy): domain Eukaryota; kingdom Metazoa; phylum Chordata; class Lepidosauria; order Squamata; family Anniellidae; genus Anniella; species Anniella stebbinsi. The sequence goes on from JARDYH010000021.1 coordinate 217,411, forward strand.
CTAGGGGAAGAAGGGGAAGTATAGAGGGAAGGGAAGTCTAGGGGAAGTCTAGGGGAAGAAGGGGAAGTATAGAGGGAAGGGGAAGTCTAGGGGAAGATGGGGAAGTCTAGGGGAAGAAGGGGAAGTCTAGGGGAAGAAGGGGAAGTATAGAGGGAAGAGAAAGTCTAGGGGAAGAAGGTGAAGTATAGAGGCAAGGGGAAGTCTAGGGGAAGTCTAGGGGAAGAAGGGGAAGTCGAGGGGAAGAAGGGGAAGTCTAGGGGAAGAAGGGGAAGTCTAGGGGAAGAAGGGGAAGTATAGAGGGAAGGGGAAGTCCAGGGGAAGAAGAGGAAGTCTAGGGGAAGAAGGGGAAATCTAGGGGAAGAAGGGGAAGTATAGAGGGAAGGGGAAGTCTAGGGGAAGAAGGGGAAGTATAGAAGGAAGGGGAAGTCTAGAGGAAGTCTAGGGGAAGAAGGGGAAGTCTAGGGGAAGTCTAGGGGAAGCAGCGGAAGTATAGAGGGAAGGGGAAGTCTAATGGAATAAGGGGAAGTATAGAGGGAAGGGGAAGTCTAGGGGAAGTCTAGGGGAAGAAGGGGAAGTCTAGGGGAATTCTAGGGGAAGAAGGGAAAGTATAGAGGGAAGGGGAAGTCTACGGGAAGTCTAGGGTAAGAAGGGGAAGTCTAGGGGAAGAAGGGGAAGTCTAGGAGAAGTCTAGGGGAAGAAGGGGAAGTATAGCGGGAAGGGATAGTCTAGGGGAAGTCTAGGGGAAGAAGGGGAAGTATAGAGGGAAGGGGAAGTATAGGGGAAGAAGGGGAAGTCTAAGGGAAGAAGGGGAAATCTAGGGGAAGAAGGGGAAGTATAGAGGGAAGGGGAAGTCTAGGGGAAGTCTAGGGGAAGAAGGGGAAGTTTAGAGGGAAGGGGAAGTATAGGGGAAGAAGGGGAAGTCTAAGGGAAAAAGGGGAAGTCTAGGGGAAGAAGGGGAAGTATAGAGGGAAGGGGAAGTCTAGGGGAAGAAGAGGAAGTCTAGGGAAAGAAGGGGAAGTATAGAGGGAAGGGGAAGTCTACGGGAAGTCTAGGGGAAGAAGGGGAAGTCTAGGGGAAGTCTAGGGGAAGAAGGGGAAGTATAGAGGGAAGGGGAAGTATAGGGGAAGAAGGGGAAGTCTAAGGGAAGAAGGGGAAGTCTAGGGGAAGAAGGGGAAGTATAGAGGGAAGGGGAAGTATAGGGGAAGAAGGGGAAGTATAGAGGGAAGGGGAAGTCTAGGGGAAGTCTAGGGGAAGAAGGGGAAGTCTAGGGGAAGTCTAGGGGAAGCAGGGGAAGTATAGAGGGAAGGGGAAGTCTAATGGAAGAAGGGGATGTATAGAGGGAAGGGGAAGTCTAGGGGAAGAAGGGGAAGTCTAGGGGAAGATGGGGAAGTCTAGGGGAAGAAGGGGAAGTATAGAGGGAAGGGGAAGTCTAGGGGAAGAAGGGGAAGTCTAGGGGAAGAAGGGGAAGTCTAGGGGAAGAAGGGGAAGTATAGAGGGAAGAGAAAGTCTAGGGGAAGAAGGGGAAGTATAGAGGCAATGGGAAGTCTTGGGGAAGTCTAGGGGAAGAAGGGGAAGTCTAGGGGAAGAATGGGAAGTCTAGGGGAAGAAGGGGAAGTCTAAGGGAAGAAGGGGAAGTCTAGGGGAAAAGGGGAAGTATAGAGGGAAGGGGAAGTCTAGGGGAAGAAGAGGTAGTCTAGGGGAAGAAGGAGAAGTCTAGGGGAAGAAGGGGAAGTATAGAGGAAAGGGGAAGTCTAGGGGAAGAAGGGGACGTATAGAGGGAAGGGGAAGTCTAGGGGAAGTCTAGGGGAAGAAGGGGAAGTCTAGGGGAAGTCTAGGGGAAGCAGGGGAAGTATAGAGGGAAGGGGAAGTCTAATGGAAGAAGGGGAAGTATAGAGGGAAGGGGAAGTCTAGGGGAAGAAGGGGAAGTCTAGGGGAAGAAGGGGAAGTCTAGGGGAAGAAGGGGAAGTAGAGAGGGAAGGGGAAGTCTAGGGGAAGTCTAGGGGAAGAAGGGGAAGTATAGAGGGAAGGGAAGTCTAGGGGAAGTCTAGGGGAAGAAGGGGAAGTATAGAGGGAAGGGGAAGTCTAGGGGAAGAAGGGGAAGTCTAGGGGAAGAAGGGAAATCTAGGGGAAGAAGGGGAAGTATAGAGGGAAGAGAAAGTCTAGGGGAAGAAGGGGAAGTATAGAGGCAATGGGAAGTCTAGGGGAAGTTTAGGGGAAGAAGGGGAAGTCTAGGGGAAGAATGGGAAGTCTAGGGGAAGAAGGGGAAGTCTAAGGGAAGAAGGGGAAGTCTAGGGGAAGAAGGGGAAGTATAGAGGGAAGGGGAAGTCTAGGGGAAGAAGAGGTAGTCTAGGGGAAGAAGGAGAAGTCTAGGGGAAGAAGGGGAAGTATAGAGGAAAGGGGAAGTCTAGGGGAAGAAGGGGATGTATAGAGGGAAGGGGAAGTCTAGGGGAAAAAGGGGAAGTCTAGGGGAAGAAGGGGAAGTCTAGGGGAAGTCTAGGGGAAGCAGGGGAAGTATAGAGGGAAGGGGAAGTCTAATGGAAGAAGGGGAAGTATAGAGGGAAGGGGAAGTCTAGGGGAAGTCTAGGGGAAGAAGGGGAAGTATAGAGGGAAGGGGAAGTCTAGGGGAAGAAGGGGAGGTATAGAGGGAAGGGGAAGTCTAGGGGAAGTCTAGGGGAAGAAGGGGAAGTATAGAGGGAAGGGGAAGTCTAGGGGAGGTCTAGGGGAAGAAGGGGAAGTATAGAGGGAAGGGGAAGTCTAGGGGAAGAAGGGGAAGTCTAGGGGAAGAAGGGGAAGTCTAGGGGAAGAAGGGGAAGTCTAGGGGAAGAAGGGGAAGTAGAATGGGAAGGGGAAGTCTAGGGGAAGTCAAGGGGAAGAAGGGGAAGTATAGAGGGAAGGGAAGTCTAGGGGAAGTCTAGGGGAAGAAGGGGAAGTCTAGAGGGAAGGGGAAGTCTAGGGGAAGATGGGGAAGTCTAGGGGAAGAAGGGGAAGTCTAGGGGAAGAAGGGGAAGTATAGAGGGAAGAGAAAGTCTAGGGGAAGAAGGTGAAGTATAGAGGCAAGGGGAAGTCTAGGGGAAGTCTAGGGGAACATGGGGAAGTCTAGGGGAAGAAGGGGAAGTCTAGGGGAAGAAGGGGAAGTCTAGGGGAAGAAGGGGAAGTAAAGAGGGAAGGGGAAGTCCAGGGGAAGAAGAGGAAGTCTAGGGGAAGAAGGGGAAGTCTAGGGGAAGAAGGGGAAGTATAGAGGGAAGGGGAAGTCTAGGGGAAGAAGGGGAAGTATAGAAGGAAGGGGAAGTCTAGGGGAAGTCTAGGGGAAGAAGGGGAAGTCTAGGGGAAGTCTAGGGGAAGCAGGGGAAGTATAGAGGGAAGGGGAAGTCTAATGGAATAAGGGGAAGTATAGAGGGAAGGGGAAGTCTAGGGGAAGTCTAGGGGAAGAAGGGGAAGTCTAGGGGAAGTCTAGGGGAAGAAGGGGAAGTATAGCGGGAAGGGGAAGTCTAGGGGAAGTCTAGGGGAAGAAGGGGAAGTATAGAGGGAAGAAGGGGAAGTCTAGGAGAAGTCTAGGGGAAGAAGGGGAAGTATAGCGGGAAGGGGAAGTCTAGGGGAAGTCTAGGGGAAGAAGGGGAAGTATAGAGGGAAGGGGAAGTATAGGGGAAGAAGGGGAAGTCTAAGGGAAGAAGGGGAAATCTAGGGGAAGAAGGGGAAGTCTAGGGGAAGAAGGGGAAGTATAGAGGGAAGAGAAAGTCTAGGGGAAGAAGGTGAAGTATAGAGGCAAGGGGAAGTCTAGGGGAAGTCTAGGGGAAGAAGGGGAAGTCTAGGGGAAGAAGGGGAAGTCTAGGGGAAGAAGGGGAAGTATAGAGGGAAGGGGGAGTCCAGGGGAAGAAGAGGAAGTCTAGGGGAAGAAGGGGAAGTCTAGGGGAAGAAGGGGAAGTATAGAGGGAAGGGGAAGTCTAGGGGAAGAAGGGGAAGTATAGAAGGAAGGGGAAGTCTAGGGGAAGTCTAGGGGAAGAAGGGGAAGTCTAGGGGAAGTCTAGGGGAAGCAGGGGAAGTATAGAGGGAAGGGGAAGTCTAATGGAATAAGGGGAAGTATAGAGGGAAGGGGAAGTCTAGGGGAAGTCTAGGGGAAGAAGGGGAAGTCTAGGGGAAGTCTAGGGGAAGAAGGGAAAGTATAGAGGGAAGGGGAAGTCTACGGGAAGTCTAGGGGAAGAAGGGGAAGTCTAGGGGATGAAGGGGAAGTCTAGGAGAAGTCTAGGGGAAGAAGGGGAAGTATAGCGGGAAGGGGAAGTCTAGGGGAAGTCTAGGGGAAGAAGGGGAAGTATAGAGGGAAGGGGAAGTATAGGGGAAGAAGGGGAAGTCTAAGGGAAGAAGGGGAAATCTAGGGGAAGAAGGGGAAGTATAGAGGGAAGGGGAAGTCTAGGGTAAGTCTAGGGGAAGAAGGGGAAGTACAGAGGGAAGGGGAAGTATAGGGGAAGAAGGGGAAGTCTAAGGGAAGAAGGGGAAGTCTAGGGGAAGAAGGGGAAGTATAGAGGGAAGGGGAAGTCTAGGGGAAGAAGAGGAAGTCTAGGGGAAGAAGGGGAAGTCTAGGGGAAGAAGGGGAAGTATAGAGGGAAGGGGAAGTCTAGGGAAAGAAGGGGAAGTATAGAGGGAAGGGGAAGTCTAGGGGAAGAAGGGGAAGTCTAGGGGAAGTCTAGGGGAAGAAGGGGAAGTATAGAGGGAAGGGGAAGTATAGGGGAAGAAGGGGAAGTCTAAGGGAAGAAGGGGAAGTCTAGGGGAAGAAGGGGAAGTATAGAGGGAAGGGGAAGTCTAGGGGAAGAAGAGGAAGTCTAGGGGAAGAAGGGGAAGTTTAGGGGAAGAAGGGGAAGTATAGAGGGAAGGGGAAGTCTAGGGGAAGAAGGGGAAGTATAGAGGGAAGGGGAAGTCTAGGGGAAGTCTAGGGGAAGAAGGGGAAGTCTAGGGGAAGTCTAGGGGAAGCAGGGGAAGTATAGAGGGAAGGGGAAGTGTAATGGAAGAAGGTGAAGTATAGAGGGAAGGGGAAGTCTAGGGGAAGAAGGGGAAGTCTAGGGGAAGAAGGGGAAGTCTAGGGGAAGAAGGGGAAGTAGAGAGGGAAGGGGAAGTCTAGGGGAAGTCTAGGGGAAGAAGGGGAAGTATAGAGGGAAGGGAAGTCTAGGGGAAGTTAAGGGGAAGAAGGAGAAGTCTAGGGGAAGTCTAGGGGAAGCAGGGGAAGTATAGAGGGAAGGGGAAGTCTAATGGAAGAAGGGGAAGTATAGAGGGAAGGGGAAGTCTAGGGGAAGTCTAGGGGAAGAAGGGGGAGTCTTGGGGAAGTCTAGGGGAAGAAGGGAAAGTATAGAGGGAAGGGGAAGTCTACGGGAAGTCTAGGGGAAGAAGGGGAAGTCTAGGGGAAGAAGGGGAAGTCTAGGAGAAGTCTAGGGGAAGAAGGGGAAGTATAGATGGAAGGGGAAGTCTAGGGGAAGAAGGGGAAGTCTAGGGGAAGAAGGAAAAGTATAGCGGGAAGGGGAAGTCTAGGGGAAGTCTAGGGGAAGAAGGGGAAGTATAGAGGGAAGGGGAAGTATAGGGGAAGAAGGGGAAGTCTAAGGGAAGAAGGGGAAGTCTAGGGGAGGAAGGGGAAGTATAGAGGGAAGGGGAAGTCTAGGGGAAGAAGAGGAAGTCTAGGGGAAGAAGGGGAAGTCTAGGGGAAGAAGGGGAAGTATAGAGGGAAGGGGAAGTCTAGGGGAAGAAGGGGAAGTATAGAGGGAAGGGGAAGTCTACGGGAAGTCTATGGGAAGAAGGGGAAGTCTAGGGGAAGTCTAGGGGAAGCAGGGGAAGTATAGAGGGAAGGGGAAGTCTAATGGAAGAAGGGGAAGTATAGAGGGAAAGGGGAAGTCTAGGGGAAGAAGGGGAAGTCTAGGGGAAGAAGGGGAAGTCTAGGGGAAGAAGGGGAAGTAGAGAGGGAAGGGGAAGTCTAGGGGAAGTCTAGGGGAAGAAGGGGAAGTATAGAGGGAAGGGAAGTCTAGGGGAAGTCTAGGGGAAGAAGGGGAAGTATAGAGGGAAGGGGAAGTCTAGGGGAAGAAGGGGAAGTCTAGGGGAAGAAGGGGAAGTATAGAGGGAAGAGAAAGTCTAGGGGAAGAAGGGGAAGTATAGAGGGAAGGGGAAGTCCAGGGGAAGTCTAGGGGTAGAAGGGGAAGTCTAGGGGAAGAAGGGGAAGAAGGGAAGGTATAGAGGGAAGGGGAAGTCTACGGGAAGTCTAGGGGAAGAAGGGGAAGTCTAGGGGAAGAAGGGGAAATCTAAGGGAAGAAGAGGAAGTATAGAGGGAAGGGGAAGTCTAGGGGAAAAAGGGGAAGTCTAGGGGAAGAAGGGGAAGTCTAGGGGAAGTCTAGGGGAAGAAGGGGAAGTATAGAGGAAAGGGGAAGTCTAGGGGAAGAAGGGGAAATCTAGGAGAAGAAGGGGAACTCTAGGGGAAGAAGGGGAATTATAGAGGGAAGGGGAAGTCTAGGGGAAGAAGGGGAAATCTAGGGGAAGTCTAGGGAAGAAGGGGAAGTATAGAGGGAAGGGGAAGTGTAGGGGAAGTCTTGGGGAAGAAGGGGAAGTCTAGGGGAGGCGTGGAAGTCTAGGGGAAGAAGGGGAAGTATAGAGGGAAGGGGAAGTCAAGGGGTAGACTAGGGGAAGAAGGGGAAGTATAGAGGGAAGGGGAAGTCTAGGGGAAGTCTAGGAGAAGAAGGGGAAGTCTAGGGGAAATCTAGAGGAAGAAGTGGAAGTATAGAGGGAACGGGAAGTCTAATGGAACAAGGGGAAGTATAGAGGGAAGGGGAAGTCTAGGGGAAGTCTAGGGGAAGAAGGGGAAGTCTAGGGGAAGTCTAGGGGAAGAAGGGAAAGTATAGAGGGAAGGGGAAGTCTAGTGGAAGTCTAGGGGAAGAAGGGGAAGTACAGAGGAAAGGGGAAGTCTAGGGGAAGTCTAGGGGAAGAAGGGGCAGTATAGAGGGAAGGGGAAGTCTAGGGGAAGTCTAGGGGAAGAAGGGGAAGTATAGAGGGAAGGGGAAGTCTAGGGGAAGTCTAGGGGAAGAAGGGGAAGTACAGAGGGAAGGGGAAGTATAGGGGAAGAAGGGGAAGTCTAAGGGAAGAAGGGGAAGTCTAGGGGAAGAAGGGGAAGTATAGAGGGAAGGGGAAGTCTAGGGGAAGAAGAGGAAGTCTAGGGGAAGAAGGGGAAGTCTAGGGGAAGAAGGGGAAGTATAGAGGGAAGGGGAAGTCTAGGGAAAGAAGGGGAAGTATAGAGGGAAGGGGAAGTCTAGGGGAAGTCTAGGGGAAGAAGGGGAAGTCTAGGGGAAGTCTAGGGGAAGAAGGGGAAGTATAGAGGGAAGGGGAAGTATTGGGGAAGAAGGGGAAGTCTAAGGGAAGAAGGGGAAAACTAGGGGAAGAAGGGGAAGTATAGAGGGAAGGGGAAGTCTAGGGGAAGAAGAGGAAGTCTAGGGGAAGAAGGGGAAGTTTAGGGGAAGAAGGGGAAGTATAGAGGGAAGGGGAAGTCTAGGGGAAGAAGGGGAAGTATAGAGGGAAGGGGAAGTCTAGGGGAAGTCTAGGGGAAGAAGGGGAAGTCTAGGGGAAGTCTAGGGGAAGCAGGGGAAGTATAGAGGGAAGGGGAAGTCTAATGGAAGAAGGGGAAGTATAGAGGGAAGGGGAAGTCTAGGGGAAGAAGGGGAAGTCTAGGGGAAGAAGGGGAAGTCTAGGGGAAGAAGGGGAAGTAGAGAGGGAAGGGGAAGTCTAGGGGAAGTCTAGGGGAAGAAGGGGAAGTATAGAGGGAAGGGAAGTCTAGGGGAAGTTAAGGGGAAGAAGGAGAAGTCTAGGGGAAGTCTAGGGGAAGCAGGGGAAGTATAGAGGGAAGGGGAAGTCTAATGGAAGAAGGGGAAGTATAGAGGGAAGGGGAAGTCTAGGGAAGTCTAGGGGAAGAAGGGGGAGTCTTGGGGAAGTCTAGGGGAAGAAGGGAAAGTATAGAGGGAAGGGGAAGTCTACGGGAAGTCTAGGGGAAGAAGGGGAAGTCTAGGGGAAGAAGGGGAAGTCTAGGAGAAGTCTAGGGGAAGAAGGGGAAGTATAGATGGAAGGGGAAGTCTAGGGGAAGAAGGGGAAGTCTAGGGGAAGAAGGAAAAGTATAGCGGGAAGGGGAAATCTAGGGGAAGTCTAGGGGAAGAAGGGGAAGTATAGAGGGAAGGGGAAGTATAGGGGAAGAAGGGGAAGTCTAAGGGAAGAAGGGGAAGTCTAGGGGAAGAAGGGGAAGTATAGAGGGAAGGGGAAGTCTAGGGGAAGAAGAGGAAGTCTAGGGGAAGAAGGGGAAGTCTAGGGGAAGAAGGGGAAGTATAGAGGGAAGGGGAAGTCTAGGGGAAGAAGGGGAAGTATAGAGGGAAGGGGAAGTCTACGGGAAGTCTATGGGAAGAAGGGGAAGTCTAGGGGAAGTCTAGGGGAAGCAGGGGAAGTATAGAGGGAAGGGGAAGTCTAATGGAAGAAGGGGAAGTATAGAGGGAAAGGGGAAGTCTAGGGGAAGAAGGGGAAGTCTAGGGGAAGAAGGGGAAGTCTAGGGGAAGAAGGGGAAGTAGAGAGGGAAGGGGAAGTCTAGGGGAAGTCTAGGGCAAGAAGGGGAAGTATAGAGGGAAGGGAAGTCTAGGGGAAGTCTAGGGGAAGAAGGGGAAGTATAGAGGGAAGGGGAAGTCTAGGGGAAGAAGGGGAAGTCTAGGGGAAGAAGGGGAAGTATAGAGGGAAGAGAAAGTCTAGGGGAAGAAGGGGAAGTATAGAGGGAAGGGGAAGTCCAGGGGAAGTCTAGGGGTAGAAGGGGAAGTCTAGGGGAAGAAGGGGAAGAAGGGAAGGTATAGAGGGAAGGGGAAGTCTACGGGAAGTCTAGGGGAAGAAGGGGAAGTCTAGGGGAAGAAGGGGAAATCTAGGGGAAGAAGAGGAAGTATAGAGGGAAGGGGAAGTCTAGGGGAAAAAGGGGAAGTCTAGGGGAAGAAGGGGAAGTCTAGGGGAAGTCTAGGGGAAGAAGGGGAAGTATAGAGGAAAGGGGAAGTCTAGGGGAAGAAGGGGAAATCTAGGAGAAGAAGGGGAACTCTAGGGGAAGAAGGGGAAGTATAGAGGGAAGGGGAAGTCTAGGGGAAGAAGGGGAAATCTAGGGGAAGTCTAGGGAAGAAGGGGAAGTACAGAGGGAAGGGGAAGTGTAGGGGAAGTCTTGGGGAAGAAGGGGAAGTCTAGGGGAGACGTGGAAGTCTAGGGGAAGAAGGGGAAGTATAGAGGGAAGGGGAAGTCAAGGGGTAGACTAGGGGAAGAAGGGGGAAGTATAGAGGGAAGGGGAAGTCTAGGGGAAGTCTAGGAGAAGAAGGGGAAGTCTAGGGGAAATCTAGAGGAAGAAGGGGAAGTATAGAGGGAAGGGGAAGTCTAATGGAAGAAGGGGAAGTATAGAGGGAAGGGGAAGTCTAGGGGAAGTCTAGGGGAAGAAGGGGAAGTCTAGGGGAAGTCTAGGGGAAGAAGGGAAAGTATAGAGGGAAGGGGAAGTCTAGTGGAAGTCTAGGGGAAGAAGGGGAATACAGAGGAAAGGGGAAGTCTAGGGGAAGTCTAGGGGAAGAAGGGGCAGTATAGAGGGAAGGGGAAGTCTAGGGGAAGTCTAGGGGAAGAAGGGGAAGTATAGAGGGAAGGGGAAGTCTAGGGGAAGTCTAGGGGAAGAAGGGGAAGTCTAGGGGAAGAAGGGGAAGTATAGAGGGAAGGGGAAGTTTAGGGGAAGTCTAGGGGAAGAAGGGGAAGTCTAGGGGAAGAAGGGGAAGTCTAGGGGAAGAAGGGGAAGTATACAGGGAAGGGGAAGTCTAGGGGAAGTCTAGGGGAAGAAGGGGAAGTCAAGGGGAAGTAGGGGAAGTCTAGGGGAAGTCTAGGGGAAGAAGGGGAAGTATAGAGGGAAGGGGAAGTCTAGGGGAAGAAGGGGAAGTCTAGGGGAAGAAGGGGAAGTATAGAGGGAAGGGGAAGTCTAGGGGAAGTCTAGGGGGAGAAGGGGAAATCTAAGGGAAGAAGGGGAAGTCTAGGGGAAGAAGGGGAAGTCTAGGGGAAGAAGGGAAGTATAGAGGGAAGGGGAAGTCTAGGGGAAGTCTAGGGGAAGAAGGGGAAGTATAGAGGGAAGGGGAAGTCTAGGGGAAGTCTAGGGGAAGAAAGGGAAGTATAGCGAGAAGGGGAAGTCTAGGGGAAGTCTAGGGGAAGAAGGGGAAGTATAGAGGAAAGGGGAAGTCTAGGGGAAGTCTAGGGGAAGAAGGGGCTGTATAGAGGGAAGGGAAGACTAGGGAAGTCTAGGGGAAGAAGGGGAAGTATAGAGGGAAGGGGAAGTCTAGGGGAAGTCTAGGGGAAGAAGGGGAAGTCTAGGGGAAGAAGGGGAAGTCTAGGGGAAGAAGGGGAAGTCTAGAGGGAAGGGGAAGTCTAGGGGAAGTCTAGGGGAAGAAGGGGAAGTCTAGAGGGAAGGGGAAGTCTAGGGGAAGTCTAGGGGAAGAAGGGGAAGTATAGAGGGAAGGGGAAGTCTAGGGGAAGTCTAAGGGAAGAAGGGGAAGTCTAGGGGAAGAAGGGGAAGTATAGAGGGAAGGGGAAGTCTAGGGAAGAAGAGGAAGTCTAGGGGAAGAAGGGGAAGTCTAGGGGAAGAAGGGGAAGTATAGAGGGAAGGGGAAGTCTAGGGGAAGAAGGGGAAGTATAGAGGGAAGGGGAAGGACTACAGGAAGTCTAGGGGAAGAAGGGGAAGTCTAGGGGAAGTCTAGGGGAAGCAGGGGAAGTATAGAGGGAAGGGGAAGTCTAATGGAAGAAGGGGAAGTATAGAGGGAAGGGGAAGTATAGGGGAAGAAGGGGATGTCTAGGGGAAGAAGGGGAAGTCTAGGGGAAGAAGGGGAAGTAGAGAGGGAAGGGGAAGTCTAGGGGAAGTCTAGGGGAAGAAGGGGAAGTATAGAGGGAAGGGAAGTCTAGGGGAAGTCTAGGGGAAGAAGGGGAAGTATAGAGGGAAGGGGAAGTCTAGGGGAAGAAGGGGAAGTCTAGGGAAGAAGGGGAAGTATAGAGGGAAGAGAAAGTCTAGGGGAAGAAGGGGGAAGTATAGAGGGAAGGGGAAGTCCAGGGGAAGTCTAGGGGTAGAAGGGCAAGTCTAGGGGAAGAAGGGGAAGAAGGGAAGGTATAGAGGGAAGGGGAAGTCTACGGGAAGTCCTAGGGGAAGAAGGGGAAGTCTAGGGGAAGAAGGGAAATCTAGGGGAAGAAGAGGAAGTATAGAGGGAAGGGGAAGTCTAGGGGGAAAAAGGGGGAAGTCTAGGGAAGAAGGGGAAGTCTAGGGGAAGTCTAGGGGAAGAAGGGGAAGTATAGAGGAAAGGGGAAGTCTAGGGGAAGAAGGGGAAATCTAGGAGAAGAAGGGGAACTCTAGGGGAAGAAGGGGAAGTATAGAGGGAAGGGGAAGTCTAGGGGAAGAAGGGGAAATCTAGGGAAGTCTAGGAAAGAAGGGAAGTATAGAGGGAAGGGGAAGTGTAGGGAAAATCTTGGGGAAGAAGGGGAAGTCTAGGGGAGACGTGGAAGTCTAGGGGAAGAAGGGGAAGTATAGAGGGAAGGGGAAGTCAAGGGGTAGACTAGGGGAAGAAGGGGAAGTATAGAGGGAAGGGGAAGTCTAGGGGAAGTCTAGGAGAAGAAGGGGAAGTCTAGGGGAAATCTAGAGGAAGAAGGGGAAGTATAGAGGGAAGGGGAAGTCTAATGGAAGAAGGGGAAGTATAGAGGGAAGGGGAAGTCTAGGGGAAGTCTAGGGGAAGAAGGGGAAGTCTAGGGGAAGTCTAGGGGAAGAAGGGAAAGTATAGAGGGAAGGGGAAGTCTAGCGGAAGTCTAGGGGAAGAAGGGGAATACAGAGGAAAGGGGAAGTCTAGGGGAAGTCTAGGGGAAGAAGGGGCAGTATAGAGGGAAGGGGAAGTCTAGGGGAAGTCTAGGGGAAGAAGGGGAAGTATAGAGGGAAGGGGAAGTCTAGGGGAAGTCTAGGGGAAGAAGGGGAAGTCTAGGGGAAGAAGGGGAAGTATAGAGGGAAGGGGAAGTTTAGGGGAAGTCTAGGGGAAGAAGGGGAAGTCTAGGGGAAGAAGGGGAAGTCTAGGGGAAGAAGGGGAAGTATACAGGGAAGGGGAAGTCTAGGGGAAGTCTAGGGGAAGAAGGGGAAGTCAAGGGGAAGTAGGGGAAGTCTAGGGGAAGTCTAGGGGAAGAAGGGGAAGTATAGAGGGAAGGGGAAGTCTAGGGGAAGAAGGGGAAGTCTAGGAGAAGAAGGGGAAGTCTAGGGGAAGAAGGGGAAGTATAGAGGGAAGGGGAAGTCTAGGGGAAGTCTAGGGGGAGAAGGGGAAATCTAAGGGAAGAAGGGGAAGTCTAGGGGAAGAAGGGGAAGTCTAGGGGAAGAAGGGGAAGTATAGAGGGAAGGGGAAGTCCAGGGGAAGAAGAGGAAGTCTAGGGGAAGAAGGGGAAGTCTAGGGGAAGAAGGGGAAGTATAGAGGGAAGGGGAAGTCTAGGGGAAGAAGGGGAAGTATAGAAGGAAGGGGAAGTCTAGGGGAAGTCTAGGGGAAGAAGGGGAAGTCTAGGGGAAGTCTAGGGGAAGCAGGGGAAGTATAGAGGGAAGGGGAAGTCTAATGGAATAAGGGGAAGTATAGAGGGAAGGGGAAGTCCAGGGGAAGTCTAGGGGAAGAAGGGGAAGTCTAGGGGAAGTCTAGGGGAAGAAGGGAAAGTATAGAGGGAAGGGGAAGTCTACGGGAAGTCTAGGGGAAGAAGGGGAAGTCTAGGGGAAGAAGGGGAAGTCTAGGAGAAGTCTAGGGGAAGAAGGGGAAGTATAGCGGGAAGGGGAAGTCTAGGGGAAGTCTAGGGGAAGAAGGGGAAGTATAGAGGGAAGGGGAAGTATAGGGGAAGAAGGGGAAGTCTAAGGGAGTCTAGGGGAAGAAGGGGAATACAGAGGAAAGGGGAAGTCTAGGGGAAGTCTAGGGGAAGAAGGGGCAGTATAGAGGGAAGGGGAAGTCTAGGGGAAGTCTAGGGGAAGAAGGGGAAGTATAGAGGGAAGGGGAAGTCTAGGGGAAGTCTAGGGGAAGAAAGGGAAGTATAGCGAGAAGGGGAAGTCTAGGGGAAGTCTAGGGGAAGAAGGGGAAGTATAGAGGAAAGGGGAAGTCTAGGGGAAGTCTAGGGGAAGAAGAGGCTGTATAGAGGGAAGGGGAAGACTAGGGGAAGTCTAGGGGAAGAAGGGGAAGTATAGAGGGAAGGGGAAGTCTAGGGGAAGTCTAGGGGAAGAAGGGGAAGTCTAGGGGAAGAAGGGGAAGTCTAGGGGAAGAAGGGGAAGTCTAGAGGGAAGGGGAAGTCTAGGGGAAGTCTAGGGGAAGAAGGGGAAGTATAGAGGGAAGGGGAAGTCTAGGGGAAGTCTAGGGGAAGAAGGGGAAGTCTAGGGGAAGAAGGGGAAGTCTAGGGGAAGAAGGGGAAGTCTAGAGGGAAGGGGAAGTCTAGGGGAAGTCTAGGGGAAGAAGAGGAAGTATAGAGGGAAGGGGAAGTCTAGGGGAAAAAGGGGAAGTCTAGGGGAAGAAGGGGAAGTCTAGGGGAAGTCTAGGGGAAGAAGGGGAAGTATAAAGGAAAGGGGAAGTCTAGGGGAAGAAGGGGAAATCTAGGAGAAGAAGGGGAACTCTAGGGAAGAAGGGGAAGTATAGAGGGAAGGGGAAGTCTAGGGGAAGAAGGGGAAATCTAGGGGAAGTCTAGGGAGGAAGGGGAAGTATAGAGGGAAGGGGAAGTGTACGGGAAGTCTTGGGGAAGAAGGGGAAGTCTAGGGGAAGACGTGGAAGTCTAGGGGAAGAAGGGGAAGTATAGAGGGAAGGGGAAGTCAAGGGGAAGTCTAGGGGAAGAAGGGGAAGTATAGAGGGAAGGGGAAGTCTAGGGGAAGTCTAAGGGAAGAAGGGGAAGTCTAGGGGAAGAAGGGGAAGTATAGAGGGAAGGGGAAGTCTAGGGGAAGAAGAGGAAGTCTAGGGGAAAAAGGGGAAGTCTAGGGGAAGAAGGGGAAGTATAGAGGGAAGGGGAAGTCTAGGGGAAGAAGGGGAAGTATAGAGGGAAGGGGAAGACTACAGGAAGTCTAGGGGAAGAAGGGGAAGTCTAGGGGAAGTCTAGGGGAAGCAGGGGAAGTATAGAGGGAAGGGGAAGTCTAATGGAAGAAGGGGAAGTATAGAGGGAAGGGGAAGTATAGGGGAAGAAGGGGATGTCTAGGGGAAGAAGGGGAAGTCTAGGGGAAGAAGGGGAAGTAGAGAGGGAAGGGGAAGTCTAGGGGAAGTCTAGGGGAAGAAGGGGAAGTATAGAGGGAAGGGGAAGTCTAGGGGAAGAAGGGGAAGTCTAGGGGAAGAAGGGGAAGTCTAGGGGAAGAAGGGGAAGTATAGAGGGAAGAGAAAGTCTAGGGGAAGAAGGGGAAGTATAGAGGGAAGGGGAAGTCCAGGGGAAGTCTAGGGGTAGAAGGGGAAGTCTAGGGGAAGAAGGGGAAGAAGGGAAGGTATAGAGGGAAGGGGAACTCTACGGGAAGTCTAGGGGAAGAAGGGGAAGTCTAGGGGAAGAAGGGGAAGTCTAGGGGAAGAAGAGGAAGTATAGAGGGAAGGGGAAGTCTAGGGGAAAAAGGGGAAGTCTAGGGGAAGAAGGGGAAGTCTAGGGGAAGTCTAGGGGAAGAAGGGGAAGTATAGAGGAAAGGGGATGTCTAGGGGAAGAAGGGGAAATCTAGGAGAAGAAGGGGAACTCTAGGGGAAGAAGGGGAAGTATAGAGGGAAGGGGAAGTCTAGGGGAAGAAGGGGAAATCTAGGGGAAGTCTAGGGAGGAAGGGGAAGTATAGAGGGAAGGGGAAGTGTAGGGGAAGTCTTGGGGAAGAAGGGGAAGTCTAGGGGAAGACGTGGAAGTCTAGGGGAAGAAGGGGAAGTATAGAGGGAAGGGGAAGTCCAGGGGAAGTCTAGGGGAAGAAGGGGAAGTATAGAGGGAAGGGGAAGTGTAGGGGAAGAAGGGGAAGTATAGAGGGAAGGGGAAGTCTAGGGGAAGTCTAGGGGAAGAAGGGGAAGTCTAGGGGAAGAAGGGGATGTCTAGGGGAAGAAGGGGAAATAGAGAGGGAAGGGGAAGTCTAGGGGAAGTCTAGGGGAAGAAGGGGAAGTATAGAGGGAAGGGAAGTCTAGGGGAAGTCTAGGGGAAGAAGGGGAAGTATAGAGGGAAGGGGAAGTCTAGGGGAAGAAGGGGAAGTCTAGGGGAAGAAGGGGAAGTATAGGGGAAGAAGGGGAAGTATAGAGGGAAGAGAAAGTCTAGGGGAAGAAGGGGAAGTATAGAGGCAATGGGAAGACTAGGGGAAGTCTAGGGGAAGAAGGGGAAGTCTAGGGGAAGAATGGGAAGTCTAGGGGAAGAAGGGGAAATCTAAGGGAATAAGGGGAAGTCTAGGGGAAGAAGGGGAAGTATAGAGGGAAGGGGAAGTCTAGGGGAAGAAGAGGAAGTCTAGGGGAAGAAGGAGAAGTCTAGGGGAAGAAGGGGAAGTATAGAGGAAAGGGGAAGTCTAGGGGAAGAAGGGGACGTATAGAGGGAAGGGGAAGTCTAGGGGAAGAAGGGGAAGTCTAGGGGAAGAAGGGGAAGTCTAGGGGAAGAAGGGGAAGTAGAGAGGGAAGGGGAAGTCTAGGGGAAGTCTAGGGGAAGAAGGGGAAGTATAGAGGGAAGGGAAGTCTATGGGAAGTCTAGGGGAAGAAGGGGAAGTATAGAGGGAAGGGGAAGTCTAGGGGAAGAAGGGGAAGTCTAGGGGAAGAAGGGGAAGTATAGAGGGAAGAGAAAGTCTAGGGGAAGAAGGGGAAGTATAGAGGGAAGGGGAAGTCCAGGGGAAGTCTAGGGGTAGAAGGGGAAGTCTAGGGGAAGAAGGGGAAGAAGGGAAGGTATAGAGGGAAGGGGAAGTCTACGGGAAGTCTAGGGGAAGAAGGAGAGGTCTAGGGGAAGAAGGGGAAATCTAGGGGAAGAAGAGGAAGTATAGAGGGAACGGGAAGTCTAGGGGAAAAAGGGGAAGTCTAGGGGAAGAAGGGGAAGTATAGAGGAAAGGGGAAGTCTAGGGGAAGAAGGGGAAATCTAGGAGAAGAAGGGGAACTCTAGGGGAAGAAGGGGAAGTATAGAGGGAAGGGGAAGTCTAGGGGAAGAAGGGGAAATCTAGGGGAAGTCTAGGGAAGAAGGGGAAGTATAGAGGGAAGGGGAAGTGTAGGGGAAATCTTGGGGAAGAAGGGGAAGTCTAGGGGAAGACGTGGAAGTCTAGGGGAAGAAGGGGAAGTATAGAGGGAAGGGGAAGTCAAGGGGTAGACTAGGGGAAGAAGGGGAAGTATAGAGGGAAGGGGAAGTCTAGGGGAAGTCTAGGAGAAGAAGGGGAAGTCTAGGGGAAATCTAGAGGAAGAAGGGGAAGTATAGAGGGAAGGGGAAGTCTAATGGAAGAAGGGGAAGTATAGAGGGAAGGGGAAGTCTAGGGGAAGTCTAGGGGAAGAAGGGGAAGTCTAGGGGAAGTCTAGGGGAAGAAGGGGACGTATAGAGGGAAGGGGAAGTCTAGGGGAAGAAGGGGAAGTCTAGGGGAAGAAGGGGAAGTCTAGGGGAAGAAGGGGAAGTAGAGAGGGAAGGGGAAGTCTAGGGGAAGTCTAGGGGAAGAAGGGGAAGTATAGAGGGAAGGGAAGTCTATGGGAAGTCTAGGGGAAGAAGGGGAAGTATAGAGGGAAGGGGAAGTCTAGGGGAAGAAGGGGAAGTCTAGGGGAAGAAGGGGAAGTATAGAGGGAAGAGAAAGTCTAGGGGAAGAAGGGGAAGTATAGAGGGAAGGGGAAGTCCAGGGGAAGTCTAGGGGTAGAAGGGGAAGTCTAGGGGAAGAAGGGGAAGAAGGGAAGGTATAGAGGGAAGGGGAAGTCTAGGGGAAGAAGAGGAAGTCTAGGGGAAGAAGGGGAAGTTTAGGGGAAGAAGGGGAAGTATAGAGGGAAGGGGAAGTCTAGGGGAAGAAGGGGAAGTATAGAGGGAAGGGGAAGTCTAGGGGAAGTCTAGGGGAAGAAGGGGAAGTCTAGGGGAAGTCTAGGGGAAGAAGGGGAAGTATAGAGGAAAGGGGAAGTCTAGGCGAAGAAGGGGACGTATAGAGGGAAGGGGAAGTCTAGGGGAAGTCTAGGGGAAGAAGGGGAAGTCTTGGGGAAGTCTAGGGGAAGCAGGGGAAGTATAGAGGGAAGGGGAAGTCTAATGGAAGAAGGGGAAGTATAGAGGGAAGGGGAAGTCTAGGGGAAGTCTAGGGGAAGAAGGGGAAGTCTAGGGCAAGTCTAGGGGAAGAAGGGAAGGTATAGAGGGAAGGGGAAGTCTACGGGAAGTCTAGGGGAAGAAGGGGAAGTCTAGGGGAAGAAGGGGAAGTCTAGGGGAAGAAGAGGAAGTATAGAGGGAAGGGGAAGTCTAGGGGAAAAAGGGGAAGTCTAGTGGAAGAAGGGGAAGTCTAGGGGAAGTCTAGGGGAAGAAGGGGAAGTATGGAGGGAAGGGGAAGTCTAGGGGAAGAAGGGGAAGTATAGAGGGAAGGGGAAGTCTAGGGGAAGTCTAGGGGAAGAAGGGGAAGTATAGAGGGAAGGGGAAGTCTAGGGGAAGAAGGGGAAGTATAGAGGGAAGGGGAAGTCTAGGGGAAGTCTAGGGGAAGAAGGGGAAGTATAGAGGGAAGGGGAAGTCTAGGGGAAGTCTAGGGGAAGAAGGGGAAGTATAGAGGGAAGGGGAAGTATAGGGGAAGAAGGGGAAGTCTAGGGGAAGAAGGGGAAGTCTAGGAGAAGTCTAGGGGAAGAAGGGGAAGTATAGCGGGAAGGGGAAGTCTAGGGGAAGTCTAGGGGAAGAAGGGGAAGTATAGAGGGAAGGGGAAGTATAGGGGAAGAAGGGGAAGTCTAAGGGAAGAAGGGGAAGGCTAGGGGAAGAAGGGGAAGTATAGAGGGAAGGGGAAGTCTAGGGGAAGTCTAGGGGAAGAAGGGGAAGTATAGAGGGAAGGGGAAGTCTATGGGAAGAAGGGGAAGTATAGCGGGAAGGGGAAGTCTAGGGGAAGTCTAGGGGAAGAAGGGGAAGTATAGAGGGAAGGGGAAGTATAGGGGAAGAAGGGGAAGTCTAAGGGAAGAAGGGGAAATCTAGGGGAAGAAGGGGAAGTATAGAGGGAAGGGGAAGTCTAGGGGAAGTCTAGGGGAAGAAGGGGAAGTATAGAGGGAAGGGGAAGTATAGGGGAAGAAGGGGAATTCTAAGGGAAGAAGGGGAAGTCTAGGGGAAGAAGGGGAAGTATAGAGGGAAGGGGAAGTCTAGGGGAAGAAGAGGAAGTCTAGGGGAAGAAGGGGAAGTCTAGGGGAAGAAGGGGAAGTATAGAGGGAAGGGGAAGTCTAGGGGAAGTCTAGGGGAAGAAGGGGAAGTCTAGGGGAAGTCTAGGGGAAGAAGGGGAAGTATAGAGGGAAGGGGAAGTATAGGGGAAGAAGGGGAAGTCTAAGGGAAGAAGGGGAAGTCTAGGGGAAGAAGGGGAAGTATAGAGGGAAGGGGAAGTCTAGGGGAAGAAAAGGAAGTCTAGGGGAAGAAGGGGAAGTTTAGGGGAAGATGGGGAAGTATAGAGGGAAGGGGAAGTCTAGGGGAAGAAGGGGAAGTATAGAGGGAAGGGGAAGTCTAGGGGAAGTCTAGGGGAAGAAGGGGAAGTCTAGGGGAAGTCTAGGGGAAGCAGGGGAAGTATAGAGGGAAGGGGAAGTCTAATGGAAGAAGGGGAAGTATAGAGGGAAGGGGAAGTCTAGGGGAAGAAGGGGAAGTCTAGGGGAAGAAGGGGAAGTATAGGGGAAGAAGGGGAAGTAGAGAGGGAAGGGGAAGTCTAGGGGAAGTCTAGGGGAAGAAGGGGAAGTATAGAGGGAAGGGAAGTCTAGAGGAAGTTAAGGGGAAGAAGGAGAAGTCTAGGGGAAGTCTAGGGGAAGCAGGGAAGTATAGAGGGAAGGGGAAGTCTAATGGAAGAAGGGGAAGTATAGAGGGAAGGGGAAGTCTAGGGGAAGTCTAGGGGAAGAAGGGGAAGTCTAGGGGAAGTCTAGGGGAAGAAGGGAAAGTATAGAGGGAAGGGGAAGTCTACGGGAAGTCTAGGGGAAGAAGGGGAAGTCTAGGGGAAGAAGGGGAAGCCTAGGAGAAGTCTAGGGGAAGAAGGGGAAGTATAGATGGAAGGGGAAGTCTAGGGGAAGAAGGGGAAGTCTAGGGGAAGAAGGAAAAGTATAGCGGGAAGGGGAAGTCTAGGGGAAGTCTAGGGGAAGAAGGGAAGGTATAGAGGGAAGGGGAAGTATAGGGGAAGAAGGGGAAGTCTAAGGGAAGAAGGGGAAGTCTAGGGGAAGAAGGGGAAGTATAGAGGGAAGGGGAAGTCTAGGGGAAGAAGAGGAAGTCTAGGGGAAGAAGGGGAAGTCTAGGGGAAGAAGGGGAAGTATAGAGGGAAGGGGAAGTCTAGGGGAAGAAGGGGAAGTATAGAGGGAAGGGGAAGTCTACGGGAAGTCTATGGGAAGAAGGGGAAGTCTAGGGGAAGTCTAGGGGAAGCAGGGGAAGTATAGAGGGAAGGGGAAGTCTAATGGAAGAAGGGGATGTATAGAGGGAAAGGGGAAGTCTAGGGGAAGAAGGGGAAGTCTAGGGGAAGAAGGGGAAGTCTAGGGGAAGAAGAGGAAGTAGAGAGGGAAGGGGAAGTCTAGGGGAAGTCTAGGGGAAGAAGGGGAAGTATAGAGGGAAGGGAAGTCTAGGGGAAGTCTAGGGGAAGAAGGGGAAGTATAGAGGGAAGGGGAAGTCTAGGGGAAGAAGGGGAAGTCTAGGGGAAGAAGGGGAAGTATAGAGGGAAGAGAAAGTCTAGGGGAAGAAGGGGAAGTATAGAGGGAAGGGGAAGTCCAGGGGAAGTCTAGGGGTAGAATGGGAAGTCTAGGGGAAGAAGGGGAAGAAGGGAAGGTATAGAGGGAAGGGGAAGTCTAGGGGAAGTCTAGGGGAAGAAGGGGAAGTCTAGGGGAAGAAGGGGATGTCTAGGGGAAGAAGGGGAAGTAGAGAGGGAAGGGGAAGTCTAGGGGAAGTCTAGGGGAAGAAGGGGAAGTAGAGAGGGAAGGGAAGTCTAGGGGAAGTCTAGGGGAAGAAGGGGAAGTATAGAGGGAAGGGGAAGTCTAGGGGAAGAAGGGGAAGTCTAGGGGAAGAAGGGGAAGTATAGAGGGAAGGGGAAGTCTAGGGGAAGAAGAGGAAGTCTAGGGGAAGAAGGGGACGTATAGAGGGAAGGGGAAGTCTAGGGGAAGAAGGGGAAGTCTAGGGGAAGAAGGGGAAGTCTAGGGGAAGAAGGGGAAGTAGAGAGGGAAGGGGAAGTCTAGGGGAAGTCTAGGGGAAGAAGGGGAAGTATAGAGGGAAGGGAAGTCTATGGGAAGTCTAGGGGAAGAAGGGGAAGTATAGAGGGAAGGGGAAGTCTAGGGGAAGAAGGGGAAGTCTAGGGGAAGAAGGGGAAGTATAGAGGGAAGAGAAAGTCTAGGGGAAGAAGGGGAAGTATAGAGGGAAGGGGAAGTCCAGGGGAAGTCTAGGGGTAGAAGGGGAAGTCTAGGGGAAGAAGGGGAAGAAGGGAAGGTATAGAGGGAAGGGGAAGTCTACGGGAAGTCTAGGGGAAGAAGGAGAGGTCTAGGGGAAGAAGGGGAAATCTAGGGGAAGAAGAGGAAGTATAGAGGGAAGGGGAAGTCTAGGGGAAAAAGGGGAAGTCTAGGGGAAGAAGGGGAAGTATAGAGGAAAGGGGAAGTCTAGGGGAAGAAGGGGAAATCTAGGAGAAGAAGGGGAACTCTAGGGGAAGAAGGGGAAGTATAGAGGGAAGGGGAAGTCTAGGGGAAGAAGGGGAAATCTAGGGGAAGTCTAGGGAAGAAGGGGAAGTATAGAGGGAAGGGGAAGTGTAGGGGAAGTCTTGGGGAAGAAGGGGAAGTCTAGGGGAAGACGTGGAAGTCTAGGGGAAGAAGGGGAAGTATAGAGGGAAGGGGAAGTCAAGGGGTAGACTAGGGGAAGAAGGGGAAGTATAGAGGGAAGGGGAAGTCTAGGGGAAGTCTAGGAGAAGAAGGGGAAGTCTAGGGGAAATCTAGAGGAAGAAGGGGAAGTATAGAGGGAAGGGGAAGTCTAATGGAAGAAGGGGAAGTATAGAGGGAAGGGGAAGTCTAGGGGAAGTCTAGGGGAAGAAGGGGAAGTCTAGGGGAAGTCTAGGGGAAGAAGGGAAAGTATAGAGGGAAGGGGAAGTCTAGTGGAAGTCTAGGGGAAGAAGGGGAAGTATAGAGGAAAGGTTAAGTCTAGGGGAAGTCTAGGGGAAGAAGGGGCAGTATAGAGGGAAGGGGAAGTCTAGGGGAAGTCTAGGGGAGGAAGGGGAAGTATAGAGGGAAGGGGAAGTCTAGGGGAAGTCTAGGGGTAGAAGGGGAAGTCTAGGGGAAGAAGGGG
Organism: Anniella stebbinsi; assembly: GCA_029215795.1. NCBI lineage: Eukaryota > Metazoa > Chordata > Lepidosauria > Squamata > Anniellidae > Anniella > Anniella stebbinsi. The sequence continues at coordinate 238,822 of JARDYH010000021.1, forward strand.
AAGAAGGGAAGGTATAGAGGGAAGGGGAAGTCTAGGGGAAGAAGAGGAAGTCTAGGGGAAGAAGGGGAAGTTTAGGGGAAGAAGGGGAAGTATAGAGGGAAGGGGAAGTCTAGGGGAAGAAGGGGAAGTATAGAGGGAAGGGGAAGTCTAGGGGAAGTCTAGGGGAAGAAGGGGAAGTCTAGGGGAAGTCTAGGGGAAGAAGGGGAAGTATAGAGGAAAGGGGAAGTCTAGGCGAAGAAGGGGACGTATAGAGGGAAGGGGAAGTCTAGGGGAAGTCTAGGGGAAGAAGGGGAAGTCTTGGGGAAGTCTAGGGGAAGCAGGGGAAGTATAGAGGGAAGGGGAAGTCTAATGGAAGAAGGGGAAGTATAGAGGGAAGGGGAAGTCTAGGGGAAGTCTAGGGGAAGAAGGGGAAGTCTAGGGCAAGTCTAGGGGAAGAAGGGAAGGTATAGAGGGAAGGGGAAGTCTACGGGAAGTCTAGGGGAAGAAGGGGAAGTCTAGGGGAAGAAGGGGAAGTCTAGGGGAAGAAGAGGAAGTATAGAGGGAAGGGGAAGTCTAGGGGAAAAAGGGGAAGTCTAGTGGAAGAAGGGGAAGTCTAGGGGAAGTCTAGGGGAAGAAGGGGAAGTATGGAGGGAAGGGGAAGTCTAGGGGAAGAAGGGGAAGTATAGAGGGAAGGGGAAGTCTAGGGGAAGTCTAGGGGAAGAAGGGGAAGTATAGAGGGAAGGGGAAGTCTAGGGGAAGAAGGGGAAGTATAGAGGGAAGGGGAAGTCTAGGGGAAGTCTAGGGGAAGAAGGGGAAGTATAGAGGGAAGGGGAAGTCTAGGGGAAGTCTAGGGGAAGAAGGGGAAGTATAGAGGGAAGGGGAAGTATAGGGGAAGAAGGGGAAGTCTAGGGGAAGAAGGGGAAGTCTAGGAGAAGTCTAGGGGAAGAAGGGGAAGTATAGCGGGAAGGGGAAGTCTAGGGGAAGTCTAGGGGAAGAAGGGGAAGTATAGAGGGAAGGGGAAGTATAGGGGAAGAAGGGGAAGTCTAAGGGAAGAAGGGGAAGGCTAGGGGAAGAAGGGGAAGTATAGAGGGAAGGGGAAGTCTAGGGGAAGTCTAGGGGAAGAAGGGGAAGTATAGAGGGAAGGGGAAGTCTATGGGAAGAAGGGGAAGTATAGCGGGAAGGGGAAGTCTAGGGGAAGTCTAGGGGAAGAAGGGGAAGTATAGAGGAAAGGTTAAGTCTAGGGGAAGTCTAGGGGAAGAAGGGGCAGTATAGAGGGAAGGGGAAGTCTAGGGGAAGTCTAGGGGAGGAAGGGGAAGTATAGAGGGAAGGGGAAGTCTAGGGGAAGTCTAGGGGTAGAAGGGGAAGTCTAGGGGAAGAAGGGGAAGAAGGGAAGGTATAGAGGGAAGGGGAAGTCTAGGGGAAGAAGAGGAAGTCTAGGGGAAGAAGGGGAAGTTTAGGGGAAGAAGGGGAAGTATAGAGGGAAGGGGAAGTCTAGGGGAAGAAGGGGAAGTATAGAGGGAAGGGGAAGTCTAGGGGAAGTCTAGGGGAAGAAGGGGAAGTCTAGGGGAAGTCTAGGGGAAGAAGGGGAAGTATAGAGGAAAGGGGAAGTCTAGGCGAAGAAGGGGACGTATAGAGGGAAGGGGAAGTCTAGGGGAAGTCTAGGGGAAGAAGGGGAAGTCTTGGGGAAGTCTAGGGGAAGCAGGGGAAGTATAGAGGGAAGGGGAAGTCTAATGGAAGAAGGGGAAGTATAGAGGGAAGGGGAAGTCTAGGGGAAGTCTAGGGGAAGAAGGGGAAGTCTAGGGCAAGTCTAGGGGAAGAAGGGAAGGTATAGAGGGAAGGGGAAGTCTACGGGAAGTCTAGGGGAAGAAGGGGAAGTCTAGGGGAAGAAGGGGAAGTCTAGGGGAAGAAGAGGAAGTATAGAGGGAAGGGGAAGTCTAGGGGAAAAAGGGGAAGTCTAGTGGAAGAAGGGGAAGTCTAGGGGAAGTCTAGGGGAAGAAGGGGAAGTATGGAGGGAAGGGGAAGTCTAGGGGAAGAAGGGGAAGTATAGAGGGAAGGGGAAGTCTAGGGGAAGTCTAGGGGAAGAAGGGGAAGTATAGAGGGAAGGGGAAGTCTAGGGGAAGAAGGGGAAGTATAGAGGGAAGGGGAAGTCTAGGGGAAGTCTAGGGGAAGAAGGGGAAGTATAGAGGGAAGGGGAAGTCTAGGGGAAGTCTAGGGGAAGAAGGGGAAGTATAGAGGGAAGGGGAAGTATAGGGGAAGAAGGGGAAGTCTAGGGGAAGAAGGGGAAGTCTAGGAGAAGTCTAGGGGAAGAAGGGGAAGTATAGCGGGAAGGGGAAGTCTAGGGGAAGTCTAGGGGAAGAAGGGGAAGTATAGAGGGAAGGGGAAGTATAGGGGAAGAAGGGGAAGTCTAAGGGAAGAAGGGGAAGGCTAGGGGAAGAAGGGGAAGTATAGAGGGAAGGGGAAGTCTAGGGGAAGTCTAGGGGAAGAAGGGGAAGTATAGAGGGAAGGGGAAGTCTATGGGAAGAAGGGGAAGTATAGCGGGAAGGGGAAGTCTAGGGGAAGTCTAGGGGAAGAAGGGGAAGTATAGAGGGAAGGGGAAGTATAGGGGAAGAAGGGGAAGTCTAAGGGAAGAAGGGGAAATCTAGGGGAAGAAGGGGAAGTATAGAGGGAAGGGGAAGTCTAGGGGAAGTCTAGGGGAAGAAGGGGAAGTATAGAGGGAAGGGGAAGTATAGGGGAAGAAGGGGAATTCTAAGGGAAGAAGGGGAAGTCTAGGGGAAGAAGGGGAAGTATAGAGGGAAGGGGAAGTCTAGGGGAAGAAGAGGAAGTCTAGGGGAAGAAGGGGAAGTCTAGGGGAAGAAGGGGAAGTATAGAGGGAAGGGGAAGTCTAGGGGAAGTCTAGGGGAAGAAGGGGAAGTCTAGGGGAAGTCTAGGGGAAGAAGGGGAAGTATAGAGGGAAGGGGAAGTATAGGGGAAGAAGGGGAAGTCTAAGGGAAGAAGGGGAAGTCTAGGGGAAGAAGGGGAAGTATAGAGGGAAGGGGAAGTCTAGGGCAAGAAAAGGAAGTCTAGGGGAAGAAGGGGAAGTTTAGGGGAAGATGGGGAAGTATAGAGGGAAGGGGAAGTCTAGGGGAAGAAGGGGAAGTATAGAGGGAAGGGGAAGTCTAGGGGAAGTCTAGGGGAAGAAGGGGAAGTCTAGGGGAAGTCTAGGGGAAGCAGGGGAAGTATAGAGGGAAGGGGAAGTCTAATGGAAGAAGGGGAAGTATAGAGGGAAGGGGAAGTCTAGGGGAAGAAGGGGAAGTCTAGGGGAAGAAGGGGAAGTATAGGGGAAGAAGGGGAAGTAGAGAGGGAAGGGGAAGTCTAGGGGAAGTCTAGGGGAAGAAGGGGAAGTATAGAGGGAAGGGAAGTCTAGAGGAAGTTAAGGGGAAGAAGGAGAAGTCTAGGGGAAGTCTAGGGGAAGCAGGGAAGTATAGAGGGAAGGGGAAGTCTAATGGAAGAAGGGGAAGTATAGAGGGAAGGGGAAGTCTAGGGGAAGTCTAGGGGAAGAAGGGGAAGTCTAGGGGAAGTCTAGGGGAAGAAGGGAAAGTATAGAGGGAAGGGGAAGTCTACGGGAAGTCTAGGGGAAGAAGGGGAAGTCTAGGGGAAGAAGGGGAAGCCTAGGAGAAGTCTAGGGGAAGAAGGGGAAGTATAGATGGAAGGGGAAGTCTAGGGGAAGAAGGGGAAGTCTAGGGGAAGAAGGAAAAGTATAGCGGGAAGGGGAAGTCTAGGGGAAGTCTAGGGGAAGAAGGGAAGGTATAGAGGGAAGGGGAAGTATAGGGGAAGAAGGGGAAGTCTAAGGGAAGAAGGGGAAGTCTAGGGGAAGAAGGGGAAGTATAGAGGGAAGGGGAAGTCTAGGGGAAGAAGAGGAAGTCTAGGGGAAGAAGGGGAAGTCTAGGGGAAGAAGGGGAAGTATAGAGGGAAGGGGAAGTCTAGGGGAAGAAGGGGAAGTATAGAGGGAAGGGGAAGTCTACGGGAAGTCTATGGGAAGAAGGGGAAGTCTAGGGGAAGTCTAGGGGAAGCAGGGGAAGTATAGAGGGAAGGGGAAGTCTAATGGAAGAAGGGGATGTATAGAGGGAAAGGGGAAGTCTAGGGGAAGAAGGGGAAGTCTAGGGGAAGAAGGGGAAGTCTAGGGGAAGAAGAGGAAGTAGAGAGGGAAGGGGAAGTCTAGGGGAAGTCTAGGGGAAGAAGGGGAAGTATAGAGGGAAGGGAAGTCTAGGGGAAGTCTAGGGGAAGAAGGGGAAGTATAGAGGGAAGGGGAAGTCTAGGGGAAGAAGGGGAAGTCTAGGGGAAGAAGGGGAAGTATAGAGGGAAGAGAAAGTCTAGGGGAAGAAGGGGAAGTATAGAGGGAAGGGGAAGTCCAGGGGAAGTCTAGGGGTAGAATGGGAAGTCTAGGGGAAGAAGGGGAAGAAGGGAAGGTATAGAGGGAAGGGGAAGTCTAGGGGAAGTCTAGGGGAAGAAGGGGAAGTCTAGGGGAAGAAGGGGATGTCTAGGGGAAGAAGGGGAAGTAGAGAGGGAAGGGGAAGTCTAGGGGAAGTCTAGGGGAAGAAGGGGAAGTAGAGAGGGAAGGGAAGTCTAGGGGAAGTCTAGGGGAAGAAGGGGAAGTATAGAGGGAAGGGGAAGTCTAGGGGAAGAAGGGGAAGTCTAGGGGAAGAAGGGGAAGTATAGAGGGAAGGGGAAGTCTAGGGGAAGAAGAGGAAGTCTAGGGGAAGAAGGGGACGTATAGAGGGAAGGGGAAGTCTAGGGGAAGAAGGGGAAGTCTAGGGGAAGAAGGGGAAGTCTAGGGGAAGAAGGGGAAGTAGAGAGGGAAGGGGAAGTCTAGGGGAAGTCTAGGGGAAGAAGGGGAAGTATAGAGGGAAGGGAAGTCTATGGGAAGTCTAGGGGAAGAAGGGGAAGTATAGAGGGAAGGGGAAGTCTAGGGGAAGAAGGGGAAGTCTAGGGGAAGAAGGGGAAGTATAGAGGGAAGAGAAAGTCTAGGGGAAGAAGGGGAAGTATAGAGGGAAGGGGAAGTCCAGGGGAAGTCTAGGGGTAGAAGGGGAAGTCTAGGGGAAGAAGGGGAAGAAGGGAAGGTATAGAGGGAAGGGGAAGTCTACGGGAAGTCTAGGGGAAGAAGGAGAGGTCTAGGGGAAGAAGGGGAAATCTAGGGGAAGAAGAGGAAGTATAGAGGGAAGGGGAAGTCTAGGGGAAAAAGGGGAAGTCTAGGGGAAGAAGGGGAAGTATAGAGGAAAGGGGAAGTCTAGGGGAAGAAGGGGAAATCTAGGAGAAGAAGGGGAACTCTAGGGGAAGAAGGGGAAGTATAGAGGGAAGGGGAAGTCTAGGGGAAGAAGGGGAAATCTAGGGGAAGTCTAGGGAAGAAGGGGAAGTATAGAGGGAAGGGGAAGTGTAGGGGAAGTCTTGGGGAAGAAGGGGAAGTCTAGGGGAAGACGTGGAAGTCTAGGGGAAGAAGGGGAAGTATAGAGGGAAGGGGAAGTCAAGGGGTAGACTAGGGGAAGAAGGGGAAGTATAGAGGGAAGGGGAAGTCTAGGGGAAGTCTAGGAGAAGAAGGGGAAGTCTAGGGGAAATCTAGAGGAAGAAGGGGAAGTATAGAGGGAAGGGGAAGTCTAATGGAAGAAGGGGAAGTATAGAGGGAAGGGGAAGTCTAGGGGAAGTCTAGGGGAAGAAGGGGAAGTCTAGGGGAAGTCTAGGGGAAGAAGGGAAAGTATAGAGGGAAGGGGAAGTCTAGTGGAAGTCTAGGGGAAGAAGGGGAAGTATAGAGGAAAGGTTAAGTCTAGGGGAAGTCTAGGGGAAGAAGGGGCAGTATAGAGGGAAGGGGAAGTCTAGGGGAAGTCTAGGGGAGGAAGGGGAAGTATAGAGGGAAGGGGAAGTCTAGGGGAAGTCTAGGGGAAGAAGGGGAAGTCTAGGGGAAGAAGGGGAAGTATAGAGGGAAGGGGAAGTCTAGGGGAAGTCTAGGGGAAGAAGGGGAAGTCTAGGGGAAGAAGGGGAAGTCTAGGGGAAGAAGGGGAAATATAGAGGGAAGGGGAAGTCTAGGGGAAGAAGGGGAAGTATAGAGGGAAGGGGAAGTCTAGGGGAAGAAGGGGAAGTCTAGGAGAAGAAGGGGAAGTCTAGGGGAAGAAGGGGAAGTATAGAGGGAAGGGGAAGTCTAGGGGAAGTCTAGGGGGAGAAGGGGAAGTCTAGGGGAAGAAGGGGAACTATAGAGGGAAGGGGAAGTCTAGGGGAAGTCTAGGGGAAAAGGGGAAGTATAGAGGGAAGGGGAAGTCTAGGGGAAGTCTAGGGGAAGAAGGGGAAGTATAGCGAGAAGGGGAAGTCTAGGGGAAGTCTAGGAGAAGAAGGGGAAGTATAGAGGAAAGGGGAAGTCTAGGGGAAGTCTAGGGGAAGAAGGGGCAGTATAGAGGGAAGGGGAAGACTAGGGGAAGTCTAGGGGAAGAAGGGGAAGTATAGAGGGAAGGGGAAGTCTAGGGGAAGTCTAGGGGAAGAAGGGGAAGTCTAGGGGAAGAAGGGGAAGTCTAGGGGAAGAAGGGGAAGTCTGGAGGGAAGGGGAAGTCTAGGGGAAGTCTAGGGGAAGAAGGGGAAGTCTAGAGGGAAGGGGAAGTCTAGGGGAAGTCTAGGGGAAGAAGGGGAAGTATAGAGGGAAGGGGAAGTCTAGGGGAAGTCTAAGGGAAGAAGGGGAAGTCTAGGGGAAGAAGGGGAAGTATAGAGGGAAGGGGAAGTCTAGGGGAAGAAGAGGAAGTCTAGGGGAAGAAGGGGAAGTCTAGGGGAAGAAGGGGAAGTATAGAGGGAAGGGGAAGTCTAGGGGAAGAAGGGGAAGTATAGAGGGAAGGGGAAGACTACAGGAAGTCTAGGGGAAGAAGGGGAAGTCTAGGGGAAGTCTAGGGGAAGCAGGGGAAGTATAGAGGGAAGGGGAAGTCTAATGGAAGAAGGGGAAGTATAGAGGGAAGGGGAAGTCTAGGGGAAGAAGGGGATGTCTAGGGGAAGAAGGGGAAGTCTAGGGGAAGAAGGGGAAGTAGAGAGGGAAGGGGAAGTCTAGGGGAAGTCTAGGGGAAGAAGGGGAAGTATAGAGGGAAGGGGAAGTCTAGGGGAAGAAGGGGAAGTCTAGGGGAAGAAGGGGAAGTCTAGGGGAAGAAGGGGAAGTATAGAGGGAAGAGAAAGTCTAGGGGAAGAAGGGGAAGTATAGAGGGAAGGGGAAGTCCAGGGGAAGTCTAGGGGTAGAAGGGGAAGTCTAGGGGAAGAAGGGGAAGAAGGGAAGTTATAGAGGGAAGGGGAAGTCTACGGGAAGTCTAGGGGAAGAAGGGGAAGTCTAAGGGAAGAAGGGGAAGTCTAGGGGAAGAAGGGGAAGTATAGAGGGAAGGGGAAGTCTAGGGGAAGAAGAGGTAGTCTAGGGGAAGAAGGAGAAGTCTAGGGGAAGAAGGGGAAGTATAGAGGAAAGGGGAAGTCTAGGGGAAGAAGGGGACGTATAGAGGGAAGGGGAAGTCTAGGGGAAGTCTAGGGGAAGAAGGGGAAGTCTAGGGGAAGTCTAGGGGAAGCAGGGGAAGTATAGAGGGAAGGGGAAGTCTAATGGAAGAAGGGGAAGTATAGAGGGAAGGGGAAGTCTAGGGGAAGTCTATGGGAAGAAGGGGAAGTCTACGGGAAGTCTAGGGGAAGAAGGGGAAGTCTAGGGGAAGAAGGGGAAGTCTAGGGGAAGAAGAGGAAGTATAGAGGGAAGGGGAAGTCTAGGGGAAAAAGGGGAAGTCTAGTGGAAGAAGGGGAAGTCTAGGGGAAGTCTAGGGGAAGAAGGGGAAATCTAGGAGAAGAAGGGGAACTCTAGGGGAAGAAGGGGAAGTATAGAGGGAAGGGGAAGTCTAGGGGAAGAAGGGGAAATCTAGGGGAAGTCTAGGGAAGAAGGGGAAGTATAGAGGGAAGGGGAAGTGTAGGGGAAGTCTTGGGGAAGAAGGGGAAGTCTAGGGGAAGACGTGGAAGTCTAGGGGTAGAAGGGGAAGTATAGAGGGAAGGGGAAGTCTAGGGGAAGTCTAGGAGAAGAAGGGGAAGTCTAGGGGAAATCTAGAGGAAGAAGGGGAAGTATAGAGGGAAGGGGAAGTCTAATGGAAGAAGGGGAAGTATAGAGGGAAGGGGAAGTCTAGGGGAAGTCTAGGGGAAGAAGGGGAAGTCTAGGGGAAGTCTAGGGGAAGAAGGGAAAGTATAGAGGGAAGGGGAAGTCTAGTGGAAGTCTAGGGGAAGAAGGGGAAGTATAGAGGAAAGGTTAAGTCTAGGGGAAGTCTAGGGGAAGAAGGGGCAGTATAGAGGGAAGGGGAAGTCTAGGGGAAGTCTAGGGGAAGAAGGGGAAGTATAGAGGGAAGGGGAAGTCTAGGGGAAGTCTAGGGGAAGAAGGGGAAGTCTAGGGGAAGAAGGGGAAGTATAGAGGGAAGGGGAAGTCTAGGGGAAGTCTAGGGGAAGAAGGGGAAGTCTAGGGGAAGAAGGGGAAGTCTAGGGGAAGAAGGGGAAATATAGAGGGAAGGGGAAGTCTAGGGGAAGTCTAGGGGAAGAAGGGGAAGTCTAGGGGAAGTAGGGGAAGTCTAGGGGAAGTCTAGGGGAAGAAGGGGAAGTATAGAGGGAAGGGGAAGTCTAGGGGAAGAAGGGGAAGTCTAGGAGAAGAAGGGGAAGTCTAGGGGAAGAAGGGGAAGTATAGAGGGAAGGGGAAGTCTAGGGGAAGTCTAGGGGGAGAAGGGGAAATCTAAGGGAAGAAGGGGAAGTCTAGGGGAAGAAGGGGAAGTCTAGGGGAAGAAGGGGAACTATAGAGGGAAGGGGAAGTCTAGGGGAAGTCTAGGGGAAAAGGGGAAGTATAGAGGGAAGGGGAAGTCTAGGGGAAGTCTAGGGGAAGAAGGGGAAGTATAGCGAGAAGGGGAAGTCTAGGGGAAGTCTAGGGGAAGAAGGGGAAGTATAGAGGAAAGGGGAAGTCTAGGGGAAGTCTAGGGGAAGAAGGGGCAGTATAGAGGGAAGGGGAAGACTAGGGGAAGTCTAGGGGAAGAAGGGGAAGTATAGAGGGAAGGGGAAGTCTAGGGGAAGTCTAGGGGAAGAAGGGGAAGTCTAGGGGAAGAAGGGGAAGTCTAGGGGAAGAAGGGGAAGTCTGGAGGGAAGGGGAAGTCTAGGGGAAGTCTAGGGGAAGAAGGGGAAGTCTAGAGGGAAGGGGAAGTCTAGGGGAAGTCTAGGGGAAGAAGGGGAAGTATAGAGGGAAGGGGAAGTCTAGGGGAAGTCTAAGGGAAGAAGGGGAAGTCTAGGGGAAGAAGGGGAAGTATAGAGGGAAGGGGAAGTCTAGGGGAAGAAGAGGAAGTCTAGGGGAAGAAGGGGAAGTCTAGGGGAAGAAGGGGAAGTATAGAGGGAAGAGGAAGTCTAGGGGAAGAAGGGGAAGTATAGAGGGAAGGGGAAGACTACAGGAAGTCTAGGGGAAGAAGGGGAAGTCTAGGGGAAGTCTAGGGGAAGCAGGGGAAGTATAGAGGGAAGGGGAAGTCTAATGGAAGAAGGGGAAGTATAGAGGGAAGGGGAAGTCTAGGGGAAGAAGGGGATGTCTAGGGGAAGAAGGGGAAGTCTAGGGGAAGAAGGGGAAGTAGAGAGGGAAGGGGAAGTCTAGGGGAAGTCTAGGGGAAGAAGGGGAAGTATAGAGGGAAGGGGAAGTCTAGGGGAAGAAGGGGAATCTAGGGGAAGTCTAGGGGAAGAAGGGGAAGTCTAGGGGAAGAAGGGGAAGTCTAGGGGAAGAAGGGGAAATTTAGAGGGAAGGGGAAGTCTAGGGGAAGTCTAGGGGAAGAAGGGGAAGTCTAGGGGAAGTAGGGGAAGTCTAGGGGAAGTCTAGGGGAAGAAGGGGAAGTATAGAGGGAAGGGGAAGTCTAGGGGAAGAAGGGGAAGTCTAGGAGAAGAAGGGGAAGTCTAGGGGAAGAAGGGGAAGTATAGAGGGAAGGGGAAGTCTAGGGGAAGTCTAGGGGGAGAAGGGGAAATCTAAGGGAAGAAGGGGAAGTCTAGGGGAAGAAGGGGAAGTCTAGGGGAAGAAGGGGAACTATAGAGGGAAGGGGAAGTCTAGGGGAAGTCTAGGGGAAAAGGGGAAGTATAGAGGGAAGGGGAAGTCTAGGGGAAGTCTAGGGGAAGAAGGGGAAGTATAGCGAGAAGGGGAAGTCTAGGGGAAGTCTAGGGGAAGAAGGGGAAGTATAGAGGAAAGGGGAAGTCTAGGGGAAGTCTAGGGGAAGAAGGGGCAGTATAGAGGGAAGGGGAAGACTAGGGGAAGTCTAGGGGAAGAAGGGGAAGTATAGAGGGAAGGGGAAGTCTAGGGGAAGTCTAGGGGAAGAAGGGGAAGTCTAGGGGAAGAAGGGGAAGTCTAGGGGAAGAAGGGGAAGTCTGGAGGGAAGGGGAAGTCTAGGGGAAGTCTAGGGGAAGAAGGGGAAGTCTAGAGGGAAGGGGAAGTCTAGGGGAAGTCTAGGGGAAGAAGGGGAAGTATAGAGGGAAGGGGAAGTCTAGGGGAAGTCTAAGGGAAGAAGGGGAAGTCTAGGGGAAGAAGGGGAAGTATAGAGGGAAGGGGAAGTCTAGGGGAAGAAGAGGAAGTCTAGGGGAAGAAGGGGAAGTCTAGGGGAAGAAGGGGAAGTATAGAGGGAAGGGGAAGTCTAGGGGAAGAAGGGGAAGTATAGAGGGAAGGGGAAGACTACAGGAAGTCTAGGGGAAGAAGGGGAAGTCTAGGGGAAGTCTAGGGGAAGCAGGGGAAGTATAGAGGGAAGGGGAAGTCTAATGGAAGAAGGGGAAGTATAGAGGGAAGGGGAAGTCTAGGGGAAGAAGGGGATGTCTAGGGGAAGAAGGGGAAGTCTAGGGGAAGAAGGGGAAGTAGAGAGGGAAGGGGAAGTCTAGGGGAAGTCTAGGGGAAGAAAAGGGAAGTATAGAGGGAAGGGGAAGTCTAGGGGAAGAAGGGGAAGTCTAGGGGAAGAAGGGGAAGTCTAGGGGAAGAAGGGGAAGTATAGAGGGAAGAGAAAGTCTAGGGGAAGAAGGGGAAGTATAGAGGGAAGGGGAAGTCCAGGGGAAGTCTAGGGGTAGAAGGGGAAGTCTAGGGGAAGAAGGGGAAGAAGGGAAGTTATAGAGGGAAGGGGAAGTCTACGGGAAGTCTAGGGGAAGAAGGGGAAGTCTAAGGGAAGAAGGGGAAGTCTAGGGGAAGAAGGGGAAGTATAGAGGGAAGGGGAAGTCTAGGGGAAGAAGAGGTAGTCTAGGGGAAGAAGGAGAAGTCTAGGGGAAGAAGGGGAAGTATAGAGGAAAGGGGAAGTCTAGGGGAAGAAGGGGACGTATAGAGGGAAGGGGAAGTCTAGGGGAAGTCTAGGGGAAGAAGGGGAAGTCTAGGGGAAGTCTAGGGGAAGCAGGGGAAGTATAGAGGGAAGGGGAAGTCTAATGGAAGAAGGGGAAGTATAGAGGGAAGGGGAAGTCTAGGGGAAGTCTAGGGGAAGAAGGGGAAATCTAGGGGAAGTCTAGGGGAAGAAGGGAAGGTATAGAGGGAAGGGGAAGTCTACGGGAAGTCTAGGGGAAGAAGGGGAAGTCTAGGGGAAGAAGGGGAAGTCTAGGGGAAATAGAGGAAGTATAGAGGGAAGGGGAAGTCTAGGGGAAAAAGGGGAAGTCTAGTGGAAGAAGGGGAAGTCTAGGGGAAGTCTAGGGGAAGAAGGGGAAGTATAGAGGGAAGGGGAAGTCTAGGGGAAGAAGGGGAAGTATAGAGGGAAGGGGAAGTCTAGGGGAAGTCTAGGGGAAGAAGGGGAAGTATAGAGGGAAGGGGAAGTCTAGGGGAAGAAGGGGAAGTATAGAGGGAAGGGGAAGTCTAGGGGAAGTCTAGGGGAAGAAGGGGAAGTATAGAGGGAAGGGGAAGTCTAGGGGAAGTCTAGGGGAAGAAGGGGAAGTATAGAGGGAAGGGAAGACTAGGGGAAGTCTAGGGGAAGAAGGGGAAGTATAGAGGGAAGGGGAAGTCTAGGGGAAGAAGGGGAAGTCTAGGGGAAGAAGGGGAAGTCTAGGGGAAGAAGGGGAAGTCTAGGGGAAGAAGGGGAAGTAGAATGGGAAGGGGAAGTCTAGGGGAAGTCAAGGGGAAGAAGGGGAAGTATAGAGGGAAGGGAAGTCTAGGGGAAGTCTAGGGGAAGATGGGGAAGTATAGAGGGAAGGGGAAGTCTAGGGGAAGATGGGGAAGTCTAGGGGAAGAAGGGGAAGTCTAGGGGAAGAAGGGGAAGTATAGAGGGAAGAGAAAGTCTAGGGGAAGAAGGTGAAGTATAGAGGCAAGGGGAAGTCTAGGGGAAGTCTAGGGGAACAAGGGGAAGTCTAGGGGAAGAAGGGGAATTCTAGGGGAAGAAGGGGAAGTCTAGGGGAAGAAGGGGAAGTATAGAGGGAAGGGGAAGTCCAGGGGAAGAAGAGGAAGTCTAGGGGAAGAAGGGGAAGTCTAGGGGAAGAAGGGGAAGTATAGAGGGAAGGGGAAGTCTAGGGGAAGAAGGGGAAGTATAGAAGGAAGGGGAAGTCTAGGGGAAGTCTAGGGGAAGAAGGGGAAGTCTAGGGGAAGTCTAGGGGAAGCAGGGGAAGTATAGAGGGAAGGGGAAGTCTAATGGAATAAGGGGAAGTATAGAGGGAAGGGGAAGTCTAGGGGAAGTCTAGGGGAAGAAGGGGAAGTCGAGGAGAAGTCTAGGGGAAGAAGGGGAAGTATAGCGGGAAGGCGAAGTCTAGGGGAAGTCTAGGGGAAGAAGGGGAAGTATAGAGGGAAGGGGAAGTATAGGGGAAGAAGGGGAAGTCTAAGGGAAGAAGGGGAAATCTAGGGGAAGAAGGGGAAGTCTAGGGGAAGAAGGGGAAGTATAGAGGGAAGAGAAAGTCTAGGGGAAGAAGGTGAAGTATAGAGGCAAGGGGAAGTCTAGGGGAAGTCTAGGGGAACAAGGGGAAGTCTAGGGGAAGAAGGGGAAGTCTAGGGGAAGAAGGGGAAGTCTAGGGGAAGAAGGGGAAGTATAGAGGGAAGGGGAAGTCCAGGGGAAGAAGAGGAAGTCTAGGGGAAGAAGGGGAAGTCTAGGGGAAGAAGGGGAAGTATAGAGGGAAGGGGAAGTCTAGGGGAAGAAGGGGAAGTATAGAAGGAAGGGGAAGTCTAGGGGAAGTCTAGGGGAAGAAGGGGAAGTCTAGGGGAAGTCTAGGGGAAGCAGGGGAAGTATAGAGGGAAGGGGAAGTCTAATGGAATACGGGGAAGTATAGAGGGAAGGGGAAGTCTAGGGGAAGTCTAGGGGAAGAAGGGGAAGTCTAGGGGAAGTCTAGGGGAAGCAGGGGAAGTATAGAGGGAAGGGGAAGTCTAATGGAATAAGGGGAAGTATAGAGGGAAGGGGAAGTCTAGGGGAAGTCTAGGGGAAGAAGGGGAAGTCTAGGGGAAGTCTAGGGGAAGAAGGGAAAGTATAGAGGGAAGGGGAAGTCTACGGGAAGTCTAGGGGAAGAAGGGGAAGTCTAGGGGAAGAAGGGGAAGTCTAGGAGAAGTCTAGGGGAAGAAGGGGAAGTATAGCGGGAAGGGGAAGTCTAGGGGAAGTCTAGGGGAAGAAGGGGAAGTATAGAGGGAAGGGGAAGTATAGGGGAAGAAGGGGAAGTCTAAGGGAAGAAGGGGAAATCTAGGGGAAGAAGGGGAAGTATAGAGGGAAGGGGAAGTCTAGGGGAAGTCTAGGGGAAGAAGGGGAAGTATAGAGGGAAGGGGAAGTATAGGGGAAGAAGGGGAATTCTAAGGGAAGAAGGGGAAGTCTAGGGGAAGAAGGGGAAGTATAGAGGGAAGGGGAAGTCTAGGGGAAGAAGAGGAAGTCTAGGGGAAGAAGGGGAAGTCTAGGGGAAGAAGGGGAAGTATAGAGGGAAGGGGAAGTCTAGGGAAAGAAGGGGAAGTATAGAGGGAAGGGGAAGTCTAGGGGAAGTCTAGGGGAAGAAGGGGAAGTCTAGGGGAAGTCTAGGGGAAGAAGGGGAAGTATAGAGGGAAGGGGACGTAGAGGGGAAGAAGGGGAAGTCTAAGGGAAGAAGGGGAAGTCTAGGGGAAGAAGGGGAAGTATAGAGGGAAGGGGAAGTCTAGGGGAAGAAAGGAAGTCTAGGGGAAGAAGGGGAAGTTTAGGGGAAGAAGGGGAAGTATAGAGGGAAGGGGAAGTCTAGGGGAAGAAGGGGAAGTATAGAGGGAAGGGGAAGTCTAGGGGAAGTCTAGGGGAAGAAGGGGAAGTCTAGGGGAAGTCTAGGGGAAGCAGGGGAAGTATAGAGGGAAGGGGAAGTCTAATGGAAGAAGGGGAAGTATAGAGGGAAGGGGAAGTCTAGGGGAAGAAGGGGAAGTCTAGGGGAAGAAGGGGAAGTCTAGGGGAAGAAGGGGAAGTAGAGAGGGAAGGGGAAGTCTAGGGGAAGTCTAGGGGAAGAAGGGGAAGTATAGAGGGAAGGGAAGTCTAGAGGAAGTTAAGGGGAAGAAGGAGAAGTCTAGGGGAAGTCTAGGGGAAGCAGGGGAAGTATAGAGGGAAGGGGAAGTCTAATGGAAGAAGGGGAAGTATAGAGGGAAGGGGAAGTCTAGGGGAAGTCTAGGGGAAGAAGGGGAAGTCTAGGGGAAGTCTAGGGGAAGAAGGGAAAGTATAGAGGGAAGGGGAAGTCTACGGGAAGTCTAGGGGAAGAAGGGGAAGTCTAGGGGAAGAAGGGGAAGTCTAGGAGAAGTCTAGGGGAAGAAGGGGAAGTATAGATGGAAGGGGAAGTCTAGGGGAAGAAGGGGAAGTATAGAGGGAAGGGGAAGTCTAGGGGAAGTCTAGGGGAAGAAGGGGAAGTATAGAGGGAAGGGGAAGTCTAAGGGAAGAAGGGGAAGTCTAAGGGAAGAAGGGGAAGTCTAGGGGAAGAAGGGGAAGTATAGAGGGAAGGGGAAGTGTAGGGGAAGAAGAGGAAGTCTAGGGGAAGAAGGGGAAGTCTAGGGGAAGAAGGGGAAGTCTAGGAGAAGTCTAGGGGAAGAAGGGGAAGTATAGCGGGAAGGGGAAGTCTAGGGGAAGTCTAGGGGAAGAAGGGGAAGTATAGAGGGAAGGGGAAGTATAGGGGAAGAAGGGGAAGTCTAAGGGAAGAAGGGGAAATCTAGGGGAAGAAGGGGAAGTATAGAGGGAAGGGGAAGTCTAGGGGAAGTCTAGGGGAAGAAGGGGAAGTATAGAGGGAAGGGGAAGTATAGGGGAAGAAGGGGAATTCTAAGGGAAGAAGGGGAAGTCTAGGGGAAGAAGGGGAAGTATAGAGGGAAGGGGAAGTCTAGGGGAAGAAGAGGAAGTCTAGGGGAAGAAGGGGAAGTCTAGGGGAAGAAGGGGAAGTATAGAGGGAAGGGGAAGTCTAGGGAAAGAAGGGGAAGTATAGAGGGAAGGGGAAGTCTAGGGGAAGTCTAGGGGAAGAAGGGGAAGTCTAGGGGAAGTCTAGGGGAAGAAGGGGAAGTATAGAGGGAAGGGGACGTAGAGGGGAAGAAGGGGAAGTCTAAGGGAAGAAGGGGAAGTCTAGGGGAAGAAGGGGAAGTATAGAGGGAAGGGGAAGTCTAGGGGAAGAAGAGGAAGTCTAGGGGAAGAAGGGGAAGTTTAGGGGAAGAAGGGGAAGTATAGAGGGAAGGGGAAGTCTAGGGGAAGAAGGGGAAGTATAGAGGGAAGGGGAAGTCTAGGGGAAGTCTAGGGGAAGAAGGGGAAGTCTAGGGGAAGTCTAGGGGAAGCAGGGGAAGTATAGAGGGAAGGGGAAGTCTAATGGAACAAGGGGAAGTATAGAGGGAAGGGGAAGTCTAGGGGAAGAAGGGGAAGTCTAGGGGAAGAAGGGGAAGTCTAGGGGAAGAAGGGGAAGTAGAGAGGGAAGGGGAAGTCTAGGGGAAGTCTAGGGGAAGAAGGGGAAGTATAGAGGGAAGGGAAGTCTAGAGGAAGTTAAGGGGAACAAGGAGAAGTCTAGGGGAAGTCTAGGGGAAGCAGGGGAAGTATAGAGGGAAGGGGAAGTCTAATGGAAGAAGGGGAAGTATAGAGGGAAGGGGAAGTCTAGGGGAAGTCTAGGGGAAGAAGGGGAAGTCTAGGGGAAGTCTAGGGGAAGAAGGGAAAGTATAGAGGGAAGGGGAAGTCTACGGGAAGTCTAGGGGAAGAAGGGGAAGTCTAGGGGAAGAAGGGGAAGTCTAGGAGAAGTCTAGGGGAAGAAGGGGAAGTATAGATGGAAGGGGAAGTCTAGGGGAAGAAGGGGAAGTCTAGGGGAAGAAGGAAAAGTATAGCGGGAAGGGGAAGTCTAGGGGAAGTCTAGGGGAAGAAGGGGAAGTATAGAGGGAAGGGGAAGTCTAAGGGAAGAAGGGGAAGTCTAAGGGAAGAAGGGGAAGTCTAGGGGAAGAAGGGGAAGTATAGAGGGAAGGGGAAGTCTAGGGGAAGAAGAGGAAGTCTAGGGGAAGAAGGGGAAGTCTAGGGGAAGAAGGGGAAGTATAGAGGGAAGGGGAAGTCTAGGGGAAGAAGGGGAAGTATAGAGGGAAGGGGAAGTCTACGGGAAGTCTATGGCAAGAAGGGAAAGTCTAGGGGAAGTCTAGGGGAAGCAGGGGAAGTATAGAGGGAAGGGGAAGTCTAATGGAAGAAGGGGAAGTATAGAGGGAAAGGGGAAGTCTAGGGGAAGAAGGGGAAGTCTAGGGGAAGAAGGGGAAGTAGAGAGGGAAGGGGAAGTCTAATGGAAGAAGGGGAAGTATAGAGGGAAGGGGAAGTCTAGGGGAAGTCTAGGGGAAGAAGGGGAAGTCTAGGGGAAGTCTAGGGGAAGAAGGGAAAGTATAGAGGGAAGGGGAAGTCTACGGGAAGTCTAGGGGAAGAAGGGGAAGTCTAGGGGAAGAAGGGGAAGTCTAGGAGAAGTCTAGGGGAAGAAGGGGAAGTATAGATGGAAGGGGAAGTCTAGGGGAAGAAGGGGAAGTCTAGGGGAAGAAGGAAAAGTATAGCGGGAAGGGGAAGTCTAGGGGAAGTCTAGGGGAAGAAGGGGAAGTATAGAGGGAAGGGGAAGTCTAGGGGAACTCTAGGGGAAGAAGGGGAAGTATAGAGGGAAGGGGAAGTATAGGGGAAGAAGGGGAATTCTAAGGGAAGAAGGGGAAGTCTAGGGGAAGAAGGGGAAGTATAGAGGGAAGGGGAAGTCTAGGGGAAGAAGAGGAATTCTAGGGGAAGAAGGGGAAGTCTAGGGGAAGAAGGGGAAGTATAGAGGGAAGGGGAAGTCTAGGGAAAGAAGGGGAAGTATAGAGGGAAGGGGAAGTCTAGGGGAAGTCTAGGGGAAGAAGGGGAAGTCTAGGGGAAGTCTAGGGGAAGAAGGGGAAGTATAGAGGGAAGGGGACGTAGAGGGGAAGAAGGGGAAGTCTAAGGGAAGAAGGGGAAGTCTAGGGGAAGAAGGGGAAGTATAGAGGGAAGGGGAAGTCTAGGGGAAGAAGAGGAAGTCTAGGGGAAGAAGGGGAAGTTTAGGGGAAGAAGGGGAAGTATAGAGGGAAGGGGAAGTCTAGGGGAAGAAGGGGAAGTATAGAGGGAAGGGGAAGTCTAGGGGAAGTCTAGGGGAAGAAGGGGAAGTCTAGGGGAAGTCTAGGGGAAGCAGGGGAAGTATAGAGGGAAGGGGAAGTCTAATGGAAGAAGGGGAAGTATAGAGGGAAGGGGAAGTCTAGGGGAAGAAGGGGAAGTCTAGGGGAAGAAGGGGAAGTCTAGGGGAAGAAGGGGAAGTAGAGAGGGAAGGGGAAGTCTAGGGGAAGTCTAGGGGAAGAAGGGGAAGTATAGAGGGAAGGGAAGTCTAGAGGAAGTTAAGGGGAAGAAGGAGAAGTCTAGGGGAAATCTAGGGGAAGCAGGGGAAGTATAGAGGGAAGGGGAAGTCTAATGGAAGAAGGGGAAGTATAGAGGGAAGGGGAAGTCTAGGGGAAGTCTAGGGGAAGAAGGGGAAGTCTAGGGGAAGTCTATGGGAAGAAGGGAAAGTATAGAGGGAAGGGGAAGTCTACGGGAAGTCTAGGGGAAGAAGGGGAAGTCTAGGGGAAGAAGGGGAAGTCTAGGAGAAGTCTAGGGGAAGAAGGGGAAGTATAGATGGAAGGGGAAGTCTAGGGGAAGAAGGGGAAGTCTAGGGGAAGAAGGAAAAGTATAGCGGGAAGGGGAAGTCTAGGGGAAGTCTAGGGGAAGAAGGGGAAGTATAGAGGGAAGGGGAAGTCTAAGGGAAGAAGGGGAAGTCTAAGGGAAGAAGGGGAAGTCTAGGGGAAGAAGGGGAAGTATAGAGGGAAGGGGAAGTCTAGGGGAAGAAGAGGAAGTCTAGGGGAAGAAGGGGAAGTCTAGGGGAAGAAGGGGAAGTCTAGGAGAAGTCTAGGGGAAGAAGGGGAAGTATAGCGGGAAGGGGAAGTCTAGGGGAAGTCTAGGGGAAGAAGGGGAAGTATAGAGGGAAGGGGAAGTATAGGGGAAGAAGGGGAAGTCTAAGGGAAGAAGGGGAAATCTAGGGGAAGAAGGGGAAGTATAGAGGGAAGGGGAAGTCTAGGGGAAGTCTAGGGGAAGAAGGGGAAGTATAGAGGGAAGGGGAAGTATAGGGGAAGAAGGGGAATTCTAAGGGAAGAAGGGGAAGTCTAGGGGAAGAAGGGGAAGTATAGAGGGAAGGGGAAGTCTAGGGGAAGAAGAGGAAGTCTAGGGGAAGAAGGGGAAGTCTAGGGGAAGAAGGGGAAGTATAGAGGGAAGGGGAAGTCTAGGGAAAGAAGGGGAAGTATAGAGGGAAGGGGAAGTCTAGGGGAAGTCTAGGGGAAGAAGGGGAAGTCTAGGGGAAGTCTAGGGGAAGAAGGGGAAGTATAGAGGGAAGTGGACGTAGAGGGGAAGAAGGGGAAGTCTAAGGGAAGAAGGGGAAGTCTAGGGGAAGAAGGGGAAGTATAGAGGGAAGGGGAAGTCTAGGGGAAGAAGAGGAAGTCTAGGGGAAGAAGGGGAAGTTTAGGGGAAGAAGGGGAAGTATAGAGGGAAGGGGAAGTCTAGGGGAAGAAGGGGAAGTATAGAGGGAAGGGGAAGTCTAGGGGAAGTCTAGGGGAAGAAGGGGAAGTCTAGGGGAAGTCTAGGGGAAGCAGGGGAAGTATAGAGGGAAGGGGAAGTCTAATGGAAGAAGGGGAAGTATAGAGGGAAGGGGAAGTCTAGGGGAAGAAGGGGAAGTCTAGGGGAAGAAGGGGAAGTCTAGGGGAAGAAGGGGAAGTAGAGAGGGAAGGGGAAGTCTAGGGGAAGTCTAGGGGAAGAAGGGGAAGTATAGAGGGAAGGGAAGTCTAGAGGAAGTTAAGGGGAAGAAGGAGAAGTCTAGGGGAAGTCTAGGGGAAGCAGGGGAAGTATAGAGGGAAGGGGAAGTCTAATGGAAGAAGGGGAAGTATAGAGGGAAGGGGAAGTCTAGGGGAAGTCTAGGGGAAGAAGGGGAAGTCTAGGGGAAGTCTAGGGGAAGAAGGGAAAGTATAGAGGGAAGGGGAAGTCTACCGGAAGTCTAGGGGAAGAAGGGGAAGTCTAGGGGAAGAAGGGGAAGTCTAGGAGAAGTCTAGGGGAAGAAGGGGAAGTATAGATGGAAGGGGAAGTCTAGGGGAAGAAGGGGAAGTCTAGGGGAAGAAGGAAAAGTATAGCGGGAAGGGGAAGTCTAGGGGAAGTCTAGGGGAAGAAGGGGAAGTATAGAGGGAAGGGGAAGTCTAAGGGAAGAAGGGGAAGTCTAAGGGAAGAAGGGGAAGTCTAGGGGAAGAAGGGGAAGTATAGAGGGAAGGGGAAGTCTAGGGGAAGAAGAGGAAGTCTAGGGGAAGAAGGGGAAGTCTAGGGGAAGAAGGGGAAGTATAGAGGGAAGGGGAAGTCTAGGGGAAGAAGGGGAAGTATAGAGGGAAGGGGAAGTCTACGGGAAGTCTATGGGAAGAAGGGAAAGTCTAGGGGAAGTCTAGGGGAAGCAGGGGAAGTATAGAGGGAAGGGGAAGTCTAATGGAAGAAGGGGAAGTATAGAGGGAAAGGGGAAGTCTAGGGGAAGAAGGGGAAGTCTAGGGGAAGAAGGGGAAGTCTAGGGGAAGAAGGGGAAGTAGAGAGGGAAGGGGAAGTCTAATGGAAGAAGGGGAAGTATAGAGGGAAGGGGAAGTCTAGGGGAAGTCTAGGGGAAGAAGGGGAAGTCTAGGGGAAGTCTAGGGGAAGAAGGGAAAGTATAGAGGGAAGGGGAAGTCTACGGGAAGTCTAGGGGAAGAAGGGGAAGTCTAGGGGAAGAAGGGGAAGTCTAGGAGAAGTCTAGGGGAAGAAGGGGAAGTATAGATGGAAGGGGAAGTCTAGGGGAAGAAGGGGAAGTCTAGGGGAAGAAGGAAAAGTATAGCGGGAAGGGGAAGTCTAGGGGAAGTCTAGGGGAAGAAGGGGAAGTATAGAGGGAAGGGGAAGTCTAGGGGAAGTCTAGGGGAAGAAGGGGAAGTATAGAGGGAAGGGGAAGTATAGGGGAAGAAGGGGAATTCTAAGGGAAGAAGGGGAAGTCTAGGGGAAGAAGGGGAAGTATAGAGGGAAGGGGAAGTCTAGGGGAAGAAGAGGAAGTCTAGGGGAAGAAGGGGAAGTCTAGGGGAAGAAGGGGAAGTATAGAGGGAAGGGGAAGTCTAGGGAAAGAAGGGGAAGTATAGAGGGAAGGGGAAGTCTAGGGGAAGTCTAGGGGAAGAAGGGGAAGTCTAGGGGAAGTCTAGGGGAAGAAGGGGAAGTATAGAGGGAAGGGGACGTAGAGGGGAAGAAGGGGAAGTCTAAGGGAAGAAGGGGAAGTCTAGGGGAAGAAGGGGAAGTATAGAGGGAAGGGGAAGTCTAGGGGAAGAAGAGGAAGTCTAGGGGAAGAAGGGGAAGTTTAGGGGAAGAAGGGGAAGTATAGAGGGAAGGGGAAGTCTAGGGGAAGAAGGGGAAGTATAGAGGGAAGGGGAAGTCTAGGGGAAGTCTAGGGGAAGAAGGGGAAGTCTAGGGGAAGTCTAGGGGAAGCAGGGGAAGTATAGAGGGAATGGGAAGTCTAATGGAAGAAGGGGAAGTATAGAGGGAAGGGGAAGTCTAGGGGAAGAAGGGGAAGTCTAGGGGAAGAAGGGGAAGTCTAGGGGAAGAAGGGGAAGTAGAGAGGGAAGGGGAAGTCTAGGGGAAGTCTAGGGGAAGAAGGGGAAGTATAGAGGGAAGGGAAGTCTAGAGGAAGTTAAGGGGAAGAAGGAGAAGTCTAGGGGAAGTCTAGGGGAAGCAGGGGAAGTATAGAGGGAAGGGGAAGTCTAATGGAAGAAGGGGAAGTATAGAGGGAAGGGGAAGTCTAGGGGAAGTCTAGGGGAAGAAGGGGAAGTCTAGGGGAAGTCTAGGGGAAGAAGGGAAAGTATAGAGGGAAGGGGAAGTCTACGGGAAGTCTAGGGGAAGAAGGGGAAGTCTAGGGGAAGAAGGGGAAGTCTAGGAGAAGTCTAGGGGAAGAAGGGGAAGTATAGATGGAAGGGGAAGTCTAGGGGAAGAAGGGGAAGTCTAGGGGAAGAAGGAAAAGTATAGCGGGAAGGGGAAGTCTAGGGGAAGTCTAGGGGAAGAAGGGGAAGTATAGAGGGAAGGGGAAGTCTAAGGGAAGAAGGGGAAGTCTAAGGGAAGAAGGGGAAGTCTAGGGGAAGAAGGGGAAGTATAGAGGGAAGGGGAAGTCTAGGGGAAGAAGAGGAAGTCTAGGGGAAGAAGGGGAAGTCTAGGGGAAGAAGGGGAAGTCTAGGAGAAGTCTAGGGGAAGAAGGGGAAGTATAGCGGGAAGGGGAAGTCTAGGGGAAGTCTAGGGGAAGAAGGGGAAGTATAGAGGGAAGGGGAAGTATAGGGGAAGAAGGGGAAGTCTAAGGGAAGAAGGGGAAATCTAGGGGAAGAAGGGGAAGTATAGAGGGAAGGGGAAGTCTAGGGGAAGTCTAGGGGAAGAAGGGGAAGTATAGAGGGAAGGGGAAGTATAGGGGAAGAAGGGGAATTCTAAGGGAAGAAGGGGAAGTCTAGGGGAAGAAGGGGAAGTATAGAGGGAAGGGGAAGTCTAGGGGAAGAAGAGGAAGTCTAGGGGAAGAAGGGGAAGTCTAGGGGAAGAAGGGGAAGTATAGAGGGAAGGGGAAGTCTAGGGAAAGAAGGGGAAGTATAGAGGGAAGGGGAAGTCTAGGGGAAGTCTAGGGGAAGAAGGGGAAGTCTAGGGGAAGTCTAGGGGAAGAAGGGGAAGTATAGAGGGAAGGGGACGTAGAGGGGAAGAAGGGGAAGTCTAAGGGAAGAAGGGGAAGTCTAGGGGAAGAAGGGGAAGTATAGAGGGAAGGGGAAGTCTAGTTGAAGAAGAGGAAGTCTAGGGGAAGAAGGGGAAGTTTAGGGGAAGAAGGGGAAGTATAGAGGGAAGGGGAAGTCTAGGGGAAGAAGGGGAAGTATAGAGGGAAGGGGAAGTCTAGGGGAAGTCTAGGGGAAGAAGGGGAAGTCTAGGGGAAGTCTAGGGGAAGCAGGGGAAGTATAGAGGGAAGGGGAAGTCTAATGGAAGAAGGGGAAGTATAGAGGGAAGGGGAAGTCTAGGGGAAGAAGGGGAAGTCTAGGGGAAGAAGGGGAAGTCTAGGGGAAGAAGGGGAAGTAGAGAGGGAAGGGGAAGTCTAGGGGAAGTCTAGGGGAAGAAGGGGAAGTATAGAGGGAAGGGAAGTCTAGAGGAAGTTAAGGGGAAGAAGGAGAAGTCTAGGGGAAGTCTAGGGGAAGCAGGGGAAGTATAGAGGGAAGGGGAAGTCTAATGGAAGAAGGGGAAGTATAGAGGGAAGGGGAAGTCTAGGGGAAGTCTAGGGGAAGAAGGGGAAGTCTAGGGGAAGTCTAGGGGAAGAAGGGAAAGTATAGAGGGAAGGGGAAGTCTACGGGAAGTCTAGGGGAAGAAGGGGAAGTCTAGGAGAAGTCTAGGGGAAGAAGGGGAAGTATAGATGGAAGGGGAAGTCTAGGGGAAGAAGGGGAAGTCTAGGGGAAGAAGGAAAAGTATAGCGGGAAGGGGAAGTCTAGGGGAAGTCTAGGGGAAGAAGGGGAAGTATAGAGGGAAGGGGAAGTCTAAGGGAAGAAGGGGAAGTCTAAGGGAAGAAGGGGAAGTCTAGGGGAAGAAGGGGAAGTATAGAGGGAAGGGGAAGTCTAGGGGAAGAAGAGGAAGTCTAGGGGAAGAAGGGGAAGTCTAGGGGAAGAAGGGGAAGTATAGAGGGAAGGGGAAGTCTAGGGGAAGAAGGGGAAGTATAGAGGGAAGGGGAAGTCTACGGGAAGTCTATGGGAAGAAGGGAAAGTCTAGGGGAAGTCTAGGGGAAGCAGGGGAAGTATAGAGGGAAGGGGAAGTCTAATGGAAGAAGGGGAAGTATAGAGGGAAAGGGGAAGTCTAGGGGAAGAAGGGGAAGTCTAGGGGAAGAAGGGGAAGTCTAGGGGAAGAAGGGGAAGTAGAGAGGGAAGGGGAAGTCTAATGGAAGAAGGGGAAGTATAGAGGGAAGGGGAAGTCTAGGGGAAGTCTAGGGGAAGAAGGGGAAGTCTAGGGGAAGTCTAGGGGAAGAAGGGAAAGTATAGAGGGAAGGGGAAGTCTACGGGAAGTCTAGGGGAAGAAGGGGAAGTCTAGGGGAAGAAGGGGAAGTCTAGGAGAAGTCTAGGGGAAGAAGGGGAAGTATAGATGGAAGGGGAAGTCTAGGGGAAGAAGGGGAAGTCTAGGGGAAGAAGGAAAAGTATAGCGGGAAGGGGAAGTCTAGGGGAAGTCTAGGGGAAGAAGGGGAAGTATAGAGGGAAGGGGAAGTCTAGGGGAAGTCTAGGGGAAGAAGGGGAAGTATAGAGGGAAGGGGAAGTATAGGGGAAGAAGGGGAATTCTAAGGGAAGAAGGGGAAGTCTAGGGGAAGAAGGGGAAGTATAGAGGGAAGGGGAAGTCTAGGGGAAGAAGAGGAAGTCTAGGGGAAGAAGGGGAAGTCTAGGGGAAGAAGGGGAAGTATAGAGGGAAGGGGAAGTCTAGGGAAAGAAGGGGAAGTATAGAGGGAAGGGGAAGTCTAGGGGAAGTCTAGGGGAAGAAGGGGAAGTCTAGGGGAAGTCTAGGGGAAGAAGGGGAAGTATAGAGGGAAGGGGACGTAGAGGGGAAGAAGGGGAAGTCTAAGGGAAGAAGGGGAAGTCTAGGGGAAGAAGGGGAAGTATAGAGGGAAGGGGAAGTCTAGGGGAAGAAGAGGAAGTCTAGGGGAAGAAGGGGAAGTTTAGGGGAAGAAGGGGAAGTATAGAGGGAAGGGGAAGTCTAGGGGAAGAAGGGGAAGTATAGAGGGAAGGGGAAGTCTAGGGGAAGTCTAGGGGAAGAAGGGGAAGTCTAGGGGAAGTCTAGGGGAAGCAGGGGAAGTATAGAGGGAAGGGGAAGTCTAATGGAAGAAGGGGAAGTATAGAGGGAAGGGGAAGTCTAGGGGAAGAAGGGGAAGTCTAGGGGAAGAAGGGGAAGTCTAGGGGAAGAAGGGGAAGTAGAGAGGGAAGGGGAAGTCTAGGGGAAGTCTAGGGGAAGAAGGGGAAGTATAGAGGGAAGGGAAGTCTAGAGGAAGTTAAGGGGAAGAAGGAGAAGTCTATGGGAAGTCTAGGGGAAGCAGGGGAAGTATAGAGGGAAGGGGAAGTCTAATGGAAGAAGGGGAAGTATAGAGGGAAGGGGAAGTCTAGGGGAAGTCTAGGGGAAGAAGGGGAAGTCTAGGGGAAGTCTAGGGGAAGAAGGGAAAGTATAGAGGGAAGGGGAAGTCTACAGGAAGTCTAGGGGAAGAAGGGGAAGTCTAGGGGAAGAAGGGGAAGTCTAGGAGAAGTCTAGGGGAAGAAGGGGAAGTATAGATGGAAGGGGAAGTCTAGGGGAAGAAGGGGAAGTCTAGGGGAAGAAGGAAAAGTATAGCGGGAAGGGGAAGTCTAGGGGAAGTCTAGGGGAAGAAGGGGAAGTATAGAGGGAAGGGGAAGTCTAAGGGAAGAAGGGGAAGTCTAAGGGAAGAAGGGGAAGTCTAGGGGAAGAAGGGGAAGTATAGAGGGAAGGGGAAGTCTAGGGGAAGAAGAGGAAGTCTAGGGGAAGAAGGGGAAGTCTAGGGGAAGAAGGGGAAGTCTAGGAGAAGTCTAGGGGAAGAAGGGGAAGTATAGCGGGAAGGGGAAGTCTAGGGGAAGTCTAGGGGAAGAAGGGGAAGTATAGAGGGAAGGGGAAGTATAGGGGAAGAAGGGGAAGTCTAAGGGAAGAAGGGGAAATCTAGGGGAAGAAGGGGAAGTATAGAGGGAAGGGGAAGACTAGGGGAAGTCTAGGGGAAGAAGGGGAAGTATAGAGGGAAGGGGAAGTATAGGGGAAGAAGGGGAATTCTAAGGGAAGAAGGGGAAGTCTAGGGGAAGAAGGGGAAGTATAGAGGGAAGGGGAAGTCTAGGGGAAGAAGAGGAAGTCTAGGGGAAGAAGGGGAAGTCTAGGGGAAGAAGGGGAAGTATAGAGGGAAGGGGAAGTCTAGGGAAAGAAGGGGAAGTATAGAGGGAAGGGGAAGTCTAGGGGAAGTCTAGGGGAAGAAGGGGAAGTCTAGGGGAAGTCTAGGGGAAGAAGGGGAAGTATAGAGGGAAGGGGACGTAGAGGGGAAGAAGGGGAAGTCTAAGGGAAGAAGGGGAAGTCTAGGGGAAGAAGGGGAAGTATAGAGGGAAGGGGAAGTCTAGGGGAAGAAGAGGAAGTCTAGGGGAAGAAGGGGAAGTTTAGGGGAAGAAGGGGAAGTATAGAGGGAAGGGGAAGTCTAGGGGAAGAAGGGGAAGTATAGAGGGAAGGGGAAGTCTAGGGGAAGTCTAGGGGAAGAAGGGGAAGTCTAGGGGAAGTCTAGGGGAAGCAGGGGAAGTATAGAGGGAAGGGGAAGTCTAATGGAAGAAGGGGAAGTATAGAGGGAAGGGGAAGTCTAGGGGAAGAAGGGGAAGTCTAGGGGAAGAAGGGGAAGTCTAGGGGAAGAAGGGGAAGTAGAGAGGGAAGGGGAAGTCTAGGGGAAGTCTAGGGGAAGAAGGGGAAGTATAGAGGGAAGGGAAGTCTAGAGGAAGTTAAGGGGAAGAAGGAGAAGTCTAGGGGAAGTCTAGGGGAAGCAGGGGAAGTATAGAGGGAAGGGGAAGTCTAATGGAAGAAGGGGAAGTATAGAGGGAAGGGGAAGTCTAGGGGAAGTCTAGGGGAAGAAGGGGAAGTCTAGGGGAAGTCTAGGGGAAGAAGGGAAAGTATAGAGGGAAGGGGAAGTCTACGGGAAGTCTAGGGGAAGAAGGGGAAGTCTAGGGGAAGAAGGGGAAGTCTAGGAGAAGTCTAGGGGAAGAAGGGGAAGTATAGATGGAAGGGGAAGTCTAGGGGAAGAAGGGGAAGTCTAGGGGAAGAAGGAAAAGTATAGCGGGAAGGGGAAGTCTAGGGGAAGTCTAGGGGAAGAAGGGGAAGTATAGAGGGAAGGGGAAGTCTAAGGGAAGAAGGGGAAGTCTAAGGGAAGAAGGGGAAGTCTAGGGGAAGTCTAGGGGAAGAAGGGGAAGTATAGAGGGAAGGGGAAGTCTAGGGGAAGAAGGGGAAGTCTAGGAGAAGTAGGGGAAGTCTAGGGGAAGTCTAGGGGAAGAAGGGGAAGTATAGAGGGAAGGGGAAGTCTAGGGGAAGAAGGGGAAGTCTAGGAGAAGAAGGGGAAGTCTAGGGGAAGTCTAGGGGAAGAAGGGGAAGTCTAGGGGAAGTAGGGGAAGTCTAGGGGAAGTCTAGGGGAAGAAGGGGAAGTATAGAGGGAAGGGGAATTCTAGGGGAAGAAGGGGAAGTCTAGGAGAAGAAGGGGAAGTCTAGGGGAAGAAGGGGAAGTATAGAGGGAAGGGGAAGTCTAGGGGAAGTCTAGGGGGAGAAGGGGAAATCTAAGGGAAGAAGGGGAAGTCTAGGGGAAGAAGGGGAAGTCTAGGGGAAGAAGGGGAACTATAGAGGGAAGGGGAAGTCTAGGGGAAGTCTAGGGGAAAAGGGGAAGTATAGAGGGAAGGGGAAGTCTAGGGGAAGTCTAGGGGAAGAAGGGGAAGTATAGCGAGAAGGGGAAGTCTAGGGGAAGTCTAGGGGAAGAAGGGGAAGTATAGAGGAAAGGGGAAGTCTAGGGGAAGTCTAGGGGAAGAAGGGGCAGTCTAGGGGAAGAAGGGGAAGTATAGAGGGAAGGGGAAGTCTAGGGGAAGAAGAGGAAGTCTAGGGGAAGAAGGGGAAGTCTAGGGGAAGAAGGGGAAGTATAGAGGGAAGAGGAAGTCTAGGGGAAGAAGGGGAAGTATAGAGGGAAGGGGAAGACTACAGGAAGTCTAGGGGAAGAAGGGGAAGTCTAGGGGAAGTCTAGGGGAAGCAGGGGAAGTATAGAGGGAAGGGGAAGTCTAATGGAAGAAGGGGAAGTATAGAGGGAAGGGGAAGTCTAGGGGAAGAAGGGGATGTCTAGGGGAAGAAGGGGAAGTCTAGGGGAAGAAGGGGAAGTAGAGAGGGAAGGGGAAGTCTAGGGGAAGTCTAGGGGAAGAAGGGGAAGTATAGAGGGAAGGGGAAGTCTAGGGGAAGAAGGGGAAGTCTAGGGGAAGTCTAGGGGAAGAAGGGGAAGTCTAGGGGAAGAAGGGGAAGTCTAGGGGAAGAAGGGGAAATATAGAGGGAAGGGGAAGTCTAGGGGAAGTCTAGGGGAAGAAGGGGAAGTCTAGGGGAAGTAGGGGAAGTCTAGGGGAAGTCTAGGGGAAGAAGGGGAAGTATAGAGGGAAGGGGAAGTCTAGGGGAAGAAGGGGAAGTCTAGGAGAAGAAGGGGAAGTCTAGGGGAAGAAGGGGAAGTATAGAGGGAAGGGGAAGTCTAGGGGAAGTCTAGGGGGAGAAGGGGAAATCTAAGGGAAGAAGGGGAAGTCTAGGGGAAGAAGGGGAAGTCTAGGGGAAGAAGGGGAACTATAGAGGGAAGGGGAAGTCTAGGGGAAGTCTAGGGGAAGAAGGGGAAATATAGAGGGAAGGGGAAGTCTAGGGGAAGTCTAGGGGAAGAAGGGGAAGTCTAGGGGAAGTAGGGGAAGTCTAGGGGAAGTCTAGGGGAAGAAGGGGAAGTATAGAGGGAAGGGGAAGTCT
The DNA here is from genome assembly GCA_029215795.1 of Anniella stebbinsi. Taxonomy (NCBI): domain Eukaryota; kingdom Metazoa; phylum Chordata; class Lepidosauria; order Squamata; family Anniellidae; genus Anniella; species Anniella stebbinsi. The sequence goes on from JARDYH010000021.1 coordinate 266,760, forward strand.
AGGGGAAGAAGGGGAAGTCTAGGAGAAGAAGGGGAAGTCTAGGGGAAGAAGGGGAAGTATAGAGGGAAGGGGAAGTCTAGGGGAAGTCTAGGGGGAGAAGGGGAAATCTAAGGGAAGAAGGGGAAGTCTAGGGGAAGAAGGGGAAGTCTAGGGGAAGAAGGGGAACTATAGAGGGAAGGGGAAGTCTAGGGGAAGTCTAGGGGAAAAGGGGAAGTATAGAGGGAAGGGGAAGTCTAGGGGAAGTCTAGGGGAAGAAGGGGAAGTATAGCGAGAAGGGGAAGTCTAGGGGAAGAAGAGGAAGTCTAGGGGAAGAAGGGGAAGTCTAGGGGAAGAAGGGGAAGTCTAGGAGAAGTCTAGGGGAAGAAGGGGAAGTATAGCGGGAAGGGGAAGTCTAGGGGAAGTCTAGGGGAAGAAGGGGAAGTATAGAGGGAAGGGGAAGTATAGGGGAAGAAGGGGAAGTCTAAGGGAAGAAGGGGAAATCTAGGGGAAGAAGGGGAAGTATAGAGGGAAGGGGAAGTCTAGGGGAAGTCTAGGGGAAGAAGGGGAAGTATAGAGGGAAGGGGAAGTATAGGGGAAGAAGGGGAATTCTAAGGGAAGAAGGGGAAGTCTAGGGGAAGAAGGGGAAGTATAGAGGGAAGGGGAAGTCTAGGGGAAGAAGAGGAAGTCTAGGGGAAGAAGGGGAAGTCTAGGGGAAGAAGGGGAAGTATAGAGGGAAGGGGAAGTCTAGGGAAAGAAGGGGAAGTATAGAGGGAAGGGGAAGTCTAGGGGAAGTCTAGGGGAAGAAGGGGAAGTCTAGGGGAAGTCTAGGGGAAGAAGGGGAAGTATAGAGGGAAGTGGACGTAGAGGGGAAGAAGGGGAAGTCTAAGGGAAGAAGGGGAAGTCTAGGGGAAGAAGGGGAAGTATAGAGGGAAGGGGAAGTCTAGGGGAAGAAGAGGAAGTCTAGGGGAAGAAGGGGAAGTTTAGGGGAAGAAGGGGAAGTATAGAGGGAAGGGGAAGTCTAGGGGAAGAAGGGGAAGTATAGAGGGAAGGGGAAGTCTAGGGGAAGTCTAGGGGAAGAAGGGGAAGTCTAGGGGAAGTCTAGGGGAAGCAGGGGAAGTATAGAGGGAAGGGGAAGTCTAATGGAAGAAGGGGAAGTATAGAGGGAAGGGGAAGTCTAGGGGAAGAAGGGGAAGTCTAGGGGAAGAAGGGGAAGTCTAGGGGAAGAAGGGGAAGTAGAGAGGGAAGGGGAAGTCTAGGGGAAGTCTAGGGGAAGAAGGGGAAGTATAGAGGGAAGGGAAGTCTAGAGGAAGTTAAGGGGAAGAAGGAGAAGTCTAGGGGAAGTCTAGGGGAAGCAGGGGAAGTATAGAGGGAAGGGGAAGTCTAATGGAAGAAGGGGAAGTATAGAGGGAAGGGGAAGTCTAGGGGAAGTATAGGGGAAGAAGGGGAAGTCTAGGGGAAGTCTAGGGGAAGAAGGGAAAGTATAGAGGGAAGGGGAAGTCTACCGGAAGTCTAGGGGAAGAAGGGGAAGTCTAGGGGAAGAAGGGGAAGTCTAGGAGAAGTCTAGGGGAAGAAGGGGAAGTATAGATGGAAGGGGAAGTCTAGGGGAAGAAGGGGAAGTCTAGGGGAAGAAGGAAAAGTATAGCGGGAAGGGGAAGTCTAGGGGAAGTCTAGGGGAAGAAGGGGAAGTATAGAGGGAAGGGGAAGTCTAAGGGAAGAAGGGGAAGTCTAAGGGAAGAAGGGGAAGTCTAGGGGAAGAAGGGGAAGTATAGAGGGAAGGGGAAGTCTAGGGGAAGAAGAGGAAGTCTAGGGGAAGAAGGGGAAGTCTAGGGGAAGAAGGGGAAGTATAGAGGGAAGGGGAAGTCTAGGGGAAGAAGGGGAAGTATAGAGGGAAGGGGAAGTCTACGGGAAGTCTATGGGAAGAAGGGAAAGTCTAGGGGAAGTCTAGGGGAAGCAGGGGAAGTATAGAGGGAAGGGGAAGTCTAATGGAAGAAGGGGAAGTATAGAGGGAAAGGGGAAGTCTAGGGGAAGAAGGGGAAGTCTAGGGGAAGAAGGGGAAGTCTAGGGGAAGAAGGGGAAGTAGAGAGGGAAGGGGAAGTCTAATGGAAGAAGGGGAAGTATAGAGGGAAGGGGAAGTCTAGGGGAAGTCTAGGGGAAGAAGGGGAAGTCTAGGGGAAGTCTAGGGGAAGAAGGGAAAGTATAGAGGGAAGGGGAAGTCTACGGGAAATCTAGGGGAAGAAGGGGAAGTCTAGGGGAAGAAGGGGAAGTCTAGGAGAAGTCTAGGGGAAGAAGGGGAAGTATAGATGGAAGGGGAAGTCTAGGGGAAGAAGGGGAAGTCTAGGGGAAGAAGGAAAAGTATAGCGGGAAGGGGAAGTCTAGGGGAAGTCTAGGGGAAGAAGGGGAAGTATAGAGGGAAGGGGAAGTCTAGGGGAAGTCTAGGGGAAGAAGGGGAAGAATAGAGGGAAGGGGAAGTATAGGGGAAGAAGGGGAATTCTAAGGGAAGAAGGGGAAGTCTAGGGGAAGAAGGGGAAGTATAGAGGGAAGGGGAAGTCTAGGGGAAGAAGAGGAAGTCTAGGGGAAGAAGGGGAAGTCTAGGGGAAGAAGGGGAAGTATAGAGGGAAGGGGAAGTCTAGGGAAAGAAGGGGTAGTATAGAGGGAAGGGGAAGTCTAGGGGAAGTCTAGGGGAAGAAGGGGAAGTCTAGGGGAAGTCTAGGGGAAGAAGGGGAAGTATAGAGGGAAGGGGACGTAGAGGGGAAGAAGGGGAAGTCTAAGGGAAGAAGGGGAAGTCTAGGGGAAGAAGGGGAAGTATAGAGGGAAGGGGAAGTCTAGGGGAAGAAGAGGAAGTCTAGGGGAAGAAGGGGAAGTTTAGGGGAAGAAGGGGAAGTATAGAGGGAAGGGGAAGTCTAGGGGAAGAAGGGGAAGTATAGAGGGAAGGGGAAGTCTAGGGGAAGTCTAGGGGAAGAAGGGGAAGTCTAGGGGAAGTCTAGGGGAAGCAGGGGAAGTATAGAGGGAAGGGGAAGTCTAATGGAAGAAGGGGAAGTATAGAGGGAAGGGGAAGTCTAGGGGAAGAAGGGGAAGTCTAGGGGAAGAAGGGGAAGTCTAGGGGAAGAAGGGGAAGTAGAGAGGGAAGGGGAAGTCTAGGGGAAGTCTAGGGGAAGAAGGGGAAGTATAGAGGGAAGGGAAGTCTAGAGGAAATTAAGGGGAAGAAGGAGAAGTCTAGGGGAAGTCTAGGGGAAGCAGGGGAAGTATAGAGGGAAGGGGAAGTCTAATGGAAGAAGGGGAAGTATAGAGGGAAGGGGAAGTCTAGGGGAAGTCTAGGGGAAGAAGGGGAAGTCTAGGGGAAGTCTAGGGGAAGAAGGGAAAGTATAGAGGGAAGGGGAAGTCTACGGGAAGTCTAGGGGAAGAAGGGGAAGTCTAGGGGAAGAAGGGGAAGTCTAGGAGAAGTCTAGGGGAAGAAGGGGAAGTATAGATGGAAGGGGAAGTCTAGGGGAAGAAGGGGAAGTCTAGGGGAAGAAGGAAAAGTATAGCGGGAAGGGGAAGTCTAGGGGAAGTCTAGGGGAAGAAGGGGAAGTATAGAGGGAAGGGGAAGTCTAAGGGAAGAAGGGGAAGTCTAAGGGAAGAAGGGGAAGTCTAGGGGAAGAAGGGGAAGTATAGAGGGAAGGGGAAGTCTAGGGGAAGAAGAGGAAGTCTAGGGGAAGAAGGGGAAGTCTAGGGGAAGAAGGGGAAGTCTAGGAGAAGTCTAGGGGAAGAAGGGGAAGTATAGCGGGAAGGGGAAGTCTAGGGGAAGTCTAGGGGAAGAAGGGGAAGTATAGAGGGAAGGGGAAGTATAGGGGAAGAAGGGGAAGTCTAAGGGAAGAAGGGGAAATCTAGGGGAAGAAGGGGAAGTATAGAGGGAAGGGGAAGTCTAGGGGAAGTCTAGGGGAAGAAGGGGAAGTATAGAGGGAAGGGGAAGTATAGGGGAAGAAGGGGAATTCTAAGGGAAGAAGGGGAAGTCTAGGGGAAGAAGGGGAAGTATAGAGGGAAGGGGAAGTCTAGGGGAAGAAGAGGAAGTCTAGGGGAAGAAGGGGAAGTCTAGGGGAAGAAGGGGAAGTATAGAGGGAAGGGGAAGTCTAGGGAAAGAAGGGGAAGTATAGAGGGAAGGGGAAGTCTAGGGGAAGTCTAGGGGAAGAAGGGGAAGTCTAGGGGAAGTCTAGGGGAAGAAGGGGAAGTATAGAGGGAAGGGGACGTAGAGGGGAAGAAGGGGAAGTCTAAGGGAAGAAGGGGAAGTCTAGGGGAAGAAGGGGAAGTATAGAGGGAAGGGGAAGTCTAGGGGAAGAAGAGGAAGTCTAGGGGAAGAAGGGGAAGTTTAGGGGAAGAAGGGGAAGTATAGAGGGAAGGGGAAGTCTAGGGGAAGAAGGGGAAGTATAGAGGGAAGGGGAAGTCTAGGGGAAGTCTAGGGGAAGAAGGGGAAGTCTAGGGGAAGTCTAGGGGAAGCAGGGGAAGTATAGAGGGAAGGGGAAGTCTAATGGAAGAAGGGGAAGTATAGAGGGAAGGGGAAGTCTAGGGGAAGAAGGGGAAGTCTAGGGGAAGAAGGGGAAGTCTAGGGGAAGAAGGGGAAGTAGAGAGGGAAGGGGAAGTCTAGGGGAAGTCTAGGGGAAGAAGGGGAAGTATAGAGGGAAGGGAAGTCTAGAGGAAGTTAAGGGGAAGAAGGAGAAGTCTAGGGGAAGTCTAGGGGAAGCAGGGGAAGTATAGAGGGAAGGGGAAGTCTAATGGAAGAAGGGGAAGTATAGAGGGAAGGGGAAGTCTAGGGGAAGTCTAGGGGAAGAAGGGGAAGTCTAGGGGAAGTCTAGGGGAAGAAGGGAAAGTATAGAGGGAAGGGGAAGTCTACGGGAAGTCTAGGGGAAGAAGGGGAAGTCTAGGAGAAGTCTAGGGGAAGAAGGGGAAGTATAGATGGAAGGGGAAGTCTAGGGGAAGAAGGGGAAGTCTAGGGGAAGAAGGAAAAGTATAGCGGGAAGGGGAAGTCTAGGGGAAGTCTAGGGGAAGAAGGGGAAGTATAGAGGGAAGGGGAAGTCTAAGGGAAGAAGGGGAAGTCTAAGGGAAGAAGGGGAAGTCTAGGGGAAGAAGGGGAAGTATAGAGGGAAGGGGAAGTCTAGGGGAAGAAGAGGAAGTCTAGGGGAAGAAGGGGAAGTCTAGGGGAAGAAGGGGAAGTATAGAGGGAAGGGGAAGTCTAGGGGAAGAAGGGGAAGTATAGAGGGAAGGGGAAGTCTAGGGAAAGAAGGGGAAGTATAGAGGGAAGGGGAAGTCTAGGGGAAGTCTAGGGGAAGAAGGGGAAGTCTAGGGGAAGTCTAGGGGAAGAAGGGGAAGTATAGAGGGAAGGGGACGTAGAGGGGAAGAAGGGGAAGTCTAAGGGAAGAAGGGGAAGTCTAGGGGAAGAAGGGGAAGTATAGAGGGAAGGGGAAGTCTAGGGGAAGAAGAGGAAGTCTAGGGGAAGAAGGGGAAGTTTAGGGGAAGAAGGGGAAGTATAGAGGGAAGGGGAAGTCTAGGGGAAGAAGGGGAAGTATAGAGGGAAGGGGAAGTCTAGGGGAAGTCTAGGGGAAGAAGGGGAAGTCTAGGGGAAGTCTAGGGGAAGCAGGGGAAGTATAGAGGGAAGGGGAAGTCTAATGGAAGAAGGGGAAGTATAGAGGGAAGGGGAAGTCTAGGGGAAGAAGGGGAAGTCTAGGGGAAGAAGGGGAAGTCTAGGGGAAGAAGGGGAAGTAGAGAGGGAAGGGGAAGTCTAGGGGAAGTCTAGGGGAAGAAGGGGAAGTATAGAGGGAAGGGAAGTCTAGAGGAAGTTAAGGGGAAGAAGGAGAAGTCTAGGGGAAGTCTAGGGGAAGCAGGGGAAGTATAGAGGGAAGGGGAAGTCTAATGGAAGAAGGGGAAGTATAGAGGGAAGGGGAAGTCTAGGGGAAGTCTAGGGGAAGAAGGGGAAGTCTAGGGGAAGTCTAGGGGAAGAAGGGAAAGTATAGAGGGAAGGGGAAGTCTACGGGAAGTCTAGGGGAAGAAGGGGAAGTCTAGGAGAAGTCTAGGGGAAGAAGGGGAAGTATAGATGGAAGGGGAAGTCTAGGGGAAGAAGGGGAAGTCTAGGGGAAGAAGGAAAAGTATAGCGGGAAGGGGAAGTCTAGGGGAAGTCTAGGGGAAGAAGGGGAAGTATAGAGGGAAGGGGAAGTCTAAGGGAAGAAGGGGAAGTCTAAGGGAAGAAGGGGAAGTCTAGGGGAAGAAGGGGAAGTATAGAGGGAAGGGGAAGTCTAGGGGAAGAAGAGGAAGTCTAGGGGAAGAAGGGGAAGTCTAGGGGAAGAAGGGGAAGTATAGAGGGAAGGGGAAGTCTAGGGGAAGAAGGGGAAGTATAGAGGGAAGGGGAAGTCTACGGGAAGTCTATGGGAAGAAGGGAAAGTCTAGGGGAAGTCTAGGGGAAGCAGGGGAAGTATAGAGGGAAGGGGAAGTCTAATGGAAGAAGGGGAAGTATAGAGGGAAAGGGGAAGTCTAGGGGAAGAAGGGGAAGTCTAGGGGAAGAAGGGGAAGTCTAGGGGAAGAAGGGGAAGTAGAGAGGGAAGGGGAAGTCTAATGGAAGAAGGGGAAGTATAGAGGGAAGGGGAAGTCTAGGGGAAGTCTAGGGGAAGAAGGGGAAGTCTAGGGGAAGTCTAGGGGAAGAAGGGAAAGTATAGAGGGAAGGGGAAGTCTACGGGAAGTCTAGGGGAAGAAGGGGAAGTCTAGGGGAAGAAGGGGAAGTCTAGGAGAAGTCTAGGGGAAGAAGGGGAAGTATAGATGGAAGGGGAAGTCTAGGGGAAGAAGGGGAAGTCTAGGGGAAGAAGGAAAAGTATAGCGGGAAGGGGAAGTCTAGGGGAAGTCTAGGGGAAGAAGGGGAAGTATAGAGGGAAGGGGAAGTCTAGGGGAAGTCTAGGGGAAGAAGGGGAAGTATAGAGGGAAGGGGAAGTATAGGGGAAGAAGGGGAATTCTAAGGGAAGAAGGGGAAGTCTAGGGGAAGAAGGGGAAGTATAGAGGGAAGGGGAAGTCTAGGGGAAGAAGAGGAAGTCTAGGGGAAGAAGGGGAAGTCTAGGGGAAGAAGGGGAAGTATAGAGGGAAGGGGAAGTCTAGGGAAAGAAGGGGAAGTATAGAGGGAAGGGGAAGTCTAGGGGAAGTCTAGGGGAAGAAGGGGAAGTCTAGGGGAAGTCTAGGGGAAGAAGGGGAAGTATAGAGGGAAGGGGACGTAGAGGGGAAGAAGGGGAAGTCTAAGGGAAGAAGGGGAAGTCTAGGGGAAGAAGGGGAAGTATAGAGGGAAGGGGAAGTCTAGGGGAAGAAGAGGAAGTCTAGGGGAAGAAGGGGAAGTTTAGGGGAAGAAGGGGAAGTATAGAGGGAAGGGGAAGTCTAGGGGAAGAAGGGGAAGTATAGAGGGAAGGGGAAGTCTAGGGGAAGTCTAGGGGAAGAAGGGGAAGTCTAGGGGAAGTCTAGGGGAAGCAGGGGAAGTATAGAGGGAAGGGGAAGTCTAATGGAAGAAGGGGAAGTATAGAGGGAAGGGGAAGTCTAGGGGAAGAAGGGGAAGTCTAGGGGAAGAAGGGGAAGTCTAGGGGAAGAAGGGGAAGTAGAGAGGGAAGGGGAAGTCTAGGGGAAGTCTAGGGGAAGAAGGGGAAGTATAGAGGGAAGGGAAGTCTAGAGGAAGTTAAGGGGAAGAAGGAGAAGTCTAGGGGAAGTCTAGGGGAAGCAGGGGAAGTATAGAGGGAAGGGGAAGTCTAATGGAAGAAGGGGAAGTATAGAGGGAAGGGGAAGTCTAGGGGAAGTCTAGGGGAAGAAGGGGAAGTCTAGGGGAAGTCTAGGGGAAGAAGGGAAAGTATAGAGGGAAGGGGAAGTCTACGGGAAGTCTAGGGGAAGAAGGGGAAGTCTAGGGGAAGAAGGGGAAGTCTAGGAGAAGTCTAGGGGAAGAAGGGGAAGTATAGATGGAAGGGGAAGTCTAGGGGAAGAAGGGGAAGTCTAGGGGAAGAAGGAAAAGTATAGCGGGAAGGGGAAGTCTAGGGGAAGTCTAGGGGAAGAAGGGGAAGTATAGAGGGAAGGGGAAGTCTAAGGGAAGAAGGGGAAGTCTAAGGGAAGAAGGGGAAGTCTAGGGGAAGAAGGGGAAGTATAGAGGGAAGGGGAAGTCTAGGGGAAGAAGAGGAAGTCTAGGGGAAGAAGGGGAAGTCTAGGGGAAGAAGGGGAAGTCTAGGAGAAGTCTAGGGGAAGAAGGGGAAGTATAGCGGGAAGGGGAAGTCTAGGGGAAGTCTAGGGGAAGAAGGGGAAGTATAGAGGGAAGGGGAAGTATAGGGGAAGAAGGGGAAGTCTAAGGGAAGAAGGGGAAATCTAGGGGAAGAAGGGGAAGTATAGAGGGAAGGGGAAGACTAGGGGAAGTCTAGGGGAAGAAGGGGAAGTATAGAGGGAAGGGGAAGTATAGGGGAAGAAGGGGAATTCTAAGGGAAGAAGGGGAAGTCTAGGGGAAGAAGGGGAAGTATAGAGGGAAGGGGAAGTCTAGGGGAAGAAGAGGAAGTCTAGGGGAAGAAGGGGAAGTCTAGGGGAAGAAGGGGAAGTATAGAGGGAAGGGGAAGTCTAGGGAAAGAAGGGGAAGTATAGAGGGAAGGGGAAGTCTAGGGGAAGTCTAGGGGAAGAAGGGGAAGTCTAGGGGAAGTCTAGGGGAAGAAGGGGAAGTATAGAGGGAAGGGGACGTAGAGGGGAAGAAGGGGAAGTCTAAGGGAAGAAGGGGAAGTCTAGGGGAAGAAGGGGAAGTATAGAGGGAAGGGGAAGTCTAGGGGAAGAAGAGGAAGTCTAGGGGAAGAAGGGGAAGTTTAGGGGAAGAAGGGGAAGTCTAGGGGAAGAAGGAAAAGTATAGCGGGAAGGGGAAGTCTAGGGGAAGTCTAGGGGAAGAAGGGGAAGTATAGAGGGAAGGGGAAGTCTAAGGGAAGAAGGGGAAGTCTAAGGGAAGAAGGGGAAGTCTAGGGGAAGAAGGGGAAGTATAGAGGGAAGGGGAAGTCTAGGGGAAGAAGAGGAAGTCTAGGGGAAGAAGGGGAAGTCTAGGGGAAGAAGGGGAAGTATAGAGGGAAGGGGAAGTCTAGGGGAAGAAGGGGAAGTATAGAGGGAAGGGGAAGTCTACGGGAAGTCTATGGGAAGAAGGGAAAGTCTAGGGGAAGTCTAGGGGAAGCAGGGGAAGTATAGAGGGAAGGGGAAGTCTAATGGAAGAAGGGGAAGTATAGAGGGAAAGGGGAAGTCTAGGGGAAGAAGGGGAAGTCTAGGGGAAGAAGGGGAAGTCTAGGGGAAGAAGGGGAAGTAGAGAGGGAAGGGGAAGTCTAATGGAAGAAGGGGAAGTATAGAGGGAAGGGGAAGTCTAGGGGAAGTCTAGGGGAAGAAGGGGAAGTCTAGGGGAAGTCTAGGGGAAGAAGGGAAAGTATAGAGGGAAGGGGAAGTCTACGGGAAGTCTAGGGGAAGAAGGGGAAGTCTAGGGGAAGAAGGGGAAGTCTAGGAGAAGTCTAGGGGAAGAAGGGGAAGTATAGATGGAAGGGGAAGTCTAGGGGAAGAAGGGGAAGTCTAGGGGAAGAAGGAAAAGTATAGCGGGAAGGGGAAGTCTAGGGGAAGTCTAGGGGAAGAAGGGGAAGTATAGAGGGAAGGGGAAGTCTAGGGGAAGTCTAGGGGAAGAAGGGGAAGTATAGAGGGAAGGGGAAGTATAGGGGAAGAAGGGGAATTCTAAGGGAAGAAGGGGAAGTCTAGGGGAAGAAGGGGAAGTATAGAGGGAAGGGGAAGTCTAGGGGAAGAAGAGGAAGTCTAGGGGAAGAAGGGGAAGTCTAGGGGAAGAAGGGGAAGTATAGAGGGAAGGGGAAGTCTAGGGAAAGAAGGGGAAGTATAGAGGGAAGGGGAAGTCTAGGGGAAGTCTAGGGGAAGAAGGGGAAGTCTAGGGGAAGTCTAGGGGAAGAAGGGGAAGTATAGAGGGAAGGGGACGTAGAGGGGAAGAAGGGGAAGTCTAAGGGAAGAAGGGGAAGTCTAGGGGAAGAAGGGGAAGTATAGAGGGAAGGGGATGTCTAGGGGAAGAAGAGGAAGTCTAGGGGAAGAAGGGGAAGTTTAGGGGAAGAAGGGGAAGTATAGAGGGAAGGGGAAGTCTAGGGGAAGAAGGGGAAGTATAGAGGGAAGGGGAAGTCTAGGGGAAGTCTAGGGGAAGAAGGGGAAGTCTAGGGGAAGTCTAGGGGAAGCAGGGGAAGTATAGAGGGAAGGGGAAGTCTAATGGAAGAAGGGGAAGTATAGAGGGAAGGGGAAGTCTAGGGGAAGAAGGGGAAGTCTAGGGGAAGAAGGGGAAGTCTAGGGGAAGAAGGGGAAGTAGAAAGGGAAGGGGAAGTCTAGGGGAAGTCTAGGGGAAGAAGGGGAAGTATAGAGGGAAGGGAAGTCTAGAGGAAGTTAAGGGGAAGAAGGAGAAGTCTAGGGGAAGTCTAGGGGAAGCAGGGGAAGTATAGAGGGAAGGGGAAGTCTAATGGAAGAAGGGGAAGTATAGAGGGAAGGGGAAGTCTAGGGGAAGTCTAGGGGAAGAAGGGGAAGTCTAGGGGAAGTCTAGGGGAAGAAGGGAAAGTATAGAGGGAAGGGGAAGTCTACGGGAAGTCTAGGGGAAGAAGGGGAAGTCTAGGGGAAGAAGGGGAAGTCTAGGAGAAGTCTAGGGGAAGAAGGGGAAGTATAGATGGAAGGGGAAGTCTAGGGGAAGAAGGGGAAGTCTAGGGGAAGAAGGAAAAGTATAGCGGGAAGGGGAAGTCTAGGGGAAGTCTAGGGGAAGAAGGGGAAGTATAGAGGGAAGGGGAAGTCTAAGGGAAGAAGGGGAAGTCTAAGGGAAGAAGGGGAAGTCTAGGGGAAGAAGGGGAAGTATAGAGGGAAGGGGAAGTCTAGGGGAAGAAGAGGAAGTCTAGGGGAAGAAGGGGAAGTCTAGGGGAAGAAGGGGATGTCTAGGAGAAGTCTAGGGGAAGAAGGGGAAGTATAGCGGGAAGGGGAAGTCTAGGGGAAGTCTAGGGGAAGAAGGGGAAGTATAGAGGGAAGGGGAAGTATAGGGGAAGAAGGGGAAGTCTAAGGGAAGAAGGGGAAATCTAGGGGAAGAAGGGGAAGTATAGAGGGAAGGGGAAGACTAGGGGAAGTCTAGGGGAAGAAGGGGAAGTATAGAGGGAAGGGGAAGTATAGGGGAAGAAGGGGAATTCTAAGGGAAGAAGGGGAAGTCTAGGGGAAGAAGGGGAAGTATAGAGGGAAGGGGAAGTCTAGGGGAAGAAGAGGAAGTCTAGGGGAAGAAGGGGAAGTCTAGGGGAAGAAGGGGAAGTATAGAGGGAAGGGGAAGTCTAGGGAAAGAAGGGGAAGTATAGAGGGAAGGGGAAGTCTAGGGGAAGTCTAGGGGAAGAAGGGGAAGTCTAGGGGAAGTCTAGGGGAAGAAGGGGAAGTATAGAGGGAAGGGGACGTAGAGGGGAAGAAGGGGAAGTCTAAGGGAAGAAGGGGAAGTCTAGGGGAAGAAGGGGAAGTATAGAGGGAAGGGGAAGTCTAGGGGAAGAAGAGGAAGTCTAGGGGAAGAAGGGGAAGTTTAGGGGAAGAAGGGGAAGTATAGAGGGAAGGGGAAGTCTAGGGGAAGAAGGGGAAGTATAGAGGGAAGGGGAAGTCTAGGGGAAGTCTAGGGGAAGAAGGGGAAGTCTAGGGGAAGTCTAGGGGAAGCAGGGGAAGTATAGAGGGAAGGGGAAGTCTAATGGAAGAAGGGGAAGTATAGAGGGAAGGGGAAGTCTAGGGGAAGAAGGGGAAGTCTAGGGGAAGAAGGGGAAGTCTAGGGGAAGAAGGGGAAGTAGAGAGGGAAGGGGAAGTCTAGGGGAAGTCTAGGGGAAGAAGGGGAAGTATAGAGGGAAGGGAAGTCTACTGGAAGTTAAGGGGAAGAAGGAGAAGTCTAGGGGAAGTCTAGGGGAAGCAGGGGAAGTATAGAGGGAAGGGGAAGTCTAATGGAAGAAGGGGAAGTATAGAGGGAAGGGGAAGTCTAGGGGAAGTCTAGGGGAAGAAGGGGAAGTCTAGGGGAAGTCTAGGGGAAGAAGGGAAAGTATAGAGGGAAGAGGAAGTCTACGGGAACTCTAGGGGAAGAAGGGGAAGTCTAGGGGAAGAAGGGGAAGTCTAGGAGAAGTCTAGGGGAAGAAGGGGAAGTATAGATGGAAGGGGAAGTCTAGGGGAAGAAGGGGAAGTCTAGGGGAAGAAGGAAAAGTATAGCGGGAAGGGGAAGTCTAGGGGAAGTCTAGGGGAAGAAGGGGAAGTATAGAGGGAAGGGGAAGTCTAAGGGAAGAAGGGGAAGTCTAAGGGAAGAAGGGGAAGTCTAGGGGAAGTCTAGGGGAAGAAGGGGAAGTATAGAGGGAAGGGGAAGTCTAGGGGAAGAAGGGGAAGTCTAGGAGAAGTAGGGGAAGTCTAGGGGAAGTCTAGGGGAAGAAGGGGAAGTATAGAGGGAAGGGGAAGTCTAGGGGAAGAAGGGGAAGTCTAGGAGAAGAAGGGGAAGTCTAGGGGAAGTCTAGGGGAAGAAGGGGAAGTCTAGGGGAAGTAGGGGAAGTCTAGGGGAAGTCTAGGGGAAGAAGGGGAAGTATAGAGGGAAGGGGAAGTCTAGGGGAAGAAGGGGAAGTCTAGGAGAAGAAGGGGAAGTCTAGGGGAAGAAGGGGAAGTATAGAGGGAAGGGGAAGTCTAGGGGAAGTCTAGGGGGAGAAGGGGAAATCTAAGGGAAGAAGGGGAAGTCTAGGGGAAGAAGGGGAAGTCTAGGGGAAGAAGGGGAACTATAGAGGGAAGGGGAAGTCTAGGGGAAGTCTAGGGGAAAAGGGGAAGTATAGAGGGAAGGGGAAGTCTAGGGGAAGTCTAGGGGAAGAAGGGGAAGTATAGCGAGAAGGGGAAGTCTAGGGGAAGTCTAGGGGAAGAAGGGGAAGTATAGAGGAAAGGGGAAGTCTAGGGGAAGTCTAGGGGAAGAAGGGGCAGTATAGAGGGAAGGGGAAGACTAGGGGAAGTCTAGGGGAAGAAGGGGAAGTATAGAGGGAAGGGGAAGTCTAGGGGAAGTCTAGGGGAAGAAGGGGAAGTCTAGGGGAAGAAGGGGAAGTCTAGGGGAAGAAGGGGAAGTCTGGAGGGAAGGGGAAGTCTAGGGGAAGTCTAGGGGAAGAAGGGGAAGTCTAGAGGGAAGGGGAAGTCTAGGGGAAGTCTAGGGGAAGAAGGGGAAGTATAGAGGGAAGGGGAAGTCTAGGGGAAGTCTAAGGGAAGAAGGGGAAGTCTAGGGGAAGAAGGGGAAGTATAGAGGGAAGGGGAAGTCTAGGGGAAGAAGAGGAAGTCTAGGGGAAGAAGGGGAAGTCTAGGGGAAGAAGGGGAAGTATAGAGGGAAGAGGAAGTCTAGGGGAAGAAGGGGAAGTATAGAGGGAAGGGGAAGACTACAGGAAGTCTAGGGGAAGAAGGGGAAGTCTAGGGGAAGTCTAGGGGAAGCAGGGGAAGTATAGAGGGAAGGGGAAGTCTAATGGAAGAAGGGGAAGTATAGAGGGAAGGGGAAGTCTAGGGGAAGAAGGGGATGTCTAGGGGAAGAAGGGGAAGTCTAGGGGAAGAAGGGGAAGTAGAGAGGGAAGGGGAAGTCTAGGGGAAGTCTAGGGGAAGAAGGGGAAGTATAGAGGGAAGGGGAAGTCTAGGGGAAGAAGGGGAAGTCTAGGGGAAGTCTAGGGGAAGAAGGGGAAGTCTAGGGGAAGAAGGGGAAGTCTAGGGGAAGAAGGGGAAATATAGAGGGAAGGGGAAGTCTAGGGGAAGTCTAGGGGAAGAAGGGGAAGTCTAGGGGAAGTAGGGGAAGTCTAGGGGAAGTCTAGGGGAAGAAGGGGAAGTATAGAGGGAAGGGGAAGTCTAGGGGAAGAAGGGGAAGTCTAGGAGAAGAAGGGGAAGTCTAGGGGAAGAAGGGGAAGTATAGAGGGAAGGGGAAGTCTAGGGGAAGTCTAGGGGGAGAAGGGGAAATCTAAGGGAAGAAGGGGAAGTCAAGGGGAAGAAGGGGAAGTCTAGGGGAAGAAGGGGAACTATAGAGGGAAGGGGAAGTCTAGGGGAAGTCTAGGGGAAGAAGGGGAAATATAGAGGGAAGGGGAAGTCTAGGGGAAGTCTAGGGGAAGAAGGGGAAGTCTAGGGGAAGTAGGGGAAGTCTAGGGGAAGTCTAGGGGAAGAAGGGGAAGTATAGAGGGAAGGGGAAGTCTAGGGGAAGAAGGGGAAGTCTAGGAGAAGAAGGGGAAGTCTAGGGGAAGAAGGGGAAGTATAGAGGGAAGGGGAAGTCTAGGGGAAGTCTAGGGGGAGAAGGGGAAATCTAAGGGAAGAAGGGGAAGTCTAGGGGAAGAAGGGGAAGTCTAGGGGAAGAAGGGGAACTATAGAGGGAAGGGGAAGTCTAGGGGAAGTCTAGGGGAAAAGGGGAAGTATAGAGGGAAGGGGAAGTCTAGGGGAAGTCTAGGGGAAGAAGGGGAAGTATAGCGAGAAGGGGAAGTCTAGGGGAAGTCTAGGGGAAGAAGGGGAAGTATAGAGGAAAGGGGAAGTCTAGGGGAAGTCTAGGGGAAGAAGGGGCAGTATAGAGGGAAGGGGAAGACTAGGGGAAGTCTAGGGGAAGAAGGGGAAGTATAGAGGGAAGGGGAAGTCTAGGGGAAGTCTAGGGGAAGAAGGGGAAGTCTAGGGGAAGAAGGGGAAGTCTAGGGGAAGAAGGGGAAGTCTGGAGGGAAGGGGAAGTCTAGGGGAAGTCTAGGGGAAGAAGGGGAAGTCTAGAGGGAAGGGGAAGTCTAGGGGAAGTCTAGGGGAAGAAGGGGAAGTATAGAGGGAAGGGGAAGTCTAGGGGAAGTCTAAGGGAAGAAGGGGAAGTCTAGGGGAAGAAGGGGAAGTATAGAGGGAAGGGGAAGTCTAGGGGAAGAAGAGGAAGTCTAGGGGAAGAAGGGGAAGTCTAGGGGAAGAAGGGGAAGTATAGAGGGAAGAGGAAGTCTAGGGGAAGAAGGGGAAGTATAGAGGGAAGGGGAAGACTACAGGAAGTCTAGGGGAAGAAGGGGAAGTCTAGGGGAAGTCTAGGGGAAGCAGGGGAAGTATAGAGGGAAGGGGAAGTCTAATGGAAGAAGGGGAAGTATAGAGGGAAGGGGAAGTCTAGGGGAAGAAGGGGATGTCTAGGGGAAGAAGGGGAAGTCTAGGGGAAGAAGGGGAAGTAGAGAGGGAAGGGGAAGTCTAGGGGAAGTCTAGGGGAAGAAGGGGAAGTATAGAGGGAAGGGGAAGTCTAGGGGAAGAAGGGGAAGTCTAGGGGAAGTCTAGGGGAAGAAGGGGAAGTCTAGGGGAAGAAGGGGAAGTCTAGGGGAAGAAGGGGAAATTTAGAGGGAAGGGGAAGTCTAGGGGAAGTCTAGGGGAAGAAGGGGAAGTCTAGGGGAAGTAGGGGAAGTCTAGGGGAAGTCTAGGGGAAGAAGGGGAAGTATAGAGGGAAGGGGAAGTCTAGGGGAAGAAGGGGAAGTCTAGGAGAAGAAGGGGAAGTCTAGGGGAAGAAGGGGAAGTATAGAGGGAAGGGGAAGTCTAGGGGAAGTCTAGGGGGAGAAGGGGAAATCTAAGGGAAGAAGGGGAAGTCTAGGGGAAGAAGGGGAAGTCTAGGGGAAGAAGGGGAACTATAGAGGGAAGGGGAAGTCTAGGGGAAGTCTAGGGGAAAAGGGGAAGTATAGAGGGAAGGGGAAGTCTAGGGGAAGTCTAGGGGAAGAAGGGGAAGTATAGCGAGAAGGGGAAGTCTAGGGGAAGTCTAGGGGAAGAAGGGGAAGTATAGAGGAAAGGGGAAGTCTAGGGGAAGTCTAGGGGAAGAAGGGGCAGTATAGAGGGAAGGGGAAGACTAGGGGAAGTCTAGGGGAAGAAGGGGAAGTATAGAGGGAAGGGGAAGTCTAGGGGAAGTCTAGGGGAAGAAGGGGAAGTCTAGGGGAAGAAGGGGAAGTCTAGGGGAAGAAGGGGAAGTCTGGAGGGAAGGGGAAGTCTAGGGGAAGTCTAAGGGAAGAAGGGGAAGTCTAGAGGGAAGGGGAAGTCTAGGGGAAGTCTAGGGGAAGAAGGGGAAGTATAGAGGGAAGGGGAAGTCTAGGGGAAGTCTAAGGGAAGAAGGGGAAGTCTAGGGGAAGAAGGGGAAGTATAGAGGGAAGGGGAAGTCTAGGGGAAGAAGAGGAAGTCTAGGGGAAGAAGGGGAAGTCTAGGGGAAGAAGGGGAAGTATAGAGGGAAGGGGAAGTCTAGGGGAAGAAGGGGAAGTATAGAGGGAAGGGGAAGACTACAGGAAGTCTAGGGGAAGAAGGGGAAGTCTAGGGGAAGTCTAGGGGAAGCAGGGGAAGTATAGAGGGAAGGGGAAGTCTAATGGAAGAAGGGGAAGTATAGAGGGAAGGGGAAGTCTAGGGGAAGAAGGGGATGTCTAGGGGAAGAAGGGGAAGTCTAGGGGAAGAAGGGGAAGTAGAGAGGGAAGGGGAAGTCTAGGGGAAGTCTAGGGGAAGAAAAGGGAAGTATAGAGGGAAGGGGAAGTCTAGGGGAAGAAGGGGAAGTCTAGGGGAAGAAGGGGAAGTCTAGGGGAAGAAGGGGAAGTATAGAGGGAAGAGAAAGTCTAGGGGAAGAAGGGGAAGTATAGAGGGAAGGGGAAGTCCAGGGGAAGTCTAGGGGTAGAAGGGGAAGTCTAGGGGAAGAAGGGGAAGAAGGGAAGTTATAGAGGGAAGGGGAAGTCTACGGGAAGTCTAGGGGAAGAAGGGGAAGTCTAAGGGAGGAAGGGGAAGTCTAGGGGAAGAAGGGGAAGTATAGAGGGAAGGGGAAGTCTAGGGGAAGAAGAGGTAGTCTAGGGGAAGAAGGAGAAGTCTAGGGGAAGAAGGGGAAGTATAGAGGAAAGGGGAAGTCTTGGGGAAGAAGGGGACGTATAGAGGGAAGGGGAAGTCTAGGGGAAGTCTAGGGGAAGAAGGGGAAGTCTAGGGGAAGTCTAGGGGAAGCAGGGGAAGTATAGAGGGAAGGGGAAGTCTAATGGAAGAAGGGGAAGTATAGAGGGAAGGGGAAGTCTAGGGGAAGTCTAGGGGAAGAAGGGGAAGTCTAGGGGAAGTCTAGGGGAAGAAGGGAAGGTATAGAGGGAAGGGGAAGTCTACGGGAAGTCTAGGGGAAGAAGGGGAAGTCTAGGGGAAGAAGGGGAAGTCTAGGGGAAGAAGAGGAAGTATAGAGGGAATGGGAAGTCTAGGGGAAAAAGGGGAAGTCTAGTGGAAGAAGGGGAAGTCTAGGGGAAGTCTAGGGGAAGAAGGGGAAGTATAGAGGGAAGGGGAAGTCTAGGGGAAGAAGGGGAAGTATAGAGGGAAGGGGAAGTCTAGGGGAAGTCTAGGGGAAGAAGGGGAAGTATAGAGGGAAGGGGAAGTCTAGGGGAAGAAGGGGAAGTATAGAGGGAAGGGGAAGTCTAGGGGAAGTCTAGGGGAAGAAGGGGAAGTATAGAGGGAAGGGGAAGTCTAGGGGAAGTCTAGGGGAAGAAGGGGAAGTATAGAGGGAAGGGAAGACTAGGGGAAGTCTAGGGGAAGAAGGGGAAGTATAGAGGGAAGGGGAAGTCTAGGGGAAGAAGGGGAAGTCTAGGGGAAGAAGGGGAAGTCTAGGGGAAGAAGGGGAAGTCTAGGGGAAGAAGGGGAAGTAGAATGGGAAGGGGAAGTCTAGGGGAAGTCAAGGGGAAGAAGGGGAAGTATAGAGGGAAGGGAAGTCTAGGGGAAGTCTAGGGGAAGATGGGGAAGTATAGAGGGAAGGGGAAGTCTAGGGGAAGATGGGGAAGTCTAGGGGAAGAAGGGGAAGTCTAGGGGAAGAAGGGGAAGTATAGAGGGAAGAGAAAGTCTAGGGGAAGAAGGTGAAGTATAGAGGCAAGGGGAAGTCTAGGGGAAGTCTAGGGGAAAAAGGGGAAGTCTAGGGGAAGAAGGGGAAGTATAGAGGGAAGGGGAAGTCTAGGGGAAGAAGAGGAAGTCTAGGGGAAGAAGGGGAAGTCTAGGG
This sequence comes from Anniella stebbinsi, assembly GCA_029215795.1. Taxonomy (NCBI): domain Eukaryota; kingdom Metazoa; phylum Chordata; class Lepidosauria; order Squamata; family Anniellidae; genus Anniella; species Anniella stebbinsi. The sequence goes on from JARDYH010000021.1 coordinate 284,716, forward strand.
GAAGAAGGGGAAGTATAGAGGGAAGAGGAAGTCTAGGGGAAGAAGGGGAAGTATAGAGGGAAGGGGAAGACTACAGGAAGTCTAGGGGAAGAAGGGGAAGTCTAGGGGAAGTCTAGGGGAAGCAGGGGAAGTATAGAGGGAAGGGGAAGTCTAATGGAAGAAGGGGAAGTATAGAGGGAAGGGGAAGTCTAGGGGAAGAAGGGGATGTCTAGGGGAAGAAGGGGAAGTCTAGGGGAAGAAGGGGAAGTAGAGAGGGAAGGGGAAGTCTAGGGGAAGTCTAGGGGAAGAAGGGGAAGTATAGAGGGAAGGGGAAGTCTAGGGGAAGAAGGGGAAGTCTAGGGGAAGTCTAGGGGAAGAAGGGGAAGTCTAGGGGAAGAAGGGGAAGTCTAGGGGAAGAAGGGGAAATTTAGAGGGAAGGGGAAGTCTAGGGGAAGTCTAGGGGAAGAAGGGGAAGTCTAGGGGAAGTAGGGGAAGTCTAGGGGAAGTCTAGGGGAAGAAGGGGAAGTATAGAGGGAAGGGGAAGTCTAGGGGAAGAAGGGGAAGTCTAGGAGAAGAAGGGGAAGTCTAGGGGAAGAAGGGGAAGTATAGAGGGAAGGGGAAGTCTAGGGGAAGTCTAGGGGGAGAAGGGGAAATCTAAGGGAAGAAGGGGAAGTCTAGGGGAAGAAGGGGAAGTCTAGGGGAAGAAGGGGAACTATAGAGGGAAGGGGAAGTCTAGGGGAAGTCTAGGGGAAAAGGGGAAGTATAGAGGGAAGGGGAAGTCTAGGGGAAGTCTAGGGGAAGAAGGGGAAGTATAGCGAGAAGGGGAAGTCTAGGGGAAGTCTAGGGGAAGAAGGGGAAGTATAGAGGAAAGGGGAAGTCTAGGGGAAGTCTAGGGGAAGAAGGGGCAGTATAGAGGGAAGGGGAAGACTAGGGGAAGTCTAGGGGAAGAAGGGGAAGTATAGAGGGAAGGGGAAGTCTAGGGGAAGTCTAGGGGAAGAAGGGGAAGTCTAGGGGAAGAAGGGGAAGTCTAGGGGAAGAAGGGGAAGTCTGGAGGGAAGGGGAAGTCTAGGGGAAGTCTAAGGGAAGAAGGGGAAGTCTAGAGGGAAGGGGAAGTCTAGGGGAAGTCTAGGGGAAGAAGGGGAAGTATAGAGGGAAGGGGAAGTCCAGGGGAAGTCTAAGGGAAGAAGGGGAAGTCTAGGGGAAGAAGGGGAAGTATAGAGGGAAGGGGAAGTCTAGGGGAAGAAGAGGAAGTCTAGGGGAAGAAGGGGAAGTCTAGGGGAAGAAGGGGAAGTATAGAGGGAAGGGGAAGTCTAGGGGAAGAAGGGGAAGTATAGAGGGAAGGGGAAGACTACAGGAAGTCTAGGGGAAGAAGGGGAAGTCTAGGGGAAGTCTAGGGGAAGCAGGGGAAGTATAGAGGGAAGGGGAAGTCTAATGGAAGAAGGGGAAGTATAGAGGGAAGGGGAAGTCTAGGGGAAGAAGGGGATGTCTAGGGGAAGAAGGGGAAGTCTAGGGGAAGAAGGGGAAGTAGAGAGGGAAGGGGAAGTCTAGGGGAAGTCTAGGGGAAGAAAAGGGAAGTATAGAGGGAAGGGGAAGTCTAGGGGAAGAAGGGGAAGTCTAGGGGAAGAAGGGGAAGTCTAGGGGAAGAAGGGGAAGTATAGAGGGAAGAGAAAGTCTAGGGGAAGAAGGGGAAGTATAGAGGGAAGGGGAAGTCCAGGGGAAGTCTAGGGGTAGAAGGGGAAGTCTAGGGGAAGAAGGGGAAGAAGGGAAGTTATAGAGGGAAGGGGAAGTCTACGGGAAGTCTAGGGGAAGAAGGGGAAGTCTAAGGGAAGAAGGGGAAGTCTAGGGGAAGAAGGGGAAGTATAGAGGGAAGGGGAAGTCTAGGGGAAGAAGAGGTAGTCTAGGGGAAGAAGGAGAAGTCTAGGGGAAGAAGGGGAAGTATAGAGGAAAGGGGAAGTCTTGGGGAAGAAGGGGACGTATAGAGGGAAGGGGAAGTCTAGGGGAAGTCTAGGGGAAGAAGGGGAAGTCTAGGGGAAGTCTAGGGGAAGCAGGGGAAGTATAGAGGGAAGGGGAAGTCTAATGGAAGAAGGGGAAGTATAGAGGGAAGGGGAAGTCTAGGGGAAGTCTAGGGGAAGAAGGGGAAGTCTAGGGGAAGTCTAGGGGAAGAAGGGAAGGTATAGAGGGAAGGGGAAGTCTACGGGAAGTCTAGGGGAAGAAGGGGAAGTCTAGGGGAAGAAGGGGAAGTCTAGGGGAAGAAGAGGAAGTATAGAGGGAATGGGAAGTCTAGGGGAAAAAGGGGAAGTCTAGTGGAAGAAGGGGAAGTCTAGGGGAAGTCTAGGGGAAGAAGGGGAAGTATAGAGGGAAGGGGAAGTCTAGGGGAAGAAGGGGAAGTATAGAGGGAAGGGGAAGTCTAGGGGAAGTCTAGGGGAAGAAGGGGAAGTATAGAGGGAAGGGGAAGTCTAGGGGAAGAAGGGGAAGTATAGAGGGAAGGGGAAGTCTAGGGGAAGTCTAGGGGAAGAAGGGGAAGTATAGAGGGAAGGGGAAGTCTAGGGGAAGTCTAGGGGAAGAAGGGGAAGTATAGAGGGAAGGGAAGACTAGGGGAAGTCTAGGGGAAGAAGGGGAAGTATAGAGGGAAGGGGAAGTCTAGGGGAAGAAGGGGAAGTCTAGGGGAAGAAGGGGAAGTCTAGGGGAAGAAGGGGAAGTCTAGGGGAAGAAGGGGAAGTAGAATGGGAAGGGGAAGTCTAGGGGAAGTCAAGGGGAAGAAGGGGAAGTATAGAGGGAAGGGAAGTCTAGGGGAAGTCTAGGGGAAGATGGGGAAGTATAGAGGGAAGGGGAAGTCTAGGGGAAGATGGGGAAGTCTAGGGGAAGAAGGGGAAGTCTAGGGGAAAAAGGGGAAGTATAGAGGGAAGAGAAAGTCTAGGGGAAGAAGGTGAAGTATAGAGGCAAGGGGAAGTCTAGTGGAAGTCTAGGGGAAAAAGGGGAAGTCTAGGGGAAGAAGGGGAATTCTAGGGGAAGAAGGGGAAGTCTAGGGGAAGAAGGGGAAGTATAGAGGGAAGGGGAAGTCCAGGGGAAGAAGAGGAAGTCTAGGGGAAGAAGGGGAAGTCTAGGGGAAGAAGGGGAAGTATAGAGGGAAGGGGAAGTCTAGAGGAAGAAGGGGAAGTATAGAAGGAAGGGGAAGTCTAGGGGAAGTCTAGGGGAAGAAGGGGAAGTCTAGGGGAAGTCTAGGGGAAGCAGGGGAAGTATAGAGGGAAGGGGAAGTCTAATGGAATAAGGGGAAGTATAGAGGGAAGGGGAAGTCTAGGGGAAGTCTAGGGGAAGAAGGGGAAGTCGAGGAGAAGTCTAGGGGAAGAAGGGGAAGTATAGCGGGAAGGCGAAGTCTAGGGGAAGTCTAGGGGAAGAAGGGGAAGTATAGAGGGAAGGGGAAGTATAGGGGAAGAAGGGGAAGTCTAAGGGAAGAAGGGGAAATCTAGGGGAAGAAGGGGAAGTCTAGGGGAAGAAGGGGAAGTATAGAGGGAAGAGAAAGTCTAGGGGAAGAAGGTGAAGTATAGAGGCAAGGGGAAGTCTAGGGGAAGTCTAGGGGAACAAGGGGAAGTCTAGGGGAAGAAGGGGAAGTCTAGGGGAAGAAGGGGAAGTCTAGGGGAAGAAGGGGAAGTATAGAGGGAAGGGGAAGTCCAGGGGAAGAAGAGGAAGTCTAGGGGAAGAAGGGGAAGTCTAGGGGAAGAAGGGGAAGTATAGAGGGAAGGGGAAGTCTAGGGGAAGAAGGGGAAGTATAGAAGGAAGGGGAAGTCTAGGGGAAGTCTAGGGGAAGAAGGGGAAGTCTAGGGGAAGTCTAGGGGAAGCAGGGGAAGTATAGAGGGAAGGGGAAGTCTAATGGAATAAGGGGAAGTATAGAGGGAAGGGGAAGTCTAGGGGAAGTCTAGGGGAAGAAGGGGAAGTCTAGGGGAAGTCTAGGGGAAGCAGGGGAAGTATAGAGGGAAGGGGAAGTCTAATGGAATAAGGGGAAGTATAGAGGGAAGGGGAAGTCTAGGGGAAGTCTAGGGGAAGAAGGGGAAGTCTAGGGGAAGTCTAGGGGAAGAAGGGAAAGTATAGAGGGAAGGGGAAGTCTACGGGAAGTCTAGGGGAAGAAGGGGAAGTCTAGGGGAAGAAGGCGAAGTCTAGGAGAAGTCTAGGGGAAGAAGGGGAAGTATAGCGGGAAGGGGAAGTCTAGGGGAAGTCTAGGGGAAGAAGGGGAAGTATAGAGGGAAGGGGAAGTATAGGGGAAGAAGGGGAAGTCTAAGGGAAGAAGGGGAAATCTAGGGGAAGAAGGGGAAGTATAGAGGGAAGGGGAAGTCTAGGGGAAGTCTAGGGGAAGAAGGGGAAGTATAGAGGGAAGGGGAAGTATAGGGGAAGAAGGGGAATTCTAAGGGAAGAAGGGGAAGTCTAGGGGAAGAAGGGGAAGTATAGAGGGAAGGGGAAGTCTAGGGGAAGAAGAGGAAGTCTAGGGGAAGAAGGGGAAGTCTAGGGGAAGAAGGGGAAGTATAGAGGGAAGGGGAAGTCTAGGGAAAGAAGGGGAAGTATAGAGGGAAGGGGAAGTCTAGGGGAAGTCTAGGGGAAGAAGGGGAAGTCTAGGGGAAGTCTAGGGGAAGAAGGGGAAGTATAGAGGGAAGGGGACGTAGAGGGGAAGAAGGGGAAGTCTAAGGGAAGAAGGGGAAGTCTAGGGGAAGAAGGGGAAGTATAGAGGGAAGGGGAAGTCTAGGGGAAGAAAGGAAGTCTAGGGGAAGAAGGGGAAGTTTAGGGGAAGAAGGGGAAGTATAGAGGGAAGGGGAAGTCTAGGGGAAGAAGGGGAAGTATAGAGGGAAGGGGAAGTCTAGGGGAAGTCTAGGGGAAGAAGGGGAAGTCTAGGGGAAGTCTAGGGGAAGCAGGGGAAGTATAGAGGGAAGGGGAAGTCTAATGGAAGAAGGGGAAGTATAGAGGGAAGGGGAAGTCTAGGGGAAGAAGGGGAAGTCTAGGGGAAGAAGGGGAAGTCTAGGGGAAGAAGGGGAAGTAGAGAGGGAAGGGGAAGTCTAGGGGAAGTCTAGGGGAAGAAGGGGAAGTATAGAGGGAAGGGAAGTCTAGAGGAAGTTAAGGGGAAGAAGGAGAAGTCTAGGGGAAGTCTAGGGGAAGCAGGGGAAGTATAGAGGGAAGGGGAAGTCTAATGGAAGAAGGGGAAGTATAGAGGGAAGGGGAAGTCTAGGGGAAGTCTAGGGGAAGAAGGGGAAGTCTAGGGGAAGTCTAGGGGAAGAAGGGAAAGTATAGAGGGAAGGGGAAGTCTACGGGAAGTCTAGGGGAAGAAGGGGAAGTCTAGGGGAAGAAGGGGAAGTCTAGGAGAAGTCTAGGGGAAGAAGGGGAAGTATAGATGGAAGGGGAAGTCTAGGGGAAGAAGGGGAAGTATAGAGGGAAGGGGAAGTCTAGGGGAAGTCTAGGGGAAGAAGGGGAAGTATAGAGGGAAGGGGAAGTCTAAGGGAAGAAGGGGAAGTCTAAGGGAAGAAGGGGAAGTCTAGGGGAAGAAGGGGAAGTATAGAGGGAAGGGGAAGTCTAGGGGAAGAAGAGGAAGTCTAGGGGAAGAAGGGGAAGTCTAGGGGAAGAAGGGGAAGTCTAGGAGAAGTCTAGGGGAAGAAGGGGAAGTATAGCGGGAAGGGGAAGTCTAGGGGAAGTCTAGGGGAAGAAGGGGAAGTATAGAGGGAAGGGGAAGTATAGGGGAAGAAGGGGAAGTCTAAGGGAAGAAGGGGAAATCTAGGGGAAGAAGGGGAAGTATAGAGGGAAGGGGAAGTCTAGGGGAAGTCTAGGGGAAGAAGGGGAAGTATAGAGGGAAGGGGAAGTATAGGGGAAGAAGGGGAATTCTAAGGGAAGAAGGGGAAGTCTAGGGGAAGAAGGGGAAGTATAGAGGGAAGGGGAAGTCTAGGGGAAGAAGAGGAAGTCTAGGGGAAGAAGGGGAAGTCTAGGGGAAGAAGGGGAAGTATAGAGGGAAGGGGAAGTCTAGGGAAAGAAGGGGAAGTATAGAGGGAAGGGGAAGTCTAGGGGAAGTCTAGGGGAAGAAGGGGAAGTCTAGGGGAAGTCTAGGGGAAGAAGGGGAAGTATAGAGGGAAGGGGACGTAGAGGGGAAGAAGGGGAAGTCTAAGGGAAGAAGGGGAAGTCTAGGGGAAGAAGGGGAAGTATAGAGGGAAGGGGAAGTCTAGGGGAAGAAGAGGAAGTCTAGGGGAAGAAGGGGAAGTTTAGGGGAAGAAGGGGAAGTATAGAGGGAAGGGGAAGTCTAGGGGAAGAAGGGGAAGTATAGAGGGAAGGGGAAGTCTAGGGGAAGTCTAGGGGAAGAAGGGGAAGTCTAGGGGAAGTCTAGGGGAAGCAGGGGAAGTATAGAGGGAAGGGGAAGTCTAATGGAACAAGGGGAAGTATAGAGGGAAGGGGAAGTCTAGGGGAAGAAGGGGAAGTCTAGGGGAAGAAGGGGAAGTCTAGGGGAAGAAGGGGAAGTAGAGAGGGAAGGGGAAGTCTAGGGGAAGTCTAGGGGAAGAAGGGGAAGTATAGAGGGAAGGGAAGTCTAGAGGAAGTTAAGGGGAAGAAGGAGAAGTCTAGGGGAAGTCTAGGGGAAGCAGGGGAAGTATAGAGGGAAGGGGAAGTCTAATGGAAGAAGGGGAAGTATAGAGGGAAGGGGAAGTCTAGGGGAAGTCTAGGGGAAGAAGGGGAAGTCTAGGGGAAGTCTAGGGGAAGAAGGGGAAGTCTAGGGGAAGAAGGAAAAGTATAGCGGGAAGGGGAAGTCTAGGGGAAGTCTAGGGGAAGAAGGGGAAGTATAGAGGGAAGGGGAAGTCTAAGGGAAGAAGGGGAAGTCTAAGGGAAGAAGGGGAAGTCTAGGGGAAGAAGGGGAAGTATAGAGGGAAGGGGAAGTCTAGGGGAAGAAGAGGAAGTCTAGGGGAAGAAGGGGAAGTCTAGGGGAAGAAGGGGAAGTATAGAGGGAAGGGGAAGTCTAGGGGAAGAAGGGGAAGTATAGAGGGAAGGGGAAGTCTACGGGAAGTCTATGGGAAGAAGGGAAAGTCTAGGGGAAGTCTTGGGGAAGCAGGGGAAGTATAGAGGGAAGGGGAAGTCTAATGGAAGAAGGGGAAGTATAGAGGGAAAGGGGAAGTCTAGGGGAAGAAGGGGAAGTCTAGGGGAAGAAGGGGAAGTCTAGGGGAAGAAGGGGAAGTAGAGAGGGAAGGGGAAGTCTAATGGAAGAAGGGGAAGTATAGAGGGAAGGGGAAGTCTAGGGGAAGTCTAGGGGAAGAAGGGGAAGTCTAGGGGAAGTCTAGGGGAAGAAGGGAAAGTATAGAGGGAAGGGGAAGTCTACGGGAAGTCTAGGGGAAGAAGGGGAAGTCTAGGGGAAGAAGGGGAAGTCTAGGAGAAGTCTAGGGGAAGAAGGGGAAGTATAGATGGAAGGGGAAGTCTAGGGGAAGAAGGGGAAGTCTAGGGGAAGAAGGAAAAGTATAGCGGGAAGGGGAAATCTAGGGGAAGTCTAGGGGAAGAAGGGGAAGTATAGAGGGAAGGGGAAGTCTAGGGGAAGTCTAGGGGAAGAAGGGGAAGTATAGAGGGAAGGGGAAGTATAGGGGAAGAAGGGGAATTCTAAGGGAAGAAGGGGAAGTCTAGGGGAAGAAGGGGAAGTATAGAGGGAAGGGGAAGTCTAGGGGAAGAAGAGGAAGTCTAGGGGAAGAAGGGGAAGTCTAGGGGAAGAAGGGGAAGTATAGAGGGAAGGGGAAGTCTAGGGAAAGAAGGGGAAGTATAGAGGGAAGGGGAAGTCTAGGGGAAGTCTAGGGGAAGAAGGGGAAGTCTAGGGGAAGTCTAGGGGAAGAAGGGGAAGTATAGAGGGAAGGGGACGTAGAGGGGAAGAAGGGGAAGTCTAAGGGAAGAAGGGGAAGTCTAGGGGAAGAAGGGGAAGTATAGAGGGAAGGGGAAGTCTAGGGGAAGAAGAGGAAGTCTAGGGGAAGAAGGGGAAGTTTAGGGGAAGAAGGGGAAGTATAGAGGGAAGGGGAAGTCTAGGGGAAGAAGGGGAAGTATAGAGGGAAGGGGAAGTCTAGGGGAAGTCTAGGGGAAGCAGGGGAAGTATAGAGGGAAGGGGAAGTCTAATGGAAGAAGGGGAAGTATAGAGGGAAGGGGAAGTCTAGGGGAAGAAGGGGAAGTCTAGGGGAAGAAGGGGAAGTCTAGGGGAAGAAGGGGAAGAAGAGAGGGAAGGGGAAGTCTAGGGGAAGTCTAGGGGAAGAAGGGGAAGTATAGAGGGAAGGGAAGTCTAGAGGAAGTTAAGGGGAAGAAGGAGAAGTCTAGGGGAAGTCTAGGGGAAGCAGGGGAAGTATAGAGGGAAGGGGAAGTCTAATGGAAGAAGGGGAAGTATAGAGGGAAGGGGAAGTCTAGGGGAAGTCTAGGGGAAGAAGGGGAAGTCTAGGGGAAGTCTAGGGGAAGAAGGGAAAGTATAGAGGGAAGGGGAAGTCTACGGGAAGTCTAGGGGAAGAAGGGGAAGTCTAGGGGAAGAAGGGGAAGTCTAGGAGAAGTCTAGGGGAAGAAGGGGAAGTATAGATGGAAGGGGAAGTCTAGGGGAAGAAGGGGAAGTCTAGGGGAAGAAGGAAAAGTATAGCGGGAAGGGGAAGTCTAGGGGAAGTCTAGGGGAAGAAGGGGAAGTATAGAGGGAAGGGGAAGTCTAAGGGAAGAAGGGGAAGTCTAAGGGAAGAAGGGGAAGTCTAGGGGAAGAAGGGGAAGTATAGAGGGAAGGGGAAGTCTAGGGGAAGAAGAGGAAGTCTAGGGGAAGAAGGGGAAGTCTAGGGGAAGAAGGGGAAGTCTAGGAGAAGTCTAGGGGAAGAAGGGGTAGTATAGCGGGAAGGGGAAGTCTAGGGGAAGTCTAGGGGAAGAAGGGGAAGTATAGAGGGAAGGGGAAGTATAGGGGAAGAAGGGGAAGTCTAAGGGAAGAAGGGGAAATCTAGGGGAAGAAGGGGAAGTATAGAGGGAAGGGGAAGTCTAGGGGAAGTCTAGGGGAAGAAGGGGAAGTATAGAGGGAAGGGGAAGTATAGGGGAAGAAGGGGAATTCTAAGGGAAGAAGGGGAAGTCTAGGGGAAGAAGGGGAAGTATAGAGGGAAGGGGAAGTCTAGGGGAAGAAGAGGAAGTCTAGGGGAAGAAGGGGAAGTCTAGGGGAAGAAGGGGAAGTATAGAGGGAAGGGGAAGTCTAGGGAAAGAAGGGGAAGTATAGAGGGAAGGGGAAGTCTAGGGGAAGTCTAGGGGAAGAAGGGGAAGTCTAGGGGAAGTCTAGGGGAAGAAGGGGAAGTATAGAGGGAAGTGGACGTAGAGGGGAAGAAGGGGAAGTCTAAGGGAAGAAGGGGAAGTCTAGGGGAAGAAGGGGAAGTATAGAGGGAAGGGGAAGTCTAGGGGAAGAAGAGGAAGTCTAGGGGAAGAAGGGGAAGTTTAGGGGAAGAAGGGGAAGTATAGAGGGAAGGGGAAGTCTAGGGGAAGAAGGGGAAGTATAGAGGGAAGGGGAAGTCTAGGGGAAGTCTAGGGGAAGAAGGGGAAGTCTAGGGGAAGTCTAGGGGAAGCAGGGGAAGTATAGAGGGAAGGGGAAGTCTAATGGAAGAAGGGGAAGTATAGAGGGAAGGGGAAGTCTAGGGGAAGAAGGGGAAGTCTAGGGGAAGAAGGGGAAGTCTAGGGGAAGAAGGGGAAGTAGAGAGGGAAGGGGAAGTCTAGGGGAAGTCTAGGGGAAGAAGGGGAAGTATAGAGGGAAGGGAAGTCTAGAGGAAGTTAAGGGGAAGAAGGAGAAGTCTAGGGGAAGTCTAGGGGAAGCAGGGGAAGTATAGAGGGAAGGGGAAGTCTAATGGAAGAAGGGGAAGTATAGAGGGAAGGGGAAGTCTAGGGGAAGTCTAGGGGAAGAAGGGGAAGTCTAGGGGAAGTCTAGGGGAAGAAGGGAAAGTATAGAGGGAAGGGGAAGTCTACCGGAAGTCTAGGGGAAGAAGGGGAAGTCTAGGGGAAGAAGGGGAAGTCTAGGAGAAGTCTAGGGGAAGAAGGGGAAGTATAGATGGAAGGGGAAGTCTAGGGGAAGAAGGGGAAGTCTAGGGGAAGAAGGAAAAGTATAGCGGGAAGGGGAAGTCTAGGGGAAGTCTAGGGGAAGAAGGGGAAGTATAGAGGGAAGGGGAAGTCTAAGGGAAGAAGGGGAAGTCTAAGGGAAGAAGGGGAAGTCTAGGGGAAGAAGGGGAAGTATAGAGGGAAGGGGAAGTCTAGGGGAAGAAGAGGAAGTCTAGGGGAAGAAGGGGAAGTCTAGGGGAAGAAGGGGAAGTATAGAGGGAAGGGGAAGTCTAGGGGAAGAAGGGGAAGTATAGAGGGAAGGGGAAGTCTACGGGAAGTCTATGGGAAGAAGGGAAAGTCTAGGGGAAGTCTAGGGGAAGCAGGGGAAGTATAGAGGGAAGGGGAAGTCTAATGGAAGAAGGGGAAGTATAGAGGGAAAGGGGAAGTCTAGGGGAAGAAGGGGAAGTCTAGGGGAAGAAGGGGAAGTCTAGGGGAAGAAGGGGAAGTAGAGAGGGAAGGGGAAGTCTAATGGAAGAAGGGGAAGTATAGAGGGAAGGGGAAGTCTAGGGGAAGTCTAGGGGAAGAAGGGGAAGTCTAGGGGAAGTCTAGGGGAAGAAGGGAAAGTATAGAGGGAAGGGGAAGTCTACGGGAAGTCTAGGGGAAGAAGGGGAAGTCTAGGGGAAGAAGGGGAAGTCTAGGAGAAGTCTAGGGGAAGAAGGGGAAGTATAGATGGAAGGGGAAGTCTAGGGGAAGAAGGGGAAGTCTAGGGGAAGAAGGAAAAGTATAGCGGGAAGGGGAAGTCTAGGGGAAGTCTAGGGGAAGAAGGGGAAGTATAGAGGGAAGGGGAAGTCTAGGGGAAGTCTAGGGGAAGAAGGGGAAGTATAGAGGGAAGGGGAAGTATAGGGGAAGAAGGGGAATTCTAAGGGAAGAAGGGGAAGTCTAGGGGAAGAAGGGGAAGTATAGAGGGAAGGGGAAGTCTAGGGGAAGAAGAGGAAGTCTAGGGGAAGAAGGGGAAGTCTAGGGGAAGAAGGGGAAGTATAGAGGGAAGGGGAAGTCTTGGGGAAGAAGGGGAAGTCTAGGGGAAGTCTAGGGGAAGAAGGGGAAGTATAGAGGGAAGGGGACGTAGAGGGGAAGAAGGGGAAGTCTAAGGGAAGAAGGGGAAGTCTAGGGGAAGAAGGGGAAGTATAGAGGGAAGGGGAAGTCTAGGGGAAGAAGAGGAAGTCTAGGGGAAGAAGGGGAAGTTTAGGGGAAGAAGGGGAAGTATAGAGGGAAGGGGAAGTCTAGGGGAAGAAGGGGAAGTATAGAGGGAAGGGGAAGTCTAGGGGAAGTCTAGGGGAAGAAGGGGAAGTCTAGGGGAAGTCTAGGGGAAGCAGGGGAAGTATAGAGGGAAGGGGAAGTCTAATGGAAGAAGGGGAAGTATAGAGGGAAGGGGAAGTCTAGGGGAAGAAGGGGAAGTCTAGGGGAAGAAGGGGAAGTCTAGGGGAAGAAGGGGAAGTAGAGAGGGAAGGGGAAGTCTAGGGGAAGTCTAGGGGAAGAAGGGGAAGTATAGAGGGAAGGGAAGTCTAGAGGAAGTTAAGGGGAAGAAGGAGAAGTCTAGGGGAAGTCTAGGGGAAGCAGGGGAAGTATAGAGGGAAGGGGAAGTCTAATGGAAGAAGGGGAAGTATAGAGGGAAGGGGAAGTCTAGGGGAAGTCTAGGGGAAGAAGGGGAAGTCTAGGGGAAGTCTAGGGGAAGAAGGGAAAGTATAGAGGGAAGGGGAAGTCTACGGGAAGTCTAGGGGAAGAAGGGGAAGTCTAGGGGAAGAAGGGGAAGTCTAGGAGAAGTCTAGGGGAAGAAGGGGAAGTATAGATGGAAGGGGAAGTCTAGGGGAAGAAGGGGAAGTCTAGGGGAAGAAGGAAAAGTATAGCGGGAAGGGGAAGTCTAGGGGAAGTCTAGGGGAAGAAGGGGAAGTATAGAGGGAAGGGGAAGTCTAAGGGAAGAAGGGGAAGTCTAAGGGAAGAAGGGGAAGTCTAGGGGAAGAAGGGGAAGTATAGAGGGAAGGGGAAGTCTAGGGGAAGAAGAGGAAGTCTAGGGGAAGAAGGGGAAGTCTAGGGGAAGAAGGGGAAGTCTAGGAGAAGTCTAGGGGAAGAAGGGGAAGTATAGCGGGAAGGGGAAGTCTAGGGGAAGTCTAGGGGAAGAAGGGGAAGTATAGAGGGAAGGGGAAGTATAGGGGAAGAAGGGGAAGTCTAAGGGAAGAAGGGGAAATCTAGGGGAAGAAGGGGAAGTATAGAGGGAAGGGGAAGTCTAGGGGAAGTCTAGGGGAAGAAGGGGAAGTATAGAGGGAAGGGGAAGTATAGGGGAAGAAGGGGAATTCTAAGGGAAGAAGGGGAAGTCTAGGGGAAGAAGGGGAAGTATAGAGGGAAGGGGAAGTCTAGGGGAAGAAGAGGAAGTCTAGGGGAAGAAGGGGAAGTCTAGGGGAAGAAGGGGAAGTATAGAGGGAAGGGGAAGTCTAGGGAAAGAAGGGGAAGTATAGAGGGAAGGGGAAGTCTAGGGGAAGTCTAGGGGAAGAAGGGGAAGTCTAGGGGAAGTCTAGGGGAAGAAGGGGAAGTATAGAGGGAAGGGGACGTAGAGGGGAAGAAGGGGAAGTCTAAGGGAAGAAGGGGAAGTCTAGGGGAAGAAGGGGAAGTATAGAGGGAAGGGGAAGTCTAGGGGAAGAAGAGGAAGTCTAGGGGAAGAAGGGGAAGTTTAGGGGAAGAAGGGGAAGTATAGAGGGAAGGGGAAGTCTAGGGGAAGAAGGGGAAGTATAGAGGGAAGGGGAAGTCTAGGGGAAGTCTAGGGGAAGAAGGGGAAGTCTAGGGGAAGTCTAGGGGAAGCAGGGGAAGTATAGAGGGAAGGGGAAGTCTAATGGAAGAAGGGGAAGTATAGAGGGAAGGGGAAGTCTAGGGGAAGAAGGGGAAGTCTAGGGGAAGAAGGGGAAGTCTAGGGGAAGAAGGGGAAGTAGAGAGGGAAGGGGAAGTCTAGGGGAAGTCTAGGGGAAGAAGGGGAAGTATAGAGGGAAGGGAAGTCTAGAGGAAGTTAAGGGGAAGAAGGAGAAGTCTAGGGGAAGTCTAGGGGAAGCAGGGGAAGTATAGAGGGAAGGGGAAGTCTAATGGAAGAAGGGGAAGTATAGAGGGAAGGGGAAGTCTAGGGGAAGTCTAGGGGAAGAAGGGGAAGTCTAGGGGAAGTCTAGGGGAAGAAGGGAAAGTATAGAGGGAAGGGGAAGTCTACGGGAAGTCTAGGGGAAGAAGGGGAAGTCTAGGGGAAGAAGGGGAAGTCTAGGAGAAGTCTAGGGGAAGAAGGGGAAGTATAGATGGAAGGGGAAGTCTAGGGGAAGAAGGGGAAGTCTAGGAGAAGTCTAGGGGAAGAAGGGGAAGTATAGATGGAAGGGGAAGTCTAGGGGAAGAAGGGGAAGTCTAGGGGAAGTCTAGGGGAAGAAGGGAAAGTATAGAGGGAAGGGGAAGTCTACGGGAAGTCTAGGGGAAGAAGGGGAAGTCTAGGGGAAGAAGGGGAAGTCTAGGAGAAGTCTAGGGGAAGAAGGGGAAGTATAGATGGAAGGGGAAGTCTAGGGGAAGAAGGGGAAGTCTAGGGGAAGAAGGAAAAGTATAGCGGGAAGGGGAAGTCTAGGGGAAGTCTAGGGGAAGAAGGGGAAGTATAGAGGGAAGGGGAAGTCTAAGGGAAGAAGGGGAAGTCTAAGGGAAGAAGGGGAAGTCTAGGGGAAGAAGGGGAAGTATAGAGGGAAGGGGAAGTCTAGGGGAAGAAGAGGAAGTCTAGGGGAAGAAGGGGAAGTCTAGGGGAAGAAGGGGAAGTCTAGGAGAAGTCTAGGGGAAGAAGGGGAAGTATAGCGGGAAGGGGAAGTCTAGGGGAAGTCTAGGGGAAGAAGGGGAAGTATAGAGGGAAGGGGAAGTATAGGGGAAGAAGGGGAAGTCTAAGGGAAGAAGGGGAAATCTAGGGGAAGAAGGGGAAGTATAGAGGGAAGGGGAAGTCTAGGGGAAGTCTAGGGGAAGAAGGGGAAGTATAGAGGGAAGGGGAAGTATAGGGGAAGAAGGGGAATTCTAAGGGAAGAAGGGGAAGTCTAGGGGAAGAAGGGGAAGTATAGAGGGAAGGGGAAGTCTAGGGGAAGAAGAGGAAGTCTAGGGGAAGAAGGGGAAGTCTAGGGGAAGAAGGGGAAGTATAGAGGGAAGGGGAAGTCTAGGGAAAGAAGGGGAAGTATAGAGGGAAGGGGAAGTCTAGGGGAAGTCTAGGGGAAGAAGGGGAAGTCTAGGGGAAGTCTAGGGGAAGAAGGGGAAGTATAGAGGGAAGTGGACGTAGAGGGGAAGAAGGGGAAGTCTAAGGGAAGAAGGGGAAGTCTAGGGGAAGAAGGGGAAGTATAGAGGGAAGGGGAAGTCTAGGGGAAGAAGAGGAAGTCTAGGGGAAGAAGGGGAAGTTTAGGGGAAGAAGGGGAAGTATAGAGGGAAGGGGAAGTCTAGGGGAAGAAGGGGAAGTATAGAGGGAAGGGGAAGTCTAGGGGAAGTCTAGGGGAAGAAGGGGAAGTCTAGGGGAAGTCTAGGGGAAGCAGGGGAAGTATAGAGGGAAGGGGAAGTCTAATGGAAGAAGGGGAAGTATAGAGGGAAGGGGAAGTCTAGGGGAAGAAGGGGAAGTCTAGGGGAAGAAGGGGAAGTCTAGGGGAAGAAGGGGAAGTAGAGAGGGAAGGGGAAGTCTAGGGGAAGTCTAGGGGAAGAAGGGGAAGTATAGAGGGAAGGGAAGTCTAGAGGAAGTTAAGGGGAAGAAGGAGAAGTCTAGGGGAAGTCTAGGGGAAGCAGGGGAAGTATAGAGGGAAGGGGAAGTCTAATGGAAGAAGGGGAAGTATAGAGGGAAGGGGAAGTCTAGGGGAAGTCTAGGGGAAGAAGGGGAAGTCTAGGGGAAGTCTAGGGGAAGAAGGGAAAGTATAGAGGGAAGGGGAAGTCTACCGGAAGTCTAGGGGAAGAAGGGGAAGTCTAGGGGAAGAAGGGGAAGTCTAGGAGAAGTCTAGGGGAAGAAGGGGAAGTATAGATGGAAGGGGAAGTCTAGGGGAAGAAGGGGAAGTCTAGGGGAAGAAGGAAAAGTATAGCGGGAAGGGGAAGTCTAGGGGAAGTCTAGGGGAAGAAGGGGAAGTATAGAGGGAAGGGGAAGTCTAAGGGAAGAAGGGGAAGTCTAAGGGAAGAAGGGGAAGTCTAGGGGAAGAAGGGGAAGTATAGAGGGAAGGGGAAGTCTAGGGGAAGAAGAGGAAGTCTAGGGGAAGAAGGGGAAGTCTAGGGGAAGAAGGGGAAGTATAGAGGGAAGGGGAAGTCTAGGGGAAGAAGGGGAAGTATAGAGGGAAGGGGAAGTCTACGGGAAGTCTATGGGAAGAAGGGAAAGTCTAGGGGAAGTCTAGGGGAAGCAGGGGAAGTATAGAGGGAAGGGGAAGTCTAATGGAAGAAGGGGAAGTATAGAGGGAAAGGGGAAGTCTAGGGGAAGAAGGGGAAGTCTAGGGGAAGAAGGGGAAGTCTAGGGGAAGAAGGGGAAGTAGAGAGGGAAGGGGAAGTCTAATGGAAGAAGGGGAAGTATAGAGGGAAGGGGAAGTCTAGGGGAAGTCTAGGGGAAGAAGGGGAAGTCTAGGGGAAGTCTAGGGGAAGAAGGGAAAGTATAGAGGGAAGGGGAAGTCTACGGGAAGTCTAGGGGAAGAAGGGGAAGTCTAGGGGAAGAAGGGGAAGTCTAGGAGAAGTCTAGGGGAAGAAGGGGAAGTATAGATGGAAGGGGAAGTCTAGGGGAAGAAGGGGAAGTCTAGGGGAAGAAGGAAAAGTATAGCGGGAAGGGGAAGTCTAGGGGAAGTCTAGGGGAAGAAGGGGAAGTATAGAGGGAAGGGGAAGTCTAGGGGAAGTCTAGGGGAAGAAGGGGAAGTATAGAGGGAAGGGGAAGTATAGGGGAAGAAGGGGAATTCTAAGGGAAGAAGGGGAAGTCTAGGGGAAGAAGGGGAAGTATAGAGGGAAGGGGAAGTCTAGGGGAAGAAGAGGAAGTCTAGGGGAAGAAGGGGAAGTCTAGGGGAAGAAGGGGAAGTATAGAGGGAAGGGGAAGTCTAGGGAAAGAAGGGGAAGTATAGAGGGAAGGGGAAGTCTAGGGGAAGTCTTGGGGAAGAAGGGGAAGTCTAGGGGAAGTCTAGGGGAAGAAGGGGAAGTATAGAGGGAAGGGGACGTAGAGGGGAAGAAGGGGAAGTCTAAGGGAAGAAGGGGAAGTCTAGGGGAAGAAGGGGAAGTATAGAGGGAAGGGGAAGTCTAGGGGAAGAAGAGGAAGTCTAGGGGAAGAAGGGGAAGTTTAGGGGAAGAAGGGGAAGTATAGAGGGAAGGGGAAGTCTAGGGGAAGAAGGGGAAGTATAGAGGGAAGGGGAAGTCTAGGGGAAGTCTAGGGGAAGAAGGGGAAGTCTAGGGGAAGTCTAGGGGAAGCAGGGGAAGTATAGAGGGAAGGGGAAGTCTAATGGAAGAAGGGGAAGTATAGAGGGAAGGGGAAGTCTAGGGGAAGAAGGGGAAGTCTAGGGGAAGAAGGGGAAGTCTAGGGGAAGAAGGGGAAGTAGAGAGGGAAGGGGAAGTCTAGGGGAAGTCTAGGGGAAGAAGGGGAAGTATAGAGGGAAGGGAAGTCTAGAGGAAGTTAAGGGGAAGAAGGAGAAGTCTAGGGGAAGTCTAGGGGAAGCAGGGGAAGTATAGAGGGAAGGGGAAGTCTAATGGAAGAAGGGGAAGTATAGAGGGAAGGGGAAGTCTAGGGGAAGTCTAGGGGAAGAAGGGGAAGTCTAGGGGAAGTCTAGGGGAAGAAGGGAAAGTATAGAGGGAAGGGGAAGTCTACGGGAAGTCTAGGGGAAGAAGGGGAAGTCTAGGGGAAGAAGGAAAAGTATAGCGGGAAGGGGAAGTCTAGGGGAAGTCTAGGGGAAGAAGGGGAAGTATAGAGGGAAGGGGAAGTCTAAGGGAAGAAGGGGAAGTCTAAGGGAAGAAGGGGAAGTCTAGGGGAAGAAGGGGAAGTATAGAGGGAAGGGGAAGTCTAGGGGAAGAAGAGGAAGTCTAGGGGAAGAAGGGGAAGTCTAGGGGAAGAAGGGGAAGTCTAGGAGAAGTCTAGGGGAAGAAGGGGAAGTATAGCGGGAAGGGGAAGTCTAGGGGAAGTCTAGGGGAAGAAGGGGAAGTATAGAGGGAAGGGGAAGTATAGGGGAAGAAGGGGAAGTCTAAGGGAAGAAGGGGAAATCTAGGGGAAGAAGGGGAAGTATAGAGGGAAGGGGAAGTCTAGGGGAAGTCTAGGGGAAGAAGGGGAAGTATAGAGGGAAGGGGAAGTATAGGGGAAGAAGGGGAATTCTAAGGGAAGAAGGGGAAGTCTAGGGGAAGAAGGGGAAGTATAGAGGGAAGGGGAAGTCTAGGGGAAGAAGAGGAAGTCTAGGGGAAGAAGGGGAAGTCTAGGGGAAGAAGGGGAAGTATAGAGGGAAGGGGAAGTCTAGGGAAAGAAGGGGAAGTATAGAGGGAAGGGGAAGTCTAGGGGAAGTCTAGGGGAAGAAGGGGAAGTCTAGGGGAAGTCTAGGGGAAGAAGGGGAAGTATAGAGGGAAGGGGACGTAGAGGGGAAGAAGGGGAAGTCTAAGGGAAGAAGGGGAAGTCTAGGGGAAGAAGGGGAAGTATAGAGGGAAGGGGAAGTCTAGGGGAAGAAGAGGAAGTCTAGGGGAAGAAGGGGAAGTTTAGGGGAAGAAGGGGAAGTATAGAGGGAAGGGGAAGTCTAGGGGAAGAAGGGGAAGTATAGAGGGAAGGGGAAGTCTAGGGGAAGTCTAGGGGAAGAAGGGGAAGTCTAGGGGAAGTCTAGGGGAAGCAGGGGAAGTATAGAGGGAAGGGGAAGTCTAATGGAAGAAGGGGAAGTATAGAGGGAAGGGGAAGTCTAGGGGAAGAAGGGGAAGTCTAGGGGAAGAAGGGGAAGTCTAGGGGAAGAAGGGGAAGTAGAGAGGGAAGGGGAAGTCTAGGGGAAGTCTAGGGGAAGAAGGGGAAGTATAGAGGGAAGGGAAGTCTAGAGGAAGTTAAGGGGAAGAAGGAGAAGTCTAGGGGAAGTCTAGGGGAAGCAGGGGAAGTATAGAGGGAAGGGGAAGTCTAATGGAAGAAGGGGAAGTATAGAGGGAAGGGGAAGTCTAGGGGAAGTCTAGGGGAAGAAGGGGAAGTCTAGGGGAAGTCTAGGGGAAGAAGGGAAAGTATAGAGGGAAGGGGAAGTCTACGGGAAGTCTAGGGGAAGAAGGGGAAGTCTAGGGGAAGAAGGGGAAGTCTAGGAGAAGTCTAGGGGAAGAAGGGGAAGTATAGATGGAAGGGGAAGTCTAGGGGAAGAAGGGGAAGTCTAGGGGAAGAAGGAAAAGTATAGCGGGAAGGGGAAGTCTAGGGGAAGTCTAGGGGAAGAAGGGGAAGTATAGAGGGAAGGGGAAGTCTAAGGGAAGAAGGGGAAGTCTAAGGGAAGAAGGGGAAGTCTAGGGGAAGAAGGGGAAGTATAGAGGGAAGGGGAAGTCTAGGGGAAGAAGAGGAAGTCTAGGGGAAGAAGGGGAAGTCTAGGGGAAGAAGGGGAAGTATAGAGGGAAGGGGAAGTCTAGGGGAAGAAGGGGAAGTATAGAGGGAAGGGGAAGTCTACGGGAAGTCTATGGGAAGAAGGGAAAGTCTAGGGGAAGTCTAGGGGAAGCAGGGGAAGTATAGAGGGAAGGGGAAGTCTAATGGAAGAAGGGGAAGTATAGAGGGAAAGGGGAAGTCTAGGGGAAGAAGGGGAAGTCTAGGGGAAGAAGGGGAAGTCTAGGGGAAGAAGGGGAAGTAGAGAGGGAAGGGGAAGTCTAATGGAAGAAGGGGAAGTATAGAGGGAAGGGGAAGTCTAGGGGAAGTCTAGGGGAAGAAGGGGAAGTCTAGGGGAAGTCTAGGGGAAGAAGGGAAAGTATAGAGGGAAGGGGAAGTCTACGGGAAGTCTAGGGGAAGAAGGGGAAGTCTAGGGGAAGAAGGGGAAGTCTAGGAGAAGTCTAGGGGAAGAAGGGGAAGTATAGATGGAAGGGGAAGTCTAGGGGAAGAAGGGGAAGTCTAGGGGAAGAAGGAAAAGTATAGCGGGAAGGGGAAGTCTAGGGGAAGTCTAGGGGAAGAAGGGGAAGTATAGAGGGAAGGGGAAGTCTAGGGGAAGTCTAGGGGAAGAAGGGGAAGTATAGAGGGAAGGGGAAGTATAGGGGAAGAAGGGGAATTCTAAGGGAAGAAGGGGAAGTCTAGGGGAAGAAGGGGAAGTATAGAGGGAAGGGGAAGTCTAGGGGAAGAAGAGGAAGTCTAGGGGAAGAAGGGGAAGTCTAGGGGAAGAAGGGGAAGTATAGAGGGAAGGGGAAGTCTAGGGAAAGAAGGGGAAGTATTGAGGGAAGGGGAAGTCTAGGGGAAGTCTAGGGGAAGAAGGGGAAGTTTAGGGGAAGTCTAGGGGAAGAAGGGGAAGTATAGAGGGAAGGGGACGTAGAGGGGAAGAAGGGGAAGTCTAAGGGAAGAAGGGGAAGTCTAGGGGAAGAAGGGGAAGTATAGAGGGAAGGGGAAGTCTAGGGGAAGAAGAGGAAGTCTAGGGGAAGAAGGGGAAGTTTAGGGGAAGAAGGGGAAGTATAGAGGGAAGGGGAAGTCTAGGGGAAGAAGGGGAAGTATAGAGGGAAGGGGAAGTCTAGGGGAAGTCTAGGGGAAGAAGGGGAAGTCTAGGGGAAGTCTAGGGGAAGCAGGGGAAGTATAGAGGGAAGGGGAAATCTAATGGAAGAAGGGGAAGTATAGAGGGAAGGGGAAGTCTAGGGGAAGAAGGGGAAGTCTAGGGGAAGAAGGGGAAGTCTAGGGGAAGAAGGGGAAGTAGAGAGGGAAGGGGAAGTCTAGGGGAAGTCTAGGGGAAGAAGGGGAAGTATAGAGGGAAGGGAAGTCTAGAGGAAGTTAAGGGGAAGAAGGAGAAGTCTAGAGGAAGTCTAGGGGAAGCAGGGGAAGTATAGAGGGAAGGGGAAGTCTAATGGAAGAAGGGGAAGTATAGAGGGAAGGGGAAGTCTAGGGGAAGTCTAGGGGAAGAAGGGGAAGTCTAGGGGAAGTCTAGGGGAAGAAGGGAAAGTATAGAGGGAAGGGGAAGTCTACGGGAAGTCTAGGGGAAGAAGGGGAAGTCTAGGGGAAGAAGGGGAAGTCTAGGAGAAGTCTAGGGGAAGAAGGGGAAGTATAGATGGAAGGGGAAGTCTAGGGGAAGAAGGGGAAGTCTAGGGGAAGAAGGAAAAGTATAGCGGGAAGGGGAAGTCTAGGGGAAGTCTAGGGGAAGAAGGGGAAGTATAGAGGGAAGGGGAAGTATAGGGGAAGAAGGGGAAGTCTAAGGGAAGAAGGGGAAGTCTAGGGGAAGAAGGGGAAGTATAGAGGGAAGGGGAAGTCTAGGGGAAGAAGAGGAAGTCTAGGGGAAGAAGGGGAAGTCTAGGGGAAGAAGGGGAAGTATAGAGGGAAGGGGAAGTCTAGGGGAAGAAGGGGAAGTATAGAGGGAAGGGGAAGTCTACGGGAAGTCTATGGGAAGAAGGGAAAGTCTAGGGGAAGTCTAGGGGAAGCAGGGGAAGTATAGAGGGAAGGGGAAGTCTAATGGAAGAAGGGGAAGTATAGAGGGAAAGGGGAAGTCTAGGGGAAGAAGGGGAAGTCTAGGGGAAGAAGGGGAAGTCTAGGGGAAGAAGGGGAAGTAGAGAGGGAAGGGGAAGTCTAGGGGAAGTCTAGGGGAAGAAGGGGAAGTATAGAGGGAAGGGAAGTCTAGGGGAAGTCTAGGGGAAGAAGGGGAAGTATAGAGGGAAGGGGAAGTCTAGGGGAAGAAGGGGAAGTCTAGGGGAAGAAGGGGAAGTATAGAGGGAAGAGAAAGTCTAGGGGAAGAAGGGGAAGTATAGAGGGAAGGGGAAGTCCAGGGGAAGTCTAGGGGTAGAAGGGGAAGTCTAGGGGAAGAAGGGGAAGAAGGGAAGGTATAGAGGGAAGGGGAAGTCTACGGGAAGTCTAGGGGAAGAAGGGGAAGTCTAGGGGAAGAAGGGGAAATCTAGGGGAAGAAGAGGAAGTATAGACGGAAGGGGAAGTCTAGGGGAAAAAGGGGAAGTCTAGGGGAAGAAGGGGAAGTCTAGGGGAAGTCTACGGGAAGAAGGGGAAGTATAGAGGAAAGGGGAAGTCTAGGGGAAGAAGGGGAAATCTAGGAGAAGAAGGGGAACTCTAGGGGAAGAAGGGGAAGTATAGAGGGAAGGGGAAGTCTAGGGGAAGAAGGGGAAATCTAGGGGAAGTCTAGGGAAGAAGGGGAAGTATAGAGGGAAGGGGAAGTGTAGGGGAAGTCTTGGGGAAGAAGGGGAAGTCTAGGGGAAGACGTGGAAGTCTAGGGGAAGAAGGGGAAGTATAGAGGGAAGGGGAAGTCAAGGGGTAGACTAGGGGAAGAAGGGGAAGTATAGAGGGAAGGGGAAGTCTAGGGGAAGTCTAGGGGAAGAAGGGGAAGTCTAGGGGAAGAAGGGAAAGTATAGAAAGAAGGGGAAGTCTAGTGGAAGTCTAGGGGAAGAAGGGGAAGTATAGAGGAAAGAGGAAGTCTAGGGGAAGTCTAGGGGAAGAAGGGGCAGTATAGAGGGAAGGGGAAGTCTAGGGGAAGTCTAGGGGAAGAAGGGGAAGTATAGAGGGAAGGGGAAGTCTAGGGGAAGTCTAGGGGAAGAAGGGGAAGTCTAGGGGAAGAAGGGGAAGTATAGAGGGAAGGGGAAGTCTAGGGGAAGTCTAGGGGAAGAAGGGGAAGTCTAGGGGAAGAAGGCGAAGTCTAGGGGAAGAAGGGGAAGTATAGAGGGAAGGGGAAGTCTAGGGGAAGTCTAGGGGAAGAAGGGGAAGTCTAGGGGAAGAAGGGGAAGTCTAGGGGAAGTCTAGGGGAAGAAGGGGAAGTATAGAGGGAAGGGGAAGTGTAGGGGAAGAAGGGGAAGTCTAGGAGAAGAAGGGGAAGTCTAGGGGAAGAAGGGGAAGTATAGAGGGAAGGGGAAGTCTAGGGGAAGTCTAGGGGGAGAAGGGGAAGTATAGAGGGAAGGGGAAGTATAGGGGAAGAAGGGGAAGTCTAAGGGAAGAAGGGGAAATCTAGGGGAAGAAGGGGAATTCTAGGGGAAGAAGGGGAAGTATAGAGGGAAGAGAAAGTCTAGGGGAAGAAGGTGAAGTATAGAGGCAAGGGGAAGTCTAGGGGAAGTCTAGGGAACAAGGGGAAGTCTAGGGGAAGAAGGGGAAGTCTAGGGGAAGAAGGGGAAGTCTAGGGGAAGAAGGGGAAGTGTAGAGGGAAGGGGAAGTCCAGGGAAGAAGAGGAAGTCTAGGGGAAGAAGGGGGAAGTCTAGGGGAAGAAGGGGAAGTATAGAGGGAAGGGGAAGTCTAGGGGAAGAAGGGGAAGTATAGAAGGAAGGGGAAGTCTAGGGGAAGTCTAGGGGAAGAAGGGGAAGGCTAGGGGAAGTCTAGGGGAAGCAGGGGAAGTATAGAGGGAAGGGGAAGTCTAGGGGAAGTCTAGGGGAAGAAGGGGAAGTCTAGGGGAAGTCCAGGGGAAGAAGGGAAAGTATAGAGGGAAGGGGAAGTCTACGGGAAGTCTAGGGGAAGAAGGGGAAGTCTAGGGGAAGAAGGGGAAGTCTAGGAGAAGTCTAGGGAAGAAGGGGAAGTATAGCGGGAAGGGGAAGTCTAGGGGAAGTCTAGGGGAAGAAGGGGAAGTATAGAGGGAAGGGGAAGTATAGGGGAAGAAGGGGAAGTCTAAGGGAAGAAGGGGAAATCTAGGGGAAGAAGGGGAAGTATAGAGGGAAGGGGAAGTCTAGGGGAAGTCTAGGGGAAGAAGGGGAAGTATAGAGGGGAAGGGGAAGTATAGGGGAAGAAGGGGAAGTCTAAGGGAAGAAGGGGAA